>JADLZK010011626.1:0-150049 GCA_015847255.1 Hyparrhenia diplandra
GGCTTATAGTGACTGGGAAGATGCCCCAAACGTCTCTAGCACCTTCCCTCCGTGCATAAAGAACCAAGGTCGGTGAAGGAAAAAAAAAGCTCAATCCTCAGATTGTAGTTCACAGAGAGAGGAGTGATAGATGCTAGAGATAAATAAATATTAATATGTTGCATTGACATTTTTGATTCGCCACATTTTACTATGTCTAGACGTATTACATTATATCTATATAACTTTATCCTGAATGCGTAGCAAAATGAATGTAAAAGGTATTGGGGACTCTTCACTAGAGAGAGACCGGCGTCGTTGTTGTGACTTGGTTAGGTAGTTTGGTTAGTGAGTAATAAGCGTTTTGATGCTACGATAGGAGGTTGGGCGATTGTACATTTCTATTCCCCTAGTCGTCATTCATGGCGCGTCATTTTAATCTTCACTTTGTTGATTTGCTTAATATCAATGTTAAGCAAAAGCTTTTAATAATAAAAAAAAAAAATACCATGAAAAGTTAAAGCCACTTAGAATTTAGAATAGCTTGATACTTGCAGTGCACGCCCGAGCTAGAGCTCCACCAAACGGGGGGTCCTTAGTTTAGTTAGATCCACCATAAAATTTGTCTTGATAGCACATTTGTTTTGCTACTGTACATGTCTATGTTTCTCGGTAGACACAATCAAAGCAAAGCCGGCGGAGAAGTTTGACACAAACTCACAAAGACGACAAAAAGTTTTACCACATCATATCCATCGCGCCATGCATATGGACACTGACAAAACAACAAAAGGATATAAAAAAGCTTATTATTATTATACTGTGGTGAGGCCGGGTGTTTTAAGGTGCATTGATGCCGGCGCTACCATGCATGGCAAGAACGAAGGCTCAAGGACATACTACTCATACTGTCTACATTATACCTGTCCGGAACCGTCCGTAGACATAAAAAGCAAGCCAATCATCCAAAGCGAGATGCATCTACCCAACACTACTAGTTCGTGCGATCGGAGGCAGCCCAGCAGATTGGCATCATCTCGGCCCGACGCATGCTCCACCGCGCTGTCCCTTCCAATTGTCAGCTAGCCGTCCCACTGCAGTGTTTGTGTGCTGCTTCCTTCCCGCGGGTCCAAACCACCTGATGGACCCTGCTGATGGGCCCTCCAGTCCCCACTCTAATCTCTAAGGGCGCCAGATAGGGTTAGTAAAGAGGTAGTAGTAAGCATTTACGCACTCGTCACGTAAAAGAGCGAACAATTCCGTGATCTAGCATCCTCCCGGTAGCAACGAATAAACAACGATATTTGTACTGTTGCAGCTTGCTCGCTTGCTCTCTCTCCGTCTCTCACTCACACAGCCCATCCTGGGAATCAACTTTTTTCTTTATGGGACCCAGCTTATACAGGGACAACGTTGCGGGAGGGATTGATCCCTGCTACCCTCTGTCCCCTGGACCCATCTTATTACCTCAACCGGTAGTAAGCATTGCGGTTGCTCTAATCTAACCCCAGGCGTAGCAGTAATTGTGCACGCGGTGTCGCCGGCCTGCTGATGCAGTGCACCGTGCTCGATCGCCGCTGCACCTGCCTGCCTGCGACCCTGCTTCTAAACAGCCACTGCAACGTTTGGCTCAGCGCGGCGCAGCAGCCAGCATTAGCGCCATGGCCCTCCTCCCTCTGCCGGTTGCAGATGGTAACAATCAGTGCACGGCGTTACTGTACTATCTATCGACGACATGGCATGGTCGCATGGATGCACGCATGGGGCTGGGGGCTGGGCTGTATTTTGTATACAAGAGAACGAATGATCGACGATGTCGCTGTTTCCTTTCTGCAGGTGCACCGCACGTACGCTGGTGGTGAGCACGGAGAACATCACACTGAACGCCTACCTGGGCAACCACCGCCCAATGCTGGTGACCAACACGCTGTTCCGGATGGGCGGCGCCGCAGTCCTCCTCTCCAACCGCCGGTCCGACCGTGGTCGCGCCAGAAGTACCGTCTGCTGCACACGGTGCGGACGCACCCGTGGCGGCCTCCAGCGACAGGCTTCGTGCGTGACGCAGGAGAGGAGGACGGCGAGAGGGCAACGTCGGCGTCTCACTCTCAAAGAACCTCATGTCCGTGGCCGGTGACGCGCTCCGGTCAACATCACCACGCTCAGCCCGCTCGTCCTCCCGCTTTCTCAGGCAGCTCCAGTTTCTCGCGCCGTCCTCCACCGCCGCGTCGTCAAGGCGGCCAAGCGTGTGCCGGACTTCAAGCTGCTGGAGCACTTCTGCATCCACGCGGGTGGGCGTGGCGTGCTGGACGAGCTAGGGAGCGTAGCCTTGGACTCAGCGACTGGCACATGGAGCCGTCCCGGATGACGCTCTATCGATTCGGTAACATCCAGCAGCTCGCTCTGGTACGAACTCGCCTACTGCGAGGCCACAGGGACGGATCAAGAAGGGCGACCGCGTCTGGCAGATCGCCTTCCGGGTCCGGGTTCAAGTGCAACAACGCCGTCTGGAAGGCGCTTCGGACGGTGGAAGGCGTCGGCGTCGACGACGCCGGCAGGGGACACCACTACTAATCCTGGGCTGCCGACATCCGCGACCTGCCGGTGCACGTGCCCAAGGTGTCGCCTTCGATTCTTCCGACCAGGAAGCGTCCATTAACGCCCAGCATGCCCTAGGCGCCTAGCCAAACGTTGTTCGTACAAAAATTGTGCTACTTGCTACCCCTACCTTGCTTCTGCACCTTTATGCTACACTACACATAGTGCCTGCGTGCGTGCATCACTTGTAGTGCCATCTGCCCGGGCTTATTGACCGCCTTATTATACACATGACATTATCTCTCATCTTGTACTCTTACGAATTATACTATACCATTACTAGTGTGTAAATCGTCATGGGTAAATGGACTCGAGAGCATGTTGTGTTGTGTGTGTGTCGGATGGAAATCAGGAATAGGCTATCAGCCAATGTGAAATGTCCATAATTTTTGAGGCGTCCACATTTTGTGTGTTTGATGTGCCTGCTCCGCTGGGCTCTAGTGGGCTGCCATTATGGGCCTATTTTGTAAGAAGTGACAACAAGCCCAAATCATTTTATCAAGGAAAGCCTTTTACCATTGTGAGCCCACAATTCACGAGGCTTGTTTATCTTCCTTCTCACCCAGCACTGAGCACTGACTTTCTCTCCGCAGCAAGCAATGGCGGGGGCTGGCCCGCTGCCGCTGCCGCCGCCCTTGAAGTACTAGCCTATTACTAGGAGTAGGGAAGAAGAAGAGAAGGGCTCTTTTGTTGCCCTTCGGCCGACGCGCGGTGTTTGCTCCACGCCTGCTCCTGCTCCAGCTACAGCCGGGTCTGCCCGCCTTCCCTCATCCAACCCGGCTCCTACCCAGTCCCGCGGGCTGCGGGGCTGCACTTGCCTTCACCACCGAAGCCGCAGCGGCAGCCGACACGGTGAGTTCAAAGTTTAGAATAAAGAATCGAATATTTTTTGAGCCACAATTTTAGGTTTGATGATGTGAGAGATTTCACGGCTCACGCCCATAGATTCCCATTTCGAATGGAATTTATTTACTGTATCTGTTCCCAAATGCTTAACGACACCAGATTGTGACTATGCTCTTTTTTCAGGGTGAATAACAGCAGGGCGAGATGCTGACCCCGTGCGATTGCTTTCTCCATGTTCCGGCTCAGCCACGGACTCCGTTGCCCGGATCTTATAGCTCGGGCGTCCTGGAGAGAGAATGTTCTCAACTTCCAGATTCGAGCAGTCTCTGCACCAGCTAGGACTACTATGAAATTTGCCCGAGTTGGTAGTTCCATGTTCGGTTCCCAAACAGACTGTCAGAGGGAAGAAGAAGAAGAAGAAAGGCAACTGGGTCCATTATGGTGGGTCGCTGCCAGCAGTGCTGGAGGCACTAGAGCATGTCAGGACGTCGGGGGAAGCGCTCTGGAGTGGAAGGACACCCCTGAGCAACAGGGAGAGGACGATCATCCTCAAGGAGCAGAAAGATTGGCGACGGGCAGTCGAGATCTTTGACTGGTTTCGCGGGAAGCGGGGCCATGAGCTCAATGTGATTCACTACAATGTCATGCTCTATACTGTTGGGAAGGCAAGGAGGTGGGGACCTCGTTCTTGGGCTGTGGCATGAGATGCATTCCTTTGGTGTGGCGTCGGACAACTCAACATTATGGTACGCTGGATCAATGTCTGTTGTCAAGGGGGAAGAGAATGGGCAGCTTTGCTTTGGCTTGGGACATGTGCAAGCGAGGTTTGATGCCTGACGAGTGTCACTATGAATATTGTGATGCAGGCGCATAAGAAGGCTGGAGAGTATGAAACAGCTGAACTTTTTCTTTGAAAGGTGGTCCTCGGATTCAATCAGAAGGAAGGAGGGATGTCCTCCACCACAGCTTGTATACTTACAACACCTTGATTGATACTTATGGAAAGGCCGTTCATCTTGAGAAAGCATCAGATACGTTCAACCAAATGTTGAGAGAAGGTGTTGCACCAAAAGCGTTGTTACATTTAACTCACTGGTCCATGCTTGGGGTAAAGCACCACAAAATGGAACAAGTGGCTTCTTTGGTTCGAATGATGGAGGAATTCCAGTGCTTTCCTGATACCAGGACTTACAATATACTGATTGCACTGTACAGAGAAAGCAATGATATTGATATTGCAGAGTACTACTACATGAAGATGAAAAGCAGAAAACTTGGTACCAGATGTTGTGAGCTGCCGCACACTCTTATATGGATACTCTATCAGTGGCATGGTCACTAAAGCAGAAGCCCTTCTAAAAAGGAAATGGATGAGAGGGGTTGCGGTAGATGAATACACACAATCAGCTTTGACAAGGATGTATGTAAATGTTGGGATGCTTGAGCAAGCTTGGCGTTGGTTTGACAGGTGGTTCCACCATATGAATTCTGGAATGCTTTTCTGCAAATATTGATGCATTTGAGAGAAAGGATACATAGTTCTTGCAGAGAAGGCTTTTATGTTGTCTAAAGAAGAAGATGCTCAGTGTTTCTCAAGTGCAATGTTATGATCAAAGCATATGGGTTGGTAGAGAAGCTTGATGAGGCATGTGAGATAGCTGATGGTATGGGAGAGGTATGGCATTTTGCCTGATCATGTGACATACGCTTTCTCTCATTCATCTTCTGTCAACTTCTAAACTGCCAAAGAAGGCTGTTTTCTTACTTGGAAAAAAATGAAAGCTGTGAAATTGCTGCCAGACTGTATCACATACTCTGTGGTAATTAGTAGCTTTGCTAAGAATGGTGATCTACTTAATGGTGGGAATGCCTATTTAGAGAAATGATCATGTCAGGGGTCCGGCCCTGATGTTTTTGTTCACTTATCTTATTCGATGCATATGCTGAAGTTGGAAATGTCCAACAAGCTTCAGCATATTTTGGTTTAATGAAAAAAGGATGGTTTATATGAGAACGCTATTTATCTGCAATTTTTGATAAAGCTCTACACAAAAGTAGGGTATGTGGCAGGCAGAGGCCCGAGAAATATATAAGTTACTCACATCATTGGATAGCAATGCCATCCTTTATGCATCTAATTGCATGATTGATCTCTACAGTGATCATTGTATGCTGAAGGAAGCATGTGGGTTTTGAAGGTTTGAAGGTTAGGGGAATTGCTAATGAATTCTCACATGCAATGATGGTGTGTGTATGTACAAGAAAGTTGGTCGCTATGATGTGGCTCACAGGATTTGCAAGGAAATGCAAGCTTTAGGACTTCTAACTCAGTTGCTAAGCTACAATTCTGTAATCCAAAATGTATGTATCTGGTGGAAGAACGGAGGAGGCTCTAAAATATTCAAGAAAATGTTGGCATCGAACACACCACCAAATGATGCAACATTCCAGGCACTAAAGGTTATTCTAGTAAGAAGTGGAGTCACAAAGAATGAGATAAAGAAAGTTAGGAATTGTTAAGAAGTAATAATAACACGCATGGTTGCTTTGCGCCAGTGGTACAGGGCACTATCTTCAGCTGTAAGATCAAGTGCAAATTCTTTTCAAACATAGTATTATTGGTCAATCTGCTACAAGGACATCCTTTTGACATTAAGAATTGTAGGAGTAGAAAAAGGGAGTACAAGAAATCGCGGCCTCTGAAACTGATTTCAAATAGTTGAAATCTTAGATGTAGATACACATTAATGATGATCCATCTACTGAACTGTACACAGAATGGGGTGAACCATCTTTGAGAAAAAAAAGAATGTTGATAGTTGATTGGCTATGTGAATTCATAGGAATCATTTCTACATGGGTGTGGATCCTGCTGAAATCTTCTGCATGAAGTTTTGTTTTCTTTTTGGTTCTCTGGGTCTACATACCAGAATATAAGGTATATGCTTTTGTAATCCATGTTTTACCAAAAAATGAACTGCCTTATTTGACCTCAACAAAAAAGATTCAGCACTGATGATAATGTCCAGCTTTGCAGTGTCTTTATAAATTCTGCCTGTGTGACTTCATTTATTTTTTACATTGCATCTTACTTGGTGACATAAAATATTTTCTATGCACCCCACCTTTTTTTGCATTGTCTTATTCTGTTTTTGACAATTTCGTCTTGAAAAATATGCAGTACAGAATCACTAAACATTAGTTGGCTCATTAACTTTGTCATTTCAGTCGCTTTGTGTCCTTAACGATGATTTTCACTGTTGTGTTCTCCCCATGAACTCATTTCTCCCCTCAGTCTTTATTTTTTGTTGTTGGGCTGATTCTTCCATCGATTTGTTTGTTCATGGGCCTTTTGTTCTTTTTTCTTTCAGTTCAGGTATTCTTAGAGATACCATGGTTATTTGGTTTCAGATGTGGTATTTTCGTTTCATGGGTGTTGAGTTTGTATTGGTGTACTTTGTTAAGTTCCATGCCTTGTAAATAGTGCTCTAATGTCATGGATAACCCGTAGGAGAATCATGCTGGTTGTAAGTGGCAAGGCATTCATGGCCATATACTTGTTTTTTGTGGTTGGCCAATGTTGCAAAAGCTGATATCTGTGTATGGGTGTGCAACTGGAGAGTTGTGGGGCTTTGATGCTTTTCTGTTTTTGGTTGCTAGCAGTAATTCATAGGCCCTGCCTTGTTTATCTAACATTTGTTGCTTTACTCTGTAAATCTTCTTTCCTGTAGAATTATCTTATTTGGTTCAGAGTTCTACCGCTACATATCAATTGTCAGCTGCTATACATGACAGCATCCATTGTGTACTGGTGTTGACTGTTGCGCATGGTGTGAAGATTTGACTTTTGTATATTTTGTTCCTGGAAACACAGAGAGCTGCGTATCATTATTAATAAGAAGAAACACTTTTGTATTCAATTACCACCTGCTTTTTTATTTTAATTAAAACTCTTGTTATTGGAATCAGGATTTTAATTTTCTGATATTTTGTTCTGCATTTAGGGCATTTACTGCCCATATGGTGATGTTTCCTATCTATAAGGAGCATGATTCATAGTTCAAAATTTGCACCACCTGTGGGTGGTTTCCAGTGATCAGACCAGTCAAGATTAAGCGCCCCTCAAGTTTACTCTCTGCAGCTCACAACCTGATGGATACACACAATCTATATAGGCTAGGTAGCACCAACAGATTTCTAACTAGTGGCATGTTTTTTTTTTTTTTTTTTTTTTTTGCAGTTTTGGTGTACATCGGCTGTGAATTCAGATGCAGCGACAGCCTGATGGACGGTGCAATAAATACTGGATGAGCTTTGTGCCAACAATTCTGCAAATACTTGGGGACTGACAAAGTGGGAAGTTGTTTTGCACGAGTGGTAATTTAGAGAGATCAGCAGCATATATTATGGCCAAGGGACCCCAAGTGCGTAGGCTGAATCTGAATGTGATCAGCTGCCGATGAACTGGTCAGAGATATTTCCATCAGGTATCAAGTTTCTGTCCGAGCTTTTGCCATATAAGATACCAAAACCCTGGCTGTGAAGGAAAGGAACCACATTATTATGGTTTTTTTTTTCTGTGTCACACAGGCTTTGAATTTAGCAGCATTTTATAGAGTGTGTAATGTTTTTTTTTCTTTGTGATGCATGTCATTGCAATGGATGGTATTGAGGACTATGCAGAGACCTCGGAGCGGGTCCATACTAGCTGCAGATCATTTGGTTAAATCTTTTACAGAGACCTCGGATTGTGATAGGGTGCCAAACCCCAATGCAGCATGGTCCTGCTGATGCTGAACGCTGAGATCCTGAAGATTGTAATCATGGCCGCCTGCGCTGCACCTTGCCGTGTTGCCGCCTTTTCTTGCAATCTTGCAGACAGGGAGTACTCTGTATGTACAAAAATCTCTGTACACGTTCTTCTCTGATTATCCAAGAAAAAAAGAAGGACGCATGCCCTGTGCTGTGGTCTCCTTTTGTTTGCCAATGGCCAGTTGGCTTGTTGTTGTTTCCTCTAATTATAGTGCTATCCACAACATGGTTTGCTGGTTCGATGGATCATCATCTCCTGCCTGGATGATTTTTTTTTTTTGCTAATGACTCGGCCACACGTTTTCTGGAGGGGCCCAGAAGGCAGAAGTTACTACTGCTTGCCTCCTGATAGCTTGATGATGACTGATGTTGTAGTGCCGAGCCAGTACTACAGTACAGGACTGCCGAGCCAGTACTACAGTACAGGTACAGGGCTGGCCAGCGAGTAGGGCGCCACTTGCTGATAATGGCTGTATAATTAGAACTCAGAAAAGCAGCGGATGTTGTTGCTCAGAAAAGCGGGATGTGTGTGTGAGGATCGAAAGCGCATCATGGCTAGTCTGCGCTCTCGCGATCCCGTCGGACGCATGCACTGGCCCCAGGCTTCAGGCTCACCATCCGTCCATCGCTGAAGCTCCCCACATCCGGCTGCCGCATGCTCTGCTCGATACGCCTCCCTCTGCTGCTCCACCTGCCGAGCTGTCGCTGTCGCTGCCATGGCAGCGCCAGCTTGCTCTTATAGGCCACGTCCAACCTGATCCCAGCTCTTCCCCTCCACGCAACGGACAGCACAGCCCGGTGATCTCGACGCCCCGTCTCCAGTCCACTCGCTGACAAGACATCCCCGCCGCCCGATCCCAGCGCCTCCTCCGCATCCGTGTCGTTGTCGCTCCACTCCTCGCCGGCGGGCTCGCCGTGTTTTGCTCTGTCCAACAGCCCCTGCCCCTGGCCAGTGGGCCCAGCGGGGCCCAGCAGAGCAGGTCGTCCCATCGGTTTCTGGGCGGGGGGCACAAGTGTAAAAAAACAGAAGCAAGGTCGCCGTATTGCCGCTGCCGAGACGGCGCCTGGAAGTTACCCTCCTGCCCTCCCCGCCCGGGTTGCCCTTGTCTGTCGCCTTGCGCCGGGGCAACAAGGTGTGTCCACCGCGCCGCGCTCGCGCGGGAAATCCGGAGAGACTAGGAGTAAGCAATCACCCAGCCGGCCAGCCTCTGTGTTTCGTCTCGACACTGCTCTGCTGCCTCTTCTTCCCTTGCCTTGTCTTGCCACCCTTTTCCCCCGTCTCCCCGCGGGCGGGCGCGGGGCGGGGCCGGTGGCCGCTAGGGTTTCGTGCTCGCCTCGCCCAGCCTGGAGGACGCCGCTCGCCCGGTCGGTAGCCTGCGCGTCGTCGCGCGTTGGATCGATCCGAGCCAGCGCGTCCCCTGCCACTGCTCCGCGCCTCGGTTCAGTTCCGCCGCGGTTCGTCATTTCCGGCCCGATCGCGCTCTTCGCGGACGCGATCGATTTCAAGGTGCGCGCATCCATCGCTCCTCATTCGCCCTATCCCATGTCGCCGTGTTGGCCTCGTGATCGAATGAATGCCTGTGTTTTATTTATGCTTGCATTTTTGCGGGGTCTTGTCTATTGCTGCTGCAGTCAAGTTTCTTTGATATTTGCTAGTTTGGGCTGCGTAGGACGGAAATGCGCTGCGGTTGTCATTGTAGGGGTTGGTAACCGGCGTGTCTGTGTAGATGATCCACCTATGTGCGATGTGCCACCTTGTTCTGGGTGATTTTTTTCTGTGTTTGTTGCAAAATGGTGTGGCTGATTGGGGTATTGGATTGTTGATACATATTTTCTTTAGGGGGTGGGAGTGAGGCCACCAAACTTGATACAATGCTGGAGCCCTCAGATTTTACTGCTCAAATTCAGTTTTCTGGTTTGTGGGTGTTATCATCGGGATTGTGGCTAATGAATGTGGTAGTTCAATATTCTGCTGTTTATACTTCAATGAAAAGCTACCTTGTGATTCTGCTGCCATGTCCTTAAAGTACCTGTTGGATTCTATACTTTGAGAGCAACATTGCAGTCGTTAACAGTTTTGGTTTTAAAGGATAACTGAACAAACAGCCCTCAGGTTGGTTTTGGTGAATGCTCTGTAGTCAATCTAATGATGGTCATAGGAGAGTTGTAGCATCTAGACCACATCTTTGGAGTGTAGGAGCAGCAGTAATTGTCTATCAAAAATCAGATCAGGCTGCATTGTGGATTCAAGCATAGTATCCAGTGATTATTTAGCTGACTGCGTTGAGTGGTTGTTTTACCAACAGATGACCTGTTGTAGTCTTATAGATGTCAATTTTACAATTAGGAGGCTCTGGAGAATTGATGTTGAAATGTCACCCTTTTGTGGGCCTGTTTTTGAGCTAGTTTCATTAGTTGACATCAGAATAGATGTGAAGTTCATGTTATAGCATGGAACTTTATCAAGTCCAGCATGAAACTTAGTGCTCGATATTGCCTCTTTAAATTAAATGAAACAGTTTCTCAGGGGCCTATATTGATATGCTAATCTTTGTTTTAGTCATTTAGTTGAACATATGACATTTTAACTGCTGGTTTTTATTACACTGATCTATACTATGTCCAGTTTAACTTTTTACCAAGTTTGTGAATCTTGGACTCTTGAAAATAGACTGCATCTGAGTTTTGAATTGAGAGCATGTGGATACTTGATTCCTTTGGGTGTTTGTTTTATTCCCACTTTTGGGTGGTGGTGCTACATTTGATTATAGATTTAATCTTTTGTGTGTTCTAGAATTAGGACAACAACTTTTTGGGGATTTGGTGGATTTTTTGCTCCTCTGTTTTTGAGGCAAATGGTGATTTTGCCCCCTGTTTTTGATATAAAAGTATTTTACCTCTTTGTTTTTGAATTGAAGGCAAGTTTACCCCTATTCCGCTAACAACATTTTGACGGTGTTAAAGGACCATGAAAAGCATCTTATTATTTTGCCCATGCGTTTTACCCCTTACATCCATGGTCTCCCCTTCTTCCGGTGCCCATGCCAGGGCAGCGGTGCCGCTGGCGGCGCCGGCAAGCCAAAAGTACCCTGCGTACGGCCTAATCGGCCATCCGGCCTCGGTGCGGCCTCCGGCTCCGCCATACCCTCTTCCAGCCCGGCTCAGCCTCATCCAGCCCGAGCCGGCGGCCTCCTTGTTCCCCGCCGAGGCTGGCACGGAAACCGCGCGTCGAGAGGGAGCCCCGGGCGCGCCGAGCATGGATCCTGCCTGCCCGGTCATGGATCCGCCGCCCGCTGGCACGGATCGCCTCCTCCTCTGCCACGGAGACCCACTCATGCGGCGTCCATGGACTAGGTTTTGGGGCGCCATCATGGCGACTATCGCTATTTACGCCAAGCGGCGTGCGTCGGTGGGAGAGGACGGACCGACGAGTCCCGTGGGGCGTGTGGGTGTCGGGGGTATCCAAGGGACGCCGGTCGATTTCTTTTTTTTTTACATATACCGCTAACACCGTAAAAACGGGGGTAAACGGAGCCTTCAACCATGAAAACTAGGGGTAAAATCACACAATCAAAAAACAAAAAGAATAAATCACCATCGCCTCGAAAAACAGTGCAAAATCACCAATTTCCCCTAACTTTTTTATATTGCCGCATCCTGACCTTTTCAGTGCCCCTCGTGGACTGCTTTTGAAGGTATCTCAAAAATATATTATCATCTGCTGCCCCTTCAGGCAAAACTAGTGATACTTTTTAAAAATTTGTTCTCATGAACTGATATGTTGGCATTTTATTTGTTTATCATGTCATTCTGTGGTGCTAATAAATCATTAGGGTTGGTTGAGATTGTTTTGCATCAATAGACCTATGAAAAAGGTAGTGGTTGAGCAAATGATGGCGCTGGAGAGGTTTTGGGGTGGGGGCACAAATGTAAAACATATGCCTGCTGCTGAGACAGCGGCTGAAGCTGCCCCTCCTGCCCCCCCCTATCACCACCCACCACCTGAACCAGGTGGTACTTGTGTAGTATTAGTATCATCTAGTTCTCTGTTTCGTAGCGACACAGCTTTGCTATTGCCCTTGCCCCCAATCCACCCCCTTCCCAATTGTTACAAATAAACAAAACCTCACAAATAATGAAACAAACCTCATAAGGAAAAAACGTCAGACTCAAGCGTGGACAATGGTGTCGAATTGCTGGGATGACTATTGAGGTGTTACTGTTTTTTTTGTTGGCCAAAATGTTTGATCAATTCCTTTTTGATCATATTTGTCATAGGAGTATCTTGTATATGTATCTTTTTATCTGGTTTTGAGAGTAAATTCAGCTAGTGATACATCAACATTTTAAATTCATATAGGTATGAATATGATGAGTATTCTACTAATTTTAAATTTGAGTGAGGAAAGGGTTAAAATGTGATAAGTTTTGAAGAACTGCATTGGTGGTTTACCTTCCAAAATGAGTTGCAAGTGTTGCCTTCCCAAATGTAGATGAGATGTTTATGTATCCTAGACAATGATTGCTAAGTTCCTGGTTGAAAGGACCAGCATGAAGTTATGTAGTGAGCCAGTATATGCAGGTTATCATTTTATCATGGGCCCATTTTTGCTTTTAGAATTTTTTACTTTTTCATCTACTGTAGACTATTTATTTTTGGCAGCGAGCTGCCTGGTGCTTGTGTGTATAATTAATTAGTTGGGCCACACTGTCGGCAGAAGTCATATTTCTTGTGAATCATTTGTGATTTGCTGAATGTTTCTTGTTTGCCCGCATTGATCCTGTATGCTGACTGCATAACATGTAATGGCTGCAAATATCAACACTGGTTGTGTTCCCTCAACTAGAAGGATTGCTGCTTTCTTCAGAAAAACACTTGGTCAGTAACAAGATAGTGGTTCTCGTTTGCAGGGTGAGGCCATGGGGAGTGGAGCTAGTGCTGGTGAGGATGGTAGGGAATGGCAAGTTCAGATCCCGGAGGGATTCCTTGTACATACAGCTCTACTTGGTGTTGAGAAGATAACCTGAGGACTCCCTCAGGTCAAGTCCCAGCGCAGCGACCCCCGCAAGATGGGGTTATTCGTCTGCACGTGCCCATCAACTACTCCTGCAACTATTCTCCACACTAACACCGATGAGCTCATCCGGGTGGTTCACCATCAAGTGATTAACTATATATAGTACGCTACTACCAATCTTTAGTTTCTCCAAATTTCTGCAAAAGCTTGACAGCGTTTTATTTTGTTCTGTTCGACCCCCAAGGTGAGCTTTTGCTAGTAGTGTCTCATATTTGTGCTGCGTGCTGAAGATGGACCTCCATAGCGGCACGCCGTGTGTTTTTGGCGTGAGTTTATCCTAGACTTTATGGGGGTTTGTGCCTTGCTACTGATCCCCCTGGTGGACCAATTAGTAGAATGGAGATTGGACTGAATGCTTATATATAATTCGTAATGTAATGTAATCCTGATCCTCAATCATTCGTGTCACTCGTGCTATATACAATTCTGATTCTGATGTGGTTATCTTTAAAAGGAAAAGACTCAATTTCCGCCACAGGTTCTCCTTTTTTCTACAGGACAATGTTGGCATTTCAACAGCACATGCACAACAACGTGTCGATAACGACGGCGCAGATAAAACATGTCTGATTACGATGCCTTGGCGTGACCTCCATCACCCTTTCGTTTCTGGTCGGATACCAGCGTGAGTGCGTGACTGATCTTTGTCCCACCGATCGTGTCCAGCGAGACGAGATCGAAACTACTTGTAGGATGGTTGAGAGAGCCCACAGCCACCCCATTTCCGGCGCCCTCATCCTGTTTTCCGTCAGGTCAGTCGTCCCAACTGAAAAGCACCGAAGTTTCGTATCGTATCGTGGGCGAAGACTAGCTAGTCGTCACTTCCTGCGGGCGCTGGCCTCGTAACAACTGCAGCAGCATGGCGCCGCGAGACAGACAGCGCGGGCGGAGCCAGCGAGAGGGAACGAAGGCGATGAGGTCGCAACTCAACGCCTCCGTCTCGCCGTCGCTGCCGCCCCCGCCGCCGTCCTCACTCCGGCGAGCTTCTCCCCTCCGCCACGCCCCGCGTCCTCAGGTACGCCGCCAGCGCACCACCGTCCAACGCCCACCGCACACCGCACGTCGCCTGCCTGCTTCGATACGCTCAACACATAGCTCTTCCTGATTCCAGGTTCCACGCGTTCCCGTCGCGGTTCCGCGCTCCTCCTCGTGAGCACGGCCGCGGTGCTGGAGCTCGCTGCGCTACCAATCTGCCCGCGGTGCCCGGCAGCCAAGGTACGGTGAATCGGTTGTTCTGTCACGCTCTGCTTTTGTCAGTTTACCTCGTCCGCCCTTGTTATTTACTTATTTTTATATGCTTTGTCTCGTATATTAATCAGGAGTTGGAGTCCTCACCTCCGAGAGGAGGCCCGATGATGGCGACACTACTACTGTGAAAAATGCAGAGGCGCCTACAGCTTCAACAGCCACTGATAATTCCTTTGCGCATTCCCACACAGGTGATCTTTCTTCGCCCTGTTGTGTGCCAACTACTGTGTATTGGAATAGGTGCCACTGGCTGCCTGCCATGTGATCTGAACGAATCGTATATATAAACTGCAAGTATAAGGCACATGGCAGCATGATTCGAGATGGGCCATGTTTTCTATGACAATGTTTATGTTTGCCAACTGGAGTCTGTTGTCAGAGTATATAAGTGGCGCTTCATGTGCGATGAGGATATCTACTTCTGGTTTCCGAGCTGCATAGATGGGAAGACAAATAAGTGCATTTTTAAATCTGTGGAACGTTCTCTACCAAACTAGTAACCAAATAACTGCAGTAAATCTGTGACATCTGCGGTGATGGTTTGATTGTGGTCAATCCTCTGAATGTGTTTCCATTGGACATGTATGATACTATGCTTCAGATTGGATGTTATGCTTAGTGTCGTCGTGTGAGAGGATACTGAAGGATACGCAAGGCCCTCTGTCTAGTCAGAGCACTCTGCAGTGAATTCTCCATTTAGTTCATATTATGTTTGTTTATGTTTTTTTTTTTTTTGTTCCGTTTTCCCAGGGAAACTGGAACATGGCTGCCATTGTTAGCATAGCATTCTGCTTTCTACACAGAATTGTTTCTGGACGGATGCAGTTGATGATGAATTTGTTCCCCTGGATGTCAAATGGCATTACAAGTTTGCCATTTGCTTGCATATCTGATCCTACCAAAAGACCCATGCCTCTTAAACTAGATTTTGACTCTTCCACCACTGCCTAATTTCGATGGAATTTTTCTCGATGGTACTATCTATTCAATTCTCAGCTTGATCGAACATTGCCTTGTAAGTGTGATTCTGTGAATACTATCTGTATGCTATCATTTCATGCTTTTTTAGTCGAATCTTTAGTTACATCTAAAAACTGAAATTTATGAAAAATTGGTAAACTCACATTTTATGCTGATTATATTTACAGGTCTATCGCTACCTTGCTCATCACATGCTTTTCATTTGTCATTATTGAGGATTACTGTTTCATAGGTTCAGGTTATTATTTAAATATGCATGCATTTTCTTCTTCCCTGTTTTATAGAGGACATACTATAGCCTTGACAGTTAATTTTGATGTGAAAATGATGAAGTAACTTGATTTAAACTTCAGAAAAACAACAACAATCCCTGAGGACTGCTTTTTTGGGAAGCTTGGGCATGTCTATGTTCATCATCTACCCATCTAAGGGTAAGTAGGGACTAGTGAGAGTACTGCCAGTTTCTGTAAGGCTTAAGAACTGATAACTTTTTTTTCCCAACTGTTTTCCTACCCGATTCTTTTAAATTCTTTTCCTTTAATGATCCTTTCTAATCTATTGTTTTGCTTGCTTGAACAGCAAAAAGACACGTGTTGAGCTGCGTGTCCCGGTTCTTTCTTGCTATCTGGGGTATATTATTCTATTCTCGTTTATTAGGTAAATGACAGAACAATTTAGAGTAAGTTATTTTCAAAATTTTCTGAAACTGAGATGAAAATTTTCTATGTTGTTGCACTTTTGACATATACTCACCTGGTTGTCCACAGAACCAGATGCATAAAAGTAAGGGAAGGGGCACAGGTGCAGGTTATTGAGGATGATCATATCATTATTTGTGGAGTCAATAATCATCTGACGTCCCATATTGACCCAATTGATAAGTACCATGAATCATCAATTCGCTTAGGTTTAGCTACAGCAAGGTAATGAAGGATGCATGTCATTTTTGTTGTGTTAATTCCCTTTTTTACCTTTAAGGATTGGTATAAGATCTATGTATACTATCTAGACATCTAGTGCAGCTGATTGTTTTCTTATGAACAATGTCAAGGAAGCAGAAAATCCTTCTTCTCCTCGGATCTTCCAAGGAAGCAGATTGACAAGCTTGCAGATAGTGTGGCCAAAAGATTTAAACCATATTGATGTATCCAGCAAGAGGGTAAATGGATTTACTAGTCATAGTGTTTTTGTCTCAATAAGTGGCAAGTTTATTTAATCTGTCTACCTTTATCCCAATTTCACTTTTTGTGGAGAACACAAGCATATCCCATTAACACAAATACTTGCTTTGATATGTGAATACTGAAAACTGGTTGTGGCTTCTCATTTTAACTTGCAGTGCTAGTCTTAGCATGTCAAAATCATTTGAGAGAGCAGCAGCACACAAAGCAAAATCTATAATTATCTTGCCAGCAAAGAATGAAAGGTAAGTATGTATCATGAACCTTTTACTTTGCTCATTTTAGAATGTTTTTTGATGAATAACTGCCGAAGTTCCTCACAGACTCAGGCTAGCATGTATTACATGATGTTTCCTGTACCGTGTGTGATTGAGAGGGGGCTGCTTGTCCAGTTTATCATAAAGTTCCTTTATATTGGTGAATCAAGATTTTGATGTCAACTAGCAAGAATTGTTACATTAGGTCATCTGGTTCTTGTGTAAATATGGTTTATATTCATTAGCTTAAACATTGATCCCAGTAACTGTTAACACTGAATTTTTGAAGGAATAGCTTGGAAACAATCAGCATGTTTCTAATTGCCAAAATAGCGGGTATAAGTTCTTTTGAGTTTTGCAAACTTTAGCACCACCTATCCATGTTTGCATTATGTTCTGTATTGTTGGTTACTTTTTACAAACCTGGTTTGATGGTTGATTGTTGATATTTATTTTTCTATCTACCCCATGAACCTGGATCAGATATGAAGTGGATACAGATGCATTTGTGTCTCTGTTGGCTCTGCAACCCTGTACACAAATCGCGCCTATCCCTATCATTGTTGAGGTATATGCACGTAGACAATCTATACTATGGATCTTATCAACATTTAAGCCTTTCTGCTTACATTTTATATCAATGTAGGCTTCTAACTCAACCACATGCGAACTTCTGAAATCAATCACTGGTTTAAATGTGCAACCTGTGGAGATGGTTGCCTAAGTTGTTTGTGCAGTGCTCTAGGCAGAAGGGCCTTCTCAAAATCTACAAGCACCTGCTTAATCAGCGCAGTAATGTTCTTATCTTACTGTCATGTCTCTGAATAACAACATTTTGTATTGGTGCATTTCCAAGTCAAACCATGTAACCCAGCCACCCAGGCCCATGCTTCAGCCCTTTTTTTGCTATCCTTCTTGTCACAAACAGGAATTCAGCTCCAACTCTTTTCACACTCATCCAGTATGCATATCTCTTGTTAAAGCTTTTCATGCTTTTTGGCAGCATCTACTTTTCTAGAATATTTGTACCACTGCAAGGCAGCCATAGCATGCCATCTGTTTGTTATCTACTGCCATTTGCCCAACATATCGTTTTTTGTCCTGCAGAAAATGTTTTCAACCTTTGCTTAAGATCCAAACGGTTACATGGCCCCTATATTTATAATCCCTAGGGGAATTAGGGAAGAGTCCTTATAAATGAAATATCCAAACTTATGGATGTCAGACATAAAAATCCATGATGTATGTTTTTTTCCAAACCGTGACCAATTCAACCCCTGCTGTATTCTCTTCTGCTGTGTTGGTCCTTTGCTATTATTACACTTTAGGTCCTAGTTATTTATGTTCATGGTCAGGCAGTCGCTCCATGATGTATGTTCTTCCAAACGTCAATTCAACCCTGCGTCTGGAAAAATTTATTTCCACCTGAAAAATTTATTTCCACCCAAGTGAAGAACTGCTGAAAGAAACAGACAAAGTAAGTATCTTTTGGATGCTGGTTATTGTTTGACGCCAGCTAGTAGAAAAATTATTTCCTTTTGACATAGGATTTCACGATAACAGTGTAATTGTTGATTGCCAAGCCCTTTGTCTAGTTATCCTGAATGGCTGAATTATCCATCAAAGTGAGCTAATGAAATACTGTCATGGGCCTAAAGCAGCAGCTGGCCCAGCTGTTAACATCCAACCAAGGGGATTTATATACAGCTGGCCCATCAAAGTGAGCTGTGTGTCTGGGAGTAGGCTTTGGCTTCTCCTTTGTACTTTTTCTTCTTATTTATTATTGAAATGATAGGCAGCTCCCCCTGTGCCATTTGGAAAAAAATAGCATCAGTCATTAGTAGATGCGTTGTCATGGATTCCAAATCGGGCTGCTGTGATGGGCCAAGTGAGGCCCAACTCCCTTCCGGCCAGCCACAGCCTCACCCTAAAGTCCCCCCCTGGGCCAGCCAGTGAGCACATGCAGCCTGAGGGGGCGATTTGCCACAGTCCCCCTCGGTCCCTCCCAACCTGAAGAGTCCGGTTTCGATGAGAATTAGAATAGATTTGGGTTAAGAATTTGGAATAAATAGAGTTTTTTAGGAAATAAGATTGATTTTTGTTAGGAAAGGAGAGTCCAAATCTACAATGAATCTCTTCTAGTTTGCTTGGGAGTCAAGTCCCTTAAGGACTATAAATATATGGATCATGTAACCATTTGAATTTTAGCAAGAATTGAGCAGTTTCTTTCCTCTCTATCCCTCTCCCCTCCCTGCACCTCCTCTGCACCTCTGCACCCCTCCCTCCCCTACCTCCCTGAGCGATCTACAGTAGCCACCCCCCCCACCCCCTCCCCCTAGCTTGAGGCCATCACAATGCTTGGCATTTTATATTCAGAATGTTAATGCACGCTTGATTTTCTTTTCTTTTCTTTTCTTTTGGCTTCACAGTTGCTTCTTATTGCTCCTGTTCGCGGGATGAGAAGACCAAAAAGAGTGTTAAGCTTACTGAAAAGAAACACAAACATCAAGTCATTACTCAGAATCAAGAGAGGATCAAGGATCATCTAATGCTACTACCACGGATAATGAAACACGGCTAAAGAACATTGTAAAGCGCTCCCAAAAATCTCTTTCTAAGGTAAAAAGTTTGATATAATGATGTATCTATGGTAATTCATCATAACTTTCCAAATTATTGGGTTCATCTGTGGTTAATTTTATGCAGAGCAGTGATTATACACTGGGACCAAAGGAATGTGTGCTTATTGTTGGCTGGCGTAAATTCAAAAGTTACCGAAATGATAATGGGAGTATGATAGTTATCTTGGACCTGGTAGTACAGTGGTATGTATACAGTGACAAAATAATCAAATCAAGCTACTCACATTTTAACACTGGTTCATACCGTTATACCTGTATAAAAAAGGGTAATAATTTTACTAACAAATCTAGTTAAACGTGCAGGAAATCTTGTCAGAAACCCCTATTAATGAGAGGAGCAGTATCATCAAACCCCCTTTTGCAGAGCCAACTTAAAAATGTTGAAGTTATCATCGGTATTCTGTCTCTAACTTTATTAGTGTGCAAGGACAGAAAAAAGTGCCTCTCTCAATTTTATCTCAAAAACTATACTGATGCAGGTGGGGTGTCCTTTTGAACTATGAGACTCTGAAAGAAACTTGATAATTAATATACGGAAATCTGTCCCTGATACAAAGGTTCCACTTTCAATAGTTGTGATATCTGACAGAGACTGGTTTGTTGGAGGTACCAGTAAAAGAACTATGATGTTTATCTATCATCATCATTGCTGTTGTTTTTTTTGTTATCATTATTATAAGAGAATTTTAATTTGTGACTCTGGTTCTAGCAGATGCTGCACATGCTGATAAACAGTTGGCATATACCCTTCTTCTTAAGGAAAAACATCTGCCGTAAAACATGTATGCTATGGTCAGCTCTTCTCACCAATACTTAACTAACAATGTTTATAATACAATAAGTGAACCTGCATGTTTGCATCAAAGTATATATATTAGTCTCAAATGTGACCTGTGATTCCCAGAATGTACAAATCATTGTTTAGTGAGAAACAATTGGTTTCATGATGCTATTATTTTATTTGTTCTCCCTTAATAACAGTTGTGTTCTTGAGTTATACGTATAAACATCTGAGTCGCTTTCAGCAAGATGCACATGGCCTCAGGCATGTGTCCTGGCGCTTTTGGTGCCACGGGCCCAGGGCTGCCGGCCTTTGGGGGTGTTTCTCGCCTGGCAGTTTCTTCTTAATGCAATGCTGCAGGCGGTCTTTCCCCTGCAGGTTGAGTTTTTGATAACGGACTTAAATTGATCCTGATGTGGTTCAATTAGGCATTATCCAGTGTTTGTTTCTTATAAATATAAATATTCCTACTCTTAAAATCCAAAAAGACACCTATTTTTTTGTTATCTGATTTTTTCATTTGAAATGCCTTTTAGGTTGAGAATCTTGTATCAGAAATTGTTGACATGGGACTGGGAAAACAAGTAAGAATTTTCAAATATATTAAATTTGGTCAAGTCATGAAACTATTTAAGTTGAAAAAAATCTTGACTTTTTGCATTTTATATAGATATCTAAAATAAGACCATCCCTTTCATTTATCGGAGCAGAGGAAATAATGAGCCGTGTGACAGCACAAGGTTGGATTGTTTGTTTTGTTTCTTTTTCTTTGAAGTTAATTTTCTAACGCTAACAATGAAATGTAGTTGCTTGGAAAGTAGTGAGCTGAATGAAGTATGGAAGGATATCCTGAATGCTGAAGGTGATGAGAAATCTAAGGTACTATTACCGCAGTTGGTGTTCCCAGCAAATTATAAGTTGCCTGTGGTCTATAAAAATTTTTTACCCTGCTGTGTTTATTTCATTTTAGGAAATTGGGCTGTACATGAAGGAAGGAGAGAAGATATCATTCTTCAGAGCTTTCTGAAAGAGCAGTTTTACGTCGTTGAAGTTATTGGTTACGTCCAAGGACGGCAAGCAGGTAGTTATTTTCTTTGTTGTTTGTTAGTTTATGTGGAAATGATGTTCCAAAAGTATATAAGGTCTGTTAAGGTCGTCTTTTTGTTCAGATGCCATTAAAAATTCTATTCACCTGATTTTCTTAGACATGAGGTTAGGTGCTAATAACTAATATTTACTTTATCCCATGGCAGCGTATTAATCCTATCAATAAGTCAAACCCACTGTCTCTTTGAAATGACTGATTCTCTCATTGTGATATCGGGTTTTGAAGGTGAACAGCCAGTTATGATGGACGTAGAAACTTCAACATAGAATTTTCAGCTTGCATCACTAATTTAAACTTTATCGCTGTTGCTGGGTTTATGAAGAGAGCATATAACCTGTTTATAGTTCTCTTTTCGTACAAGGGGAAAGCAAAATATAGTTTAAAAGCCACAAGTTATGTTTGTTCCTACCCTAGCTATAGAACTTCTTTGGTGCAAATATTTTACTGCACAGTTCAACTGCAACTGAGAATTCTTTTTTATTTATTTGTAAACATAGTGAATAACACGTCAACTTGTATGGTACAGATGTCTGAATAAAGAAAGGATAAAGGAAAATTGATTGAGTGTGCCTTGTTGTTTCCTTCTGACTAATGAATACAATGTTTTTCATTTTAAATCCTGGAGCTAATTAAAAATCAGCTAGTGCATTTCAAAAAAAAAAAAAAGGACAATCGAGGTATGGCGTTGCTGTTTTCTTTGCGAGATAAATTTGTCCCTCTAGCATTTGACATAAAGAAAAGTCTGTTTACCATTAGCTTCATTAACCAAACCTTTCAACGGCTTTTGGCGATCTATCTTTTGATTGAACCAAAGCAGTGACAGCCTTGAACCTTCGGTCCAGAATTGCTGCTTATACTGATGGCAGACGATCAACAGAAAGCCATTCAGGCTGCTCTTTACTGACACAGGAGGACATCATTTAATGCTTCGTTATCAACATATTACCAAATTTTTACTGTGGCGTATGTATGCGCAGCAAAGTTTGATGCTAGATGTCTGGATGAGGAACATGGAGAGTGACATCTAAAGCTTCACTCAAGGGCATTTCCCCGCCTGGCAAAGTTTCCCCACTGGACATCATTTCAGCTAGGAGAATATCAATGGCTTCCCCTGCTTTCACTCAAGGGCATTTCCCACTGGAAAGTTTGATGCTAGATGTCTGGATGAGGGAACATGAAACTTCACTCAGAGCGTATGAACTCGACATCATATTCAGCCGTGCCGTGGTAAGATCTCCCGGCTGGAGATTAGTGAAAGCATTCAGCCCGAATACTGACTCCAGGACAGGGAATGACTACTATCCAGGTGCTCTGCCCAACCAGAACCCGTGAAACACAGAATTACTCCATTGTTTGTTTGCACAAAGAGAGAAATCTGATGGAGCAAAATCGGATTAGGGTATCTCAAAACAGAATCGAAGTGTCGAAATCAAAGCTTCATCAGAATTTTTAACATGCGAACCATCCCCAATAATCAAGTACTACTTACATCTGTATATGCCATCCTCTGAAAGTCTGAAGTCCCCAGTCGAGAGTGAGGTCAGGAAGACAAACCTCCGCAGCATCCGCTTCCTCACAAATTCGTTCTACGTAAACCTTCTAGACGAAAATAACGCGCCTTCATGAGTTGATTAGCGGGATTCGGTTGTTCCCAACCGTACGCCTTGCCAGCACCAGAGACGAATCCTATCTGGCCAGGCCTCGCCTCGCCTCGCCTCTCCGCTCCCCTCCCCTTCCCCAAACTCTCGGAAGCGGCGGCGCCGCCGCCGCAACGGCAAGGAGCCAACCATGGCGGCGCACGCGACGCTCCCCTTCTCCTGCTCCTCCACGCTGCAAACCCCTGACCCGCACCCTCTCACCGCGTGGGGCCCACCAGCTCCGCCGCGGCTTCCTCCGCCACCCTCCCTCACCGCGCTCCCGAGGCTCGCCCGCCGCCCCTGCCGCCGCCACGTCTCGGCGTCCGCCGCGGCGGCGCTCCACGGCGCCTCCGCCGAGGGGGAGTACGACTACGACCTCTTCACCATCGGCGCTGGGAGCGGCGGCGTCCGCGCGTCGCGCTTCGCCTCCACGCTCTACGGCGCGCGCGTCGCCATCTGCGAGATGCCCTTTCGCCACGATCGCCTCGGACGAGCTCCGGTGGCCTCGGCGGCACGTAAGTGGATGACTCTCCTGTTCATGTATATTGTATTGTGCTCCGTGTATTTTTGCTTGGCCTGATCATGCCTTTGCCTCAAAGGTTGCTTCTGGTTTTGCATTTGCAATTCGCACGGTTGGGGCTGAACTTCTCATGGATTGATTCTAACTAGAGGGTGATTGTCTAGCAAAACTGCTGCCTGTACTGTCATTCAGTTACATTTACTAGTAATTGTTAGTGTTGATTGGCTGCGGGATGTTTTGTTGGGACTACACCACTGTAGTACTACCATGTGCATTTATAGTTTGTTTGAACGGGTATTTGGACTGTGGATCACTAAATGTAATGGCACATCAGTGTGGCATAATATTCTTTTTATAAATATAAATTTGCTGTCTATGATTATTGATTGACTCACAATGCCTCTTATGATGGAGATGTTGGCGATGTTACATCAGTGTTTGAGCTACATGATTTCCACTTGTACATTATTTTTCCATTTCAACTTTTGTCCGGTGGCAAATATATGCTCATCAAACTCTGATTCTGCTGAAGTGTTAATTAAAGGCGAACTTTTGATAAATGCTTGAGTTTACTGTTTCTTCTAGAGCGTTACTTGATGTAAGCTCTTTTCTGTTGCCTATGCCAGTGTAATGTAGCCTGTTTGAGCATTGCTCTTGGCATTTTGCATTTTGATAATTTTTTGACAGGACCACTCCATTTGATCACCCCTGTGCTTATTACTATTAAGGAGATGCAATAATGCTTATGTCATAGATCCAAAGGAATCTGGAAGTGTAGCTGTCAATTTACAACATCACTACAACATTCCTTTTTTCTAACTCCTAATCCTGTCTATTCTGGTATGTTGTTAACCATTTAGGGTAATACATCTTTTCTATGAATATCCTTTAGCCTGTCTATTCTGTGTTTGCGATTGATTTATATTGCAAACTAATATTTTTGTGAAAATCTGCTTAGCAATTAGCGATCAGTTCTATATTGCGCCCACCGTAATATGCTTTATTTGTTGAGCTTTTGTAAAGCACAATACTTTTTTTTTTTGTATCACAGATGCGTTGCTTCCGTGGATCGTTCAAAGAAATTGCTGGTGTATGGATCCAAGTACTCTCACGAGGTTTGAAGAATCTCGTGGCTTTGGATGTGACATATGAGACTGACCCGAAGCATGATTGGAACACTCTCATAGCCAATAAAAATACAGAGCTGCAGCACCTAGTTGGCATTTACAGGAATATTTTTAAACAATGCAGGAGTCACTCTGATTGGCAGAGCGCGTGGAAGGTTGGGTGATGTTTTTATATCAGGTTATATTTTTGGATAAGACTGCCTCGAAATGAATACTGCATATAAAGATGTGTTTTGCTTTATGTATTTGTTTTTCTTAGTACAGATTGTTGATCCTCATACTGTCAGCGTGAATGGTAAGCTCTACACTGCTAAGCACATACTAGTTGAATTGTTGGTGGCCGACCATCGATGCCAGATATCCCCTGGCATAGAGCGTTATAGATTCGGATGCTGCACTGGATTTGCCTTCAAAACCCGATAAAATTGCAATAGTGGGAGGTGGGTATATTGCTTTGGGTTTGCTGGCATTTTCAATGGCTTAAAAGTGATGTCCATGTGTTTATTCGGCAGAAGAAAGTTTTAAAAGGGGATTTGATGAAGAGGTGAGCATATACTTAGAAGAGCAAAGACAGCATTGGTAACAAATAAAATTGTATTGCTTCTTTGTTTATTTTTTGTCCTTTTGTTTTTGATGCACAGGTTAGAGATTTCCGCTGAACAAAATGTCTTTAAGGGGCATCACATTTCATACAGAACAAAGCCCTCAAGCTATAACTAAATCAAATGATGGTCTGTTATCTCTGAAGACAAATAAAGAAACATTTGATGGGTTCTCATGTAATGTTACGCAACAGGCGCAGACCAAATACAAAGGTAGTAACACAGGAACTTACAGTTCTTGAGATTTTATAAATATATTGATTCATTAATTCTAATTCCTGACATAGTTGCAATCCTTGTAGAACCTTGGACTGGAAGAGGTGGGGGTCGAAATGGATAGGAGCGGTGCGATAGTGGTGCGTTATTACAATAACTTGTGTCAAGTTTATCTCATTTTGTTTGTCTCTCTGTAATCTTTTTGGAGCTTTTTGCAACAATTTCATGCTAGGTTGATGAGTATTCTCATTACCTCAGTTGATTCCATTTGGGCTGTGGGGAGATGTTACCAATAGGGGTTCACCTGACACCAGTTGCACTGATGGAGGGTGGAGCATTTCGCGAAAAACTGTCTTTGGCAATGAACCTACCAAACCAGATTACAGGTATGTATATTTATCAGATCATCACCAGCAATCTTGAACACCAAATATTCATGATGGTTGTCCTGATGGCTCATTTGGCATACCAATCCAATAGAACAGACTTTGAGCTTTTTACTGAAAATCATAACACTACTTTATTATTGTGGGTAGCGGCTGGGCTTTTTCAGCTAGGCTGGTTTGGCCCAGTAGCATGGCCCTTACTGCAGTGCCCTCTCTCTCAAGGTTACTGTTAGTTAGAGATGATGTTAGGTTTGTTAGTAGTAGATTAGATCTATTGGTTAGAGTCAAATAGGCCTTTTCTATGAAAGGAGAGATGCAACAATCAAAGGGAAGCACAAAATCAATATAAATTGCCCTCGTGTAACCCGGTGGCGGAGCTATGAACTTTTTAGCCCTAGGGCGCTACCAAAAAGGCATATAATTTCCTTTCCCGAAGGTCAAATACCGCCGCACGGGTTTTAATACGATAGATAACAAAACTTGTTTATAAATGCATAACTTTAGATTATATCTTACTTTCATACTTAAATCCACAACATAGTTAACAGAAACATGAAAATGCTACAAATTTTCCCCTGTCCCTGCCTGCTCCTCTTCATTTGATTCCTACAAGATTAGAAAAGAGTTTAACAAAAAGATTAGAAATTAGAACTATAGAAATTAGAAGGGATAAAGGATTACACTTTGCTGACTTACCAGGATGAGTCTTCGGGTGGATCAACCAATCAAAAGATGCAACAGTCTTGACTCTTCCTGATCGGCGATCAAAGGAAGCCTGCCTATACGCCCAGGACTGTATACGCGCCCGGCCCGATCGGCGATGGATCCCTCTCCGTTGTATGATTGTGAATCCCGTCTCCTCTCAGGTCAGCAGCGCCGGCGTAATCTCCGGCAGCCTGGCGAGTCCTTGGACGTTCGACCTTGACAGCGGGCAACAGGACAACAAGGGCAGGCAGTCAGCGGCGCGCGCGCCGGCGTACAGCGGCGGGCGGCGGGCGGCGGTGCGACTCGAACGGCCAGCGGGCGGGGGGCGGGCGGACTCCTGCGTACGTCCGCGTCGAAGATGGGGGCGACGATCGATCGATTCAGTTTCCGGCGCGCGCGAGGAAGGCCGCGTCCGTCAAACAGGCGATTCAGTTTCCTGGACTGTGGACTGCTGTGGACTCCGCTCTTGGGCCGCAAATTCAGCCCAACACCTAGGGCCAGGCCTAAAAACACAGAATTTACTATAGAATTTTTTGGCCGCGACTAGGCCCACGGCCCTACTGGCCCTAGGCCCATATCCACCCTGCTCGTGTTCTCCCTCTAATCAATGGTCTAGTTCTCATCCCCCAACAACCCAACTCCATCCGGTGGTGAAAAGAAAAAAAAAAAAAAACTCCATCCGGTGGTGTCTATCCTGTCAACTGACTACTCTGTCATTGTGTTCAATTTTTGACAGAGCTATACCTTCTGCTGTTTTCTCCCAACCACCAATTGGACAAGTTGGTCTTACTGAGGAGCAGGTGATGATACATGCCCACATCATAGTGTCATAACTTGCAGCAGACAAGGAAATTCATAGATATTTTATTTTGCAGAAGGATTGAAGAGTATGGAGATGTTGATGTCTTTGTTGCTAACTTCAGGCCTCTCAAGGCCACTCTGTCTGGACTACCTGATCGTGTATTAATGAAGATTCTTGTGTGTGCTGCATCAAACAAGTTGTAGGAGTGCACATGTGTGGGTGATGATGCACCTGAGATAATTCAGGTCTGCATGACTTCATGTTTACTCGTGATTTCTGTTTCATTCATAACTGGTTCTGAATGTATGCTTGTTATGTCAGGGAATTGCAATTGCTGTTAAAAGCTGGGTTGACAAAGCAAGATTTTGATTCCACCATTGGCATTCACCCAACATCTGCTGAGGAATTTGTCACAATGAGGAGTGCAACTAGAAAAATTAGGAAAAAAATCTGCAGATCAGGTCCACAATGCCATCCTGAAATTGAATCTTTCTTTGGCTTACTGACATATTTACTAGTACTAGGAAATATAAGCTCTGAGAATAATTTGCTTTGAACTGTAGAATTATTATTTGTTGTCTTTTATGTGTTTGATTACACCTTTTATCCCCTTCAATTTCAAGGTAGAATCTAAAGATGAGGTTGTAAGTAAGCAGTAGATACCATTTTTTTTCCTAGGAGGTAAGAAAATTCTTCTTGGCTCATTTATGTTTAGGCAGTGCTACATTGTCTTAAAACTTGTTATTAAAGCAAATTTTATCATATCAATTGATAAATTTTATTTTAAGTGTGGGATTTCAAGTCATGGAGTATTGCTATGAGCTCTTTGATCTCTTACACCACTAGTTTGAGTAGCATAACCCACTTAAAAGCCATCCTGAATGACATGCGTTTATATGGTTTTGTTCCCTTTTTGTTTTTCTTGAATGGTGGGATTTGGGGAAACTGTAACTAACGTGAATTTGTATCCTCCTCTTGTTATCCATTGGTTTCTTGACATCTTTCATGGCCACCAAGGAAGTATTTTGTCAGCATTGTCTTTATATTTAGTTTATGCTGCAGATGTTCTCGAGGGAAGTATTCACATTTGCAGGATAACAGCTGGACGGAATTTTGGAATTGCACGGGCAGAGTAGCAGAAATAACTGCTAGGAATTTCTGAAAATTTTATGTTAGGAACCAGCGATGCTGTATCGTAGAATGGCTGTACATACCTGTGAGCTGAGCTATTTTCCTATGTTCTGTACGTTGAAATAAAATGCTGCAAATGTTTGCCATTACGGTTAGGAAATTTTGTAATAAAAAGTAAGGAATGCGCTTTTCTAAGCATTCGCTATTGAGCTAATGATCTCAGCGTTTCGAACTATATTTACTGTAAAAATGCGGATTGCTTCGTCTTGCACTTTTGATGTTCTGAATTCTTGGTACTGTAAGAACTAACAAGTCTGTATCAAGTGTGCGAACATTGTAGCTTCTTCACAACGTGTTTTCCGTGTTTCAAATGGGATTTTATGTAGTTGAAATTAAGTACTGTTATCTCCGTTTTAAATTATAAGTCACTTTGACATTTTTAGGTTCCCCTATTTTTTGCTATATTTATAAATAAACATATTATTATTATTACTAGTATATCTTGATGCACAAAGCGGCTTATAAATGGAGGGGTAAGTGCATGTGACATTGCCTGTCAGTACTACGCGACATGCATACTGATTTGGACGTTGAAGTCCGTGTCTTGGCTGCTTGGGTGTCGACTTGAATCAGTCTCAAGGGTCTTGGTTGTACAATGGACTCACGTTCCTTTGACATCGGTAACGTTATACAACACGGTTCTTGGTTAGGTTTGGGTCGTCTGGTCCTGTGTTCTTATTTAGGCGTGAATGCATACCTAAGCTACATGACATACTTGTGTGTGTACCTTATCGCGGGCTAGGTGAAGCTGAGACACCACCATGCGTAGTAGGAACTAGCATGATCAGGCCAGCTGAATATTCTTAGTCGCCATTCTTTGTGTCTGATATTTTTCCCTTCAAATCCGGTGTGACTATTCTAGCTAGTTCACAGGAATACCACCATGAATGTACCAATTCAAGCTTTTGAATCTTTTGTTCAAAGTATTACCCATATGCTAGTTATGATATGGACTTACGGTGACTGATTCTGTGAACGAACTAATTAATTAAACATTTCTTTTTCAGTGCAATTAACTAAACTAGTTAGAGATCATGGTTTGGAGTACACATGCACACGCAGGCATGATTCAGGACGAGGACAAGGGGGCTAAAATGATGAAGGTTTAGGTTCGAGTTTGAGATTAATGGTAAATTTGAGTCTACTCTCGCCCTCTGTCCCTTTAAATGTTTGTCTGCAAAACCGTGTTTTCACAAACACGGCTCCAGCCAGGGCGACACATAAAAACGGGCGGGGAGTAAGTAATTGTGGAGAAATCGGAATAGGGGGTAGGTCCCCAGCCCTTTGGATCTGCCCTGCGATCATCGATGCCATGGGCCCATGGACATATGCCAGTACATGGAGTGCTCAGATCAAAGTGTTGCATGTCAATTTAGAAACAGTCGCCGTCTTATAACGAGGCACGGTCCGTCAGTCCGGTGTCTTGTGTCTTCGGAGAGGAATAAAGAAAATCAGTATGGTGTCAAATACACAAACACAATGGACTTGACTGATCCGAGGACCGAGGGACACACACGCTACACGCCGTACGTTTGTGGCTTTAGTGCGCGGTCGGTCTGGTTTTTGTTGCTCGATTCAACCGTCCGCAGGGTAATACTCTTATAAGTATAAGTATAACATTGATTTCTCTTATAAATATAAAATTAACCAATTGCGCTACTGTAAGGATAGTACTAACTAGGTTTCAAATTATAGCTCATTTTGACTTACATTATCCCAAGTTTGACAACTTCGTCTTCAAAAAACTATACAAAATATCATTTCTTTTGTTGTGGCATGCTTTGTTAATAAAATTTCTCTAAAAATGATTTAAATTTGATTATACTTGTACAATTGTTTTTAATAAAATGAGTGGTCTTGAGTCAAAAACTCAAATGATAATTTGGAGCGGAGGAAGTGCTAAGATAATGATTTGGTGTCTATATATATGTGCGTGTCTTGAAATGGCAGAAGAGAAGATGTTCCGCGCGTTGTCTGTTTCAAGATGATTATATATTTAAATCAAATTGAAGATATATCATAGTATATTAATTCGTCCGCACCACATGCACAGAAAATTTGATCAAGCACCTTGTAATCTTCCAAGTAGAGAGGTTACTTTTCCATCTATCGTTTCCCATGACTAGGACTAGGTCTACTCAAATATATAATATAGAATTTGATCAATATTATATAAAAAATAGAATTATTTATGGTTTTAAGCATTATAAAAACTTATTTCATGAAGAATCAATGACACATTTTACTTGGCACCATGACGGTATTACCATTTTTATATAAATTTGATCAAATTCAAAACACTTTGATTCGGTACTTCGATAGAATTGTATTCTTTTTCAGGGTCGAGGTAGTAATTAGGACACATTGAATATATAAATACCCATTCCTCATTTTTTGAATAATATTATTCCCGGTCTACTATAAATGGATGGCATAGTCTACTTCAAAGAAATGCTATGCATGCATATGAATTTTCAGTTGAAAACTAAGACTTCTTCTGTTGAAAGGCTGCAGTGTGTGATCAGGGCACCAGGGACGACCTCTGGCCACCTGGCACCTGCACCGGCACTCAAATAGTAAACGATACATGCGAGTTAGTCTAGTCATTAGGGAGACCTGTGATCCTACTGTTAGTATTTTTTTATCCTACATTAGACAATTCCACCGTACTATACCAGCGTAATAAATAACCAAAACAAACTAGTTCCGTGCATCAGCAACATCGCCGCAGCTCTGCTGTTGGTCGTCACTTCGTCTAATGTTGTGGTCAGTGGTCGCATGTACGTGTAGGTCGCTCGCACACGTTGACGTTTTTGTTGTTGATATTGATCTCGTCCAAGCCTATATATGCAAAGGTCAAAGTGTCAAGCAGTTACGTACTGCACGATACTCGTATATCAGACAAATGCAACATGCATGCTGACATACTAGACCAACTTATGCTGTTATGTGTTCAAATGAAAAAAAAAGGTTGAATTTTAATTTGGTCGCAATCCATATACAAAACTAAAGATTATCTTTTTCTATGATAACGACGCTGTTGTTAACTCTCTGTCTCGTCTTCCACGGGAGAGGATTCTACATCTAGCTACGTGCATGGTACGTAGTTATTCTCTAAACTTTGTTGCGGTACAACAAAAATGACAGTGAGAGCCGTTCATTAATTTGTTTTGACTGGATGGTCATGATGAATTCTTAGGGAGGTAATAATGTATGAAATACATATTTATTTAATTTTAACTTTGAAAAGTACGGTAAATCAGGAAAAGATATATAAAGTACGGTTGGAGGCAAAAAAATCTCGAACGTGTACATATATATACACTGTCGGTGAGTATAGAGAGAAATAAAGCAAATCCGGCCGATAAAAAGAGTAGAAAATTCTCTAAATATAATTGTATAATCACATGCATCAAGCCCAAATTACACGAAGACTATATATCTGATGTTTTTGAAAGATCCGGATACCCGTCTATATAATACTATATATCTGATGTTAGGCAAAGACTCCACGCATTTTTGCATGGATGAATTAATCTCTTAATTACAGATTCTGAAACTACCTACATAATTAAGCACGCATGCACGTACGTATGTGTTGATTATTGACGCCTACGATGAATTCACGACTAGGTAGCCTAACTTGATGTATCGATCATCAGCATGGATAATCCCACTACTTTATCGGTGGCTGGGCGCCGCGGGCAGGAGCATCCAGTTGAATTGATAGAAGCGCCGCCCCGAGCCAGCTAAGCGCTGGCTTACGGCGGGTGGCCGGGAGCTTGCCAGCCGCCATTGTTGCCGCCCGACCCTGGTAGCACCTGCATGATCACCCCCCCAGCCAGCTGGTACCGTGCCCCTCCCGCTGCCGCCGGTGCCTCCATCAGCAGCGGCCTCGCCGCCACCATCACGCTGCAGCACTGCATCAGCACGACGGCCAGCACCGCCGTGACCGCCCTCATCATCGCCATCGCCAATATCAGTCCCTTATGATGACTCTTGAATGGTTGTCGGAAGAGCTAGAGACAAAGGTGGTGTCGTTTTATAGTTTTTAGCTAGAGGCTGCTAGCTAGCTTCATTAACCGACTAAGTATGGCGGCGGACCAGGTCCATTCTTCAATTTGTACTTTTACTTACGCGTGCATTTGATTAGAATTTGATATTCTGACTAATCATCAAGCGCAAGCACCTGCGTACTCATGGCGCGCCTTATTTGCGCGTTTTTTCGTCGTGCTCGTTCAATTTCCATTTCACAAAGTTGAAATAATCCATCCATATTAAAGCGCCTACAATCAATTAATTCCCACATGTATTGGTGCCTTGCACCGTTTCACCTACTGACTTGTCGGAATCTGTAAAATGAAAGTTGATCGGTTTAACCCCCTGAAATTCCTAAAAAAATCCCATGATCAGGATCACGTGTCTTTGACTTGCATCGATCGTAAGCTTGCTCGGCAAGGACTCGGAGTCATTCAAGTTTGTTAAGCATAAGTTTGAATTTAAATTTGTGTGTGTACAATGGAAGCGGCCGGGAGCTCGATCGAGTGTGAACAATTTGACGCGAACGTTGTCTGTTACGAATTAATATATAATGCATGCAGTCACAGTCAAACAAACGTGTTTAAATAAACAAATTAAAATATGCAGCTCGATCCAGGTTTTAGAGTAGTCTACTTTTTTGTGCAGGTGTCATGTGTGCATGCGTCTGTCTGCCGGGCCCCGTCGGCTTTCGGCTGGCCGATACTGTCGGGGGCCATCCGGCTACTGGGCGACCGGGCCCTGTCTCCAAGCCCGTGGCCAGGCCAGATAACTCTCTTCCACGTACGCCATCAGCCAGCCGTTCATGACACTACTCTGGGTTCCGGCTGACCAGTCCATCGACAAAACTCCGTTAACAAAATGATGAGAAGGACTGTTGTGACGAGTCAGAAGAATAACGGCCTGTTGTGAGCTTGACGAATCAATGAATTCGTTCGCTTCGCAGGGGCTCCATCGTTGAATGCGACCCGATCGAATGGACACGTCGACTGTCAAAAGGTATGGTCGAGCAAGTATATGTGCATGCGTGGGTCCAACCGTTAGCAGAGATGGACCGATGACACGATCCATTCAAGAACACCGAAGCCACGCATGCATACATGTACAGTTATACACGACGATGATATACGAACCGCAGCTGGGTATATACAATCGATGAACGAGACAAATGTGTTGGCATGCCCCTCAGTTCAGATTTAGACTCTGGAATTTTCATTCAAACAAATGGACCGATCAGTGATGAAATGAAAAGCGCGTGGTTGAGTATTAGGCTTGACCCTGACAAACATTTTAGTACTACTACTCTAGTATACAAGGCTTGAACTGATGACCTGACCGGGTCCTTGAATTCGTTTTGCCTTTTCGGCGTCACGTCTCACGATCGACACTACAAAGACCACCATCGTGCATGTTTCCCTCCCAGCAAACAACCAACAATTCTGAACGAGAAGAGCATTCCAGAGACTCCTTAACAGGCCCTGCTTTTTGCAGTATTACTTGCTGTGCAGTGCTTACGGGTTACACACACAAGGCAAGGATATCTGATCGATCGATCGCTCCGATCCTACGATGATGTCGAGGGCGGTGGTGGTGGCCGTGCTTCTGATGCAACTCTGCAACGTCATCCTCGCGGCGAGGCCGCTGCTGTTTGTGGCGGAGGGCATGGCGCGGAGGCGCTGCCCATGGTTTTGCAGGTCCTACCCGGCGGCGGAGGCAACTGCGGGGGCTGGCAGGCTCCGGCCACCATGGATGCCCGTAGCTAGCTCTGACTCTCTCTGTCGTTGCCTAATCGTCCCATGGGAAATTCCCAAGATGTTCATATTAGATCGATAGGATATATAAATTACTTAATTAGTATATGCAATGAGATTTTTCTCTGACATAAGTAGACATGTAAAAAAGTCGTATATACATCATTAGCTAGGTTAGGTGATTTGAGTTTGGATTCATCAGGTTGATCTATAGGCAGTAAAGGTGCAAAGCGCGCATCTAATACTGTAAATTCGTTCTTTTCTTTTTTTTTTTTTCCTTTTTGTTCTCAAGATGTACAATGAATTTTATTTGAACAATACATTCTGCATATGTGTATATGGTTTTGTCGGAAGAGCTAGAGATAATGTGGTGTCCTTTTATAACTAGGTTTAGCTAATGTCATTAACCGCCATTAAGTATGGTGGTGGACCAGCAGGTTCATTCTTGGGTTTGTACTTTTACTTATGCATTTGATTAGATTTTGAATTCTGGCTAATCATAAAAAGCCCAAGCACCTACGTACGGACGGCGCGCTCGTTCAATTTCCATTTCACAAAGTTGTTGAAATAATCCATCCATCAAAAGGGTCAGCTCTATATACCATGTGGTATGAAACAAACTCTCTGTTCTAATATACGATTCGTTTGACTTTTTTTTTACCTAATTTTGACAACTAGTCTTATTAAAAGATTATGTAAACATGGTTAATTTTTAAATTATCCTTGAAGAAATTTTGTTAATAAATCAAGCACAACAAAAGTGATATTTTTGTAAAAAGAATGAATAAGACAAGTAATGAAATGGTTTTTGCAAAAGATATGTTGTGTAATCAGTGCGGTGCACTAGTGAGGGATCATAAGGCGTTTTGAAAAAAAGCCTCCAAATCTATAGGTAACTAGTGGCGTTTGAAAAGGCTCTCCAATAGGATTTTTTAAAAAATCGACCCCTTTTAAAAGAAATTTCAAATGCATCTCCGTTTTGAAATTATTTTGTATCGAGGTATCCTTTTGGGTAACTTACTTAGCTGGCCCGGCGTGACATTTGCACATTGTCGGCGCCGCGCATGGCGACGTGTGACTCACGCTAGCCCCGCGACGTTGACTGCGTCTTTGGCGTGGAGGCGAGGGGGGGACCCTGCCCACGGCGCTGGTGCATGCTGACTCGGCAGTAGCGTCCGCGCTGTTGCGACGGCGGCGGCGGGCCCGTTAGGGTTTAGGCGAACCGGCGGCAGCGATGGGGCCTGCCCGCGTCAGCGCCCGCGGCCAGCGCTGACGAACGAGCAAAGTTAGGGTTGAGCGGCCCACCCGGTACATTTTCTTTTTCTCCCTCTCTTCTCTTCCTTCCTCCCAATCCTCCCCAACCCTTTCGAAGCGCCAGCCCGGCCCCCCGCCGCGGACCGCCGCGTGGCGCTCCTCGGCGACACGGGTTGGCTCCCCACCCCGCCGCGGTTGCAGCGCCGCCCGGCGTATTCTCGCCCGCCTTATTTGTTCATCGCCGCCCTACCGCCTCCCCAGCGGTCTCGGCCGTAGCGTCGCGTGGCGCCCGGCCGTAGCGGCGGCGTCGGTCGGCGGCAGCGCCCTTACAACCGAAAAGCTCTCCGAGACGGATTAGATGCTAGTCCTTCCTCTCCCCTCCATTTTCTTGTTTGTGGCTTGTACTTGTTAGGGTTTTGGTAATTGTAAATTGTTAGTGATTCTAGCATTCATTTATACAATGTGGTTCAGTAGAATTGGTTCATGATACGATGTGGCTATGGATTTGATATATAGTAGGATTTGCATGAATGTAGTTCATTGATGTATGGAGGTATTGAGTTTGGTCATAATTTATAGATGGTTGTTGTACTTATAGCCTATTTATTGCTTACATTTTGTAGATGGACGTTTAGTGCGATTTTATACTTGGTGCTAAAGTCAGAGGGATGGCAAGTTTGAGAACTACATGTCAGAACAAGTTCATTTTTATATCATTGTGTTTTGCAACTTCTAAAATAGTTTTGAAAAGCAAAAAAAAAAGTATCAATCTCCAACAGCTTTCAATACTCTTCCGATAGACAAATTTAAACCCACCAGTAGTTTTGTTGGGGGCGTTCGGTCGTGTTTCGCGCCGCGCCGTCTCCATCGCCGCGCCTTTCGCACGGACCTTTCTCCATCGCTGCTTCTCCTCGCACCATTCTATCCGCTCGTCGATCTGATTCTGTGGGGCCAGTATGCATGCATGGCCGCGTGTAAGGTAGGTCGCTCGCACATATTGACCTTTCAATCTGTTGATCGGAGTCCAATGCAAGCGTACCTACGTAAAGGTCAAAATACTAGACCAACATGTTTGTGTTTAAATATAAACGGTTGAATTTGGTCTCAGTCCTCTTTTTTTTTTTTTTACCAGTGTACGTCAATGTTACTGTTAGTTCTTTTGTTCTTTCCGCGAGGACAACTTCGTTGGCCTGCATTACATGCATGTTCTTATTAGTCGTATATGTGATTCCTTCAGTTGGTGGCTTGGCGCCATTGGTCTTGAAAAATGTAAAAATGTTTTTTTTGAAAGTGTATGTAAAATGTTTTTTTTCAAGGCTACTAAACTTGCTCTAAATGTTCTGGCACACTTACAAGTCTTACAGTTAAATATATAATGGTCATATACTCAACAGGGAGTCAAGACGATATTTAATTAAGTAACAATCTCTACAACGAATGGATATATGCACAGTATATATATTTAACATCTCTGAGAGACCGAACAAAATTAGGGCTGGTTTCGCAAAGAATTTTAATTAACGGCCGGGCTGCTTGAGTGTAATGATTAATGAATATGGCACTCTCATTTTATTTGGAAGTTGGAACACAGAATTACATGGAAAAAGCAATGGCAATATGTGTGTGTGAGAGTTAAAAGCTTCTAAAGTTTGATCAAATTTATTTGACAAGATAATAACGTTCATGATGGCAACTAGGTATCATTAAAATTCTTTACTAATTATTCGTTTATAATATCTATTTGATGTCACGAATATTTGTAGTTTTCTCTATAATTTAGGAAAATTTGAAACGTTTAATTCTCCAAGATTTTTGGAATGATTTACAATTTGGAATTGAGGAAATAAGAATCTCTAATTACAAATTCTGAACAACAACTAGCTATCTGTCAGAAAAGAACAGATGAAACAACGCATGTACTGGTTAGTTGACCGTTAACTATCAACGAAGAAGGAACCATCTTAGTAACTTGTTCAGAAATAGACCGACGACCCGTATCATGCTTCGAGCCAGGCGCCGCCCCTGATCGGACGACGGCCGGGCATGGCATGCTGCCGCCGCAGTTCATCGAGGCGCCACCGCCGCCCCTGGCTAGCTAGTCACACGTTTACCGGCCGTGGCCAGGAGCTTGCCAACCGCCATTGTTGCCGCCCGACCTGGTAGCATCTGCATGATCATCCGCAGCCAGCCGCCGTCTGCTGTCGTCGCTACCGCCGGTGCCTCAACAATAGCCTCGCCGCCACGATCACGTTGCAGCACTGCATCAGCAGGACGGCCACCAGCAGTACTGCCCTCATTGCCGTCGCCATCGTCATCGGCGCCAGCGACGCTTGTCTGCTGCGATGTACTACTGGGCTGCTTGTTGTCGCTGGTAGCAGCTAAATGTAGCCTTTGGAGAAAAGCAATGTGATAGATCGCAGAGATGAGAGCTAGGAAGGTTGCGTCTATGGGATGCCCTGCTTGTAATGGTTGCTGGAACTTGGAAAGGAGACAAAGGTGGTGGCCTTTTATTAAGCTCTCCCTCCTCACAGCGGACCGGGTCTATTCTTCGGCGGCTTGTACTGATTCCCTGCACGTCATCTCAGGGTCTCAGCTGATCGATTAGTTAAACGCATGCAAGCACGTATACTACTCGGTTTCCAGGGCTCGGTCCTCTTCTATTTCAGCTCACAAGCTGGGTTGAAAATCAAATTGATCAAAGGCCTCGCACATATACATGTTGACATACACATACTGTTTGAATTCTCATGTTGACGACATGTTGTTCTGCCACCGAGAATTCAATTTTAATTTTGGTCGAATTCAACGACTAGTAGCTGAAAGTCGCCGCGGAACCATTGATCGGTTCCTCCTCGATCGTCGCTCGTCTCTCCGATCCCATGCATCAGACCAACTCGATCGACCGATTGGCTTCCGAAGATCGCCGATGTACGTATTGACTGATTGCACCAACTCGACACGTACCGCATGGTCATGGTCATGGTCTGATTCAACTCATTCGCTTCTTCGCATGATTTGACTTGAATTTAGCCAACAGTTGGGTGGGATTCAGTATATATAATAGAGCTGGGACTTGGGCGTGCCATTTGATTCCGGGCCATTGCGCGGACTTTTAGCGCGAATTTGGCAACCGTTGCCGAAATATTCATTCTGAGGCGTAATGGCCGCATCACGCGCGTGGGCGTGCTGTGCCTCAAGGATGGTTCATCACCATGGGCCGCATGGCTGGATATCGATAATCTCAGTGCAGTCAATATGACAACGAATTACACACTTCTATTATCGACCCCGGCTTTTTTATAGCATTTACTATAGTACATCTCATATAATACTTAAATAGATTATAAAAATCATTAAAACTTCATTAAAAGGTATACACAAGATACATATTTTTTTATATTACAAGAACAAAAAAAATTAGCCGAGATATTTTGGGCCTGGGGGCGACAACGCGCGCGTGCTGCGTGCCGAATCGTTGCCGGAACTCAAGAAAAACCACTGTGCCGCGCGGAGCGCGGCCCGGCTTTGCTTTCTTTTAAAGAGCGATCGAGGCGACGCGAAATGAGGGGCCGGAAAATAGTAGGCATTATTATAGTTCTTCTATAATGGCGGGTCGATTTCACGCGCGGCGGACGACCTTTTCCATCAAATTTCGTTCATCACCTGCACCGCTTATGCTGGATATCGATAATCTCACTGCGGTCCAATATGACTAGCTTGCACTTCCACCGCAGGCCGATTTTTTTCTTTTGGCTGCTATCAAATCAAATGTATACAGGTACTGGGTTTTTAGACAAACTTTGCCGTCGTCAAAGTCCAAGTAGTGTCTTAGCTAGTATGCCCCGAGAAAAGCGGCAGCGGCTGGGCCTGGGCGCGACAACACTGGACGCCGGTGGTCGGTCAGCCGGAACTCAAGACGACCAGCGCAGCGCGCGGACGGCAAATGATTGCTTTTTTTTTTTTTTTTTTAGCAATCGATGGCAAATGTTTGCAAATGAAAATAGTAATATTATTATCTGAGTTTCGGTCGATTTGCATTCGGGGCGGATAGCAATTTTCCATACAGTGTTTCTAACTTTGCAATTTCAAGCAAGAAGCGAAAATGTTACTTAGGTCCTGTTTAGCACGGATCCTCTACTACTAAAGCTGTTTTTTTTTTTCTTTGGCTCCATGAACAACTCCATTAGTGGAGTTGGAAGTTAAGACTCATCTGATAAACCGTTTGGCAAAATAACTTGGCTCTAAATAGCCAAAACATTAAAATTGATTGCCTTCTGTTTTGTGTGCTTTAGATCTAGTAGGCCTCAGCTTGTTATGGGAGATGGGCTAGGATGTAAAAACATTCTCACTTCTTTTTAATGCAGAGCGGGCGGTCTTTCGGTTGAAAAAGCAAAATAACTCCACCCTTAAAATATGCTCTCACGGTCCGAATGACATGTGGGATGAGGTAGTGGCATGATGAAGCTACTATTTTTTTGCTCTATCGTATCTCAAACCTACATGAGAGGGACAATTAATTTAAGGAATTGTTTATGCTGTGGGGCACAGAATGGCTCAAATGGCCCTAAAGCCACTAGTGGAAACAGCGTCAAGCGGGCAGAATTACCAATTTCAGTTGTAGTGTTTTTCCATAAAACAAAATTTAGAGTTTGTTTGATTTGTTAGTTCAACAAAATTGCATGGCTAAGGCCAATTAACATCAACATTAGCCCTCATCACCACTTCGTCCGTGAGTTTGGCACGACAACCCAAAATCTTATTAAGTGTGCGTCTGATCAACAAAAGTTGGCTGATACTCCTCGCAAAAACAAAAAAACCCAGCACAATCGATGTTCGTCTAATTGCTCTGGGGCCGGTGGCCGCATGTTAGGTTGTGTCGCATGCACGAATTGACCTTTTCCTTTTTGTTGATCGAGGTCAAGCGTTACGTACTTAAAGGTCAAAGTGCGTGTCACAGTATTATTATTAGTTACGGCACTATACTGGACCAACATGCTTAAACAGTTGAATTTGATCCCAGCCCTACATTTTTTTACCAGTACGTACGTCAAGGTCGTTACTACTAATGTTAGTTCTTTGTTATTTCCTCGAGGCCAACAGATGAATTCGTTGGCCTGCATTATCATCTTCTTCGTTGTGTGATTCATTCATTGGTCAAAATAATTAGTGAAGTGTGTGTATACTCCTCCATAAATAAATCAATTCCTAGAACCCACAACTTTATAGAAAAAGATTATGGTATATAATGATACTAATTTGATATTATAATTTTTTATTTTTTTTCTAAATTGCAGTCAAATTTAAAAGTTTACGAGTTAAAGATAACTCCAGAAATTTATTTATTCATGGACAAAAGTATTTCTCAAAAAAGTGTATGTAAATTATGCCTACAAAGATAGTCTAATAATTAGGCACACTTAATTAAATAATGGTCAATTGGTAGTTTCAGGATATTTAATTGGTGATTTATTTTGAAACCCAGATACAAACATAGATAGTACACATGAATGCGCACTCATCAATTACATACCCATATGGATGGATATTATATATATGCACATATATCCATGCTTCTACGAACACTTGGAAGATAATTGGACAACGTATCTTAAAAATTATATTTGTCTTGCTGTCGATAAAAACATCACCTGCCATTGAATGAAACAAAAATTTGGTTTGTAAAGCATGGCATCCCATTCTGGTTTAGAGACTCGAATTCTTGTTCAATCTCCCAAGGAACTTGTAACTAACTGAATAGAGCCCAGTATAATGCGCGTCTTTTACTTATATGTTTGATACGTCTAGAAAAAATAATTCATAAATAAAACCAAAATAACTCACTATAGCTGCCACTATGTATATTTGGAAGGGATTATGCAGGTAGAATTTACACAACGATGGTGATTTCATACGGTTTGGTCACAATGGTTCATACATGGACGGTTCAAAAAGCATACCTAATTTATTGGGTTCATACATTCGCTTACATTCAGACATGACACGCAGCTATAGCTTCTCAAGATTTACTTTCAATTGCCCTCACACCACGCTGTTACTTCTCCTGGTTTTCCTCCTTACAAACAAAATGACAAGCTTCAATTAGTGCATCTAAAATGGGCATCTGCATCTCTGATTTAAGCCCAAAGGGAAGCTTTACAGACAGAGGTCCCTTCGCAGCTTTACCCGAGCCCCAGCCGCTCTCCCACGCTGAGCGGCTCGAGGGCGGCGAACTCCGACCACAGCGTCAGCGCCCGCTTCCCTTTCCCTCCCTCTCGGGCTGCTGCCCGCACGCCAGCGGCAGGCGCCGTAAGGCAGCGGCTGGCGGGATGGCGGTGGCGGGGCATGCTCCGATCGTCCCGGTGGCGTGGGCGGGCGTGGGATGCCGCTGGGCGGGCGGGCGTCGCCTCGCCGAGCCGCGTGGGGCCTCGGGAAGGCCGCTCGGTCGGCTGCACAGCGGCCGGCCGAAGGCTTGGGCAGGCTGTAGGGCGGCGGCGGTGGGCTTCTCCATCTTCTTTCCCCACCGCTCATCCCCTTTCCCTCACAAGGTGCCACCATTGGGGCCGGCTAGGGCTGCTCGCGGGGCTCGGGCGGCGGATCCGATGCCCTAGCGGCCGGATCTCGGTGCCCCTACTGCCTGGGGCGGCCGCAGACGTCCCGGGACACCGGGTTCTTTCGACCCCGGGCGTCTGGATCGGGCCCATGGGCTGGGGTGGCGTCCGCGAGGTGCATCGCGCAGCCGGCGGCCGCCATGCGGTGGTCGCTAACGTGTGGCGCAAGTGCGGGCCGGGCGGTGACGGCTCGGCGATGCGGCGGGTGACGTGGCGCTGCAAGGTGATGCCCGGTCCCGTGTGCCTCTAGCCGGAGGGGTGGCGGCCGACGCAGCTATCGCGGCCGCTGCGCGGTACGCGGCTGGCGCTCGAGGCCTCTCTAGTGCAGTTCCGCTGGATGGCGAGGGCAGCGACGCACAACGGAGACAGCTTGCTGCCGCAACCCGGGGGTCTTGTCCGGACTCAGTGCTCGGGGACATCTTGGGCGAAGCCTGCGAGCTGTGACGCCTGTGGGCGCCGCTTCCCGCTGTGCGAGGGCGTCGCTCTCCCGCAAGACTATCTTCCATGGGGCGTAAAGCTCACCATCTTGGATGAGCGACGGTGGCGTTCCCGGCGCCACTCCCCCTTTCCCGAAGGCGTCGCTATTGAAGTTCATTTCGCCACGACGTCGCCTTCGGTTGATGCTCTTCTCTTCGAGTGCTTGGTGTGCGTGTGGAGGGCTTGCAGCGGTGAAGTCGGAGTTGCTACGTCGGGATGTGGCTTGGCAACGATGACATGAGGCTGAACCCCCTCCTTCGCGTGGATTGACTACTACGGAGGTCAAGCGTGCCGGTGGCGAGGCGCGAGGATCAAGATTGAAGTCGGAGCTGCTTTGTCCGAGCTTGGCAACGATGACTCGGTCATGGCCTCTAGTGTTGGGTTGTTTTCCTCGCTTTCATTAGGTTCGTGCGGGTTGGGAAGTCGGAGCTGTTGGGTCGCTTTGCAACCATGCTGCGGCAACGATGACTCATGGCGGTTGTACTCTTCCGCGTCGGCGTGGGTGGAGTGTGCCCATTGTGCATCCTCTGGTGGCACTTTCGGCAACCCTTCTTGTATATACATTTCTTTCGTCTTAATTGAGCGGTAGAGCTCCCGCCTTTATTTCATACCTACAGGCAGTTTTAGAGATGGCACAAGCTCAACATGGGAAACAGAAGCTGGGTACTACAAATCTTGAAGATGCAAAAATAAAAATGGCTGATTGCTTTTTATCTTGCTTCACACAACCAACCATTTTTGAAAAGTGGACCCTGCAGCCCGAAAAAGAATTTTAGTGTAGCTTGAAAAAATCTTTTGCACTGGACAAGGGTTTTCTAGGTGCTAGTAACATAAGTAGACCTTACAGGCACCAAAAGCAAGTTGTTGAAGAATTGATCAAATGAAAATTGACAGCTACTTACAATGCACTGCCACCAGGAATATGGGTTGAATGTACTGGTGCTTATGGTCATAAACCAAGCAAAAGAAAGAAATATTAACTTTTTCATGTTGCTGTTTTCACACTAAATCCATCTTTATAGTGACACCAATTCTACATAGAACCTTGGTAAAATGGACTGAAACAATCTCCTTTGGTAACCCATCGAGAAAGCATCATGCTTGGCACTTGGAGCTTATTAAGTCCGAGCTTCTAACTGGGGACCAATAGTTGGAAAACATTGTCATCGTTGCTTTTTCTATTCCTCTCTTATCTCTTTCGCTTCACTCATCAGCAGGTGCTGCAAGTGTTTATGCTTAGAACTACAAACTGAGTATTGGACGACAATGCCATGACAGATGATTACCTGTGTTGTTTGTTATTTCGCAAAAATGCAGTGCGCTCTGCTTTCTGGAGATGCCATATCTTGCTTCCTTTTTTCAAAAATCAGCTAGCAAAATTGCAATTATAACCTGAGGAATCAACAATGATTTCATATATCCAACTAACAGTGACAGATAAAAAGGCATGTTATTAGTTGATATTCTAATGGTGGCAGATAAAAAGGCAATATGTTATTAGTTGACATTCTAACAGTGACAGATGTTATCACAGTGACAGATAAAAGGCAATATCTAATCAAGGATATAGCATGGTAACATGATTGGACCAAACAAAAATCATACTAACTTGCTGCAACACCTCTCGTACGGACTTCTTGATGTTGCCTGAACAACCAAGAAAAACAAGAGAAGAATACAACAGCTTGACTGCTACCAGTGATCAGTTTACAGTTCCTGTAAATGGGGGAAATTTATTTTTGCTTATCAAGAAAAAACATAACAACATTAATCAACCCCTTTCCACCCATTGTCATAAATGGTTAGATTAATATCAAAATCGTTAGATTGGAACAGGACAAAGACATAGATAAATAAGTAATACTGGCATTGACTCAATCACTTCCCTACATCTTCAGAAGAAACTACCGGTTGATCCATGGACTCAATCGATTTCCTAGATTTTGTACGGTGATAAAAATTGGAGGGCACTAACAGAGCAGGTACTGCGCTGGAGAATAGCCGTGGGGCAAAAAGATTCAGAGAAAAAGAACCGAAACTAACTCAATCTGCAGGAGAATGTGTTTCGCAGAGCAAAATAGCCTCACGAACGTGTACCAGTTGAGATGCGGCGGCGGCCGTCGCCTTCACCGTGCGTGCGAGTCCTGTGGCCGGTCTGCGCTCGTCGTCCGTCGCGCCCCGCCGTCGGCCTCGCTTCGTGCGTAACTGCCTCGCACAATGACCCCAGGCAGCCGCGGTCGAACATCGTCCGCGACTCGTCGTTCGTCGCATCCCGGCGCCGGCGATCCCGGGCCTGCCACTGCCGTACGTCATTCGTGAGTCGTTGTGCGTCGCGTCAGTCCGCCGGCCTCGCTTCTTGCGTTCTATTAACATTAATTACAATTTCCGAACAACTAGCTACCTTCTTCAGAAAGAACCAATGAAATGAACAACATTCTACATAAGCATATGTACAGGGTTAGCTATCGACAGAATCGGAACCAGCTTATTTGTAATCAAAATAGATCCGTCATGCTGATGAGAGCCGGCGGCCCCTGCTAGTTTATAGGTGTGGACCTTGCCAGCCGCCATTGTTGAGCCCGACCCTGGTAGCACCTGCATGATCATCCCCAGCCAGCTGGTACCGTGCCCTCCCGCTGCCCCGGTGCCTCCATCAGTACGTAGCGGCCTCGCCGCCACCATCACGCTGCAGCACTGCATCAGCACGACGGCCACCAGCACCGCCCTCATCAGCCGGAGGCGCCGCCCGGCGGGCAAGTTTACGGCGAGTGGCCGGAGCTTGCCAGCCGCCATTGTTGCCGCCCGACCCAGGTAGCATCTGCATGATCATCCGCAGCCAGCCGCCGTCTGCTGTCGCCGCTACCGCCGGCGCCTCAATCAGCAACGGCCTCGCCGCGACCATCACGTTCAAGCACTGCATCAGCACGACGGCCACCAGCACAGCCCTCATCGCCGTCGACATCGTCATCGCCGCCGCCATTTTTATCGGATCAGTACGTCCCTTATGATGCGATCACGTTTGTCTGCGTATATATATATACCACGCTGCTCTTGCTATACCTTTGTAGCTAGCTGCTAACAGACTGCAGATGAGGAAGCTGGGTACGTACGTCTATGGTGGTTACTGGTTGGAATACCCTTGGAATGGTTGTTGGAAGAAGAGAGACAAGGTGGTGGCCTTTATATAGCCTCATCACGCCGCCAAGAAAACTAGGACAGCGGACCGGGTCTCCGCAAGCACGTATGTACCACTCGGTTTCCGGGGCTCGGTCCCTGTTCTATTTCAGCTCACGAGGTTGAAAATGAACCGATCAAAGTCAAGTGTGCATACTTTTTTTTTTTTCAAAATCACGCGAGTGCGTTCTAGTGTGCATACTTAAAATCAACGAGTTTGAACTATAGTACTATTTTTCGTCGCATGCATATATTCCAGGTCCTGGCCTTGAGTAACAAATAAGTGACTATTGTTACAAGTACTATTGTTACAAGTTTCTCCCTCCGTCCCAAAATAAACGCAATTCTTTGACTCTGTCACAAACCGGATCAATTCCGGCGGTGACACGTGGCTGGCGGCAGCCTTGGGCGGCGGCGCGACGGCGTTGGAGGGGCGGCGGCGGCGCTGGGCGACGAAAGGCGGCGGGCGAGGGTGGTGGTGGCGGCATGGGCGCGCGTGGTGGAGGTTAGGGTTTGGGGAGCTGAAAACCAGTTGTTGGGTGTTACTCTTTTTAATTTTTTTGATTAATTCCAAACGACATCTGATCCCTTGTATTTATAGTCGGGAAGGTTTTCTTATCAATTGGAATACCTCTATACAAGCAAACCTGAATTTATTTCCTATTAAGACTCAATTATTTTATTTCCTAACTTATTTGGCAATCTTACAACAATGACGAAGGCGGACGGCCGCCTTGCCCGTGCGGGCGGCGCGCCCATGGGCCCCTTTGGGCTGGCCTCTCTTCATATGTGATGCACTCGTAGAAATTGTGTTTTGACATCTCGTCTTATTTAACTTTTTAATAAACAATACCACTTTTGTTATGACTTATTACATCATCACTAAAGTTATTGTAATAATATTTTATTTATTTTATAATTTATATAAAAAATTTGAATAAAGCAGTGGTCAAATATATTTCCTAGTAAAAGATAAAAAATTACGTTTATTTTAGGACGGAGGTACTATTTTTATGTATGAGTCTGGTTATTATTCAAAATGGAACAAGTGGTTTTGCCTTGAATTTTGTAAAATGTATACTTTTCATAAAAATATATTTTGTAAAAAATCATTATTCGAATTATGTTTTCTAAATATTATCCACCTTTAATTTGCTATAATAATAATAATTACAAAAAGTAACCTGTGTGTAAATATACATCCAAATTATTATTGGTAATATTGTAACCATTTAGATACAAAGTGTGTTTTCTAGATGTTACCTGCCTCCGCCATTATAGAAAATATATTATTATATATGTTGGTTTTGCGATAATATGAGCACATTGTCTTTGTGAGAAACTAGGTGAATGAACATTATTAGACATAAACAACAAAAGATCGAACTAGCTAGTGATCAGTGCTCTATTTTTTTTGACCGATGCGGATGATAGGTCGGTCTCATATTGTGCATACACATTGTTTGAGTTCTTGAGTTGGGACGTGTTGTTTCAATGCTCCACACCGATAATTCAATTCAATTCAATTGGATGGTCGGATTCAACAATCGAGTAGTATACGTCGCCGCGGACCATTGATCGGTTCCTCGTCTGCTCTCCGCATGCATCAGCTAGCATCGATCTGCATATGCACGTTTGTACGCACGTACGTACGTACGACGTGCTGACCAACTGGTTGAGTTTCGCGAGCGCGGTTACACGATAGTACTTGGCTTCCAAGCTCATGGATCGAGACGTCGACGTCGATATGGATCATCAAAATCGTCTTGCCACATCCATGATCCATGATCAGGTTCTGTCGTCGTCATCGATCTTAGCCTGTCGGACAGGCTAAGTTGACAGGGGCCGCGGCGGTGGATCCGATATGCTACGCGGTTTTGTTGTTCAGTTTGCGAACGAATTCTCTCTCCGCGCCTACTGTAGATAGACTGATTCAACTCATTCATTCGTCGCAACGAGTTTATATTTTACTTTATCTTACTTATTTAATAATTATGTTTTTAGAAAAAATGATATTCAAATCTACAAGGAGTTCAGATAAATGGTCAGTAAAAACATATTTACAGAGGATTTAACAAAAACTACTTTGGTATTCTATATATATGTTGGTGTGTTTTTTCCTATAGATAGACTTGATAGAAATTTAACTTAGGAAAAAATAAAATAAAATAAAATTATAATTAGAAATTGACTTAGTATATTTAGATTGTTTATTTATCATTGTTTTAGGAACCGTGTAACACAAGTGTCAAATAGAGTAAAAAACAAAAAAAAAAAGTGTCAAATAGAGTAACTCCAACGGGACTCTTTTATATGCCTTTGAACAAAAGAATTAAGATATCCGTGGTTGAAAATTGCACTCTCATATTAAATTATTTAAATTGTTAATTTGGAAAATTGCACGAAAGATAAACTGCATGCATATGTAAAAAAAAAAAAAAAAAAGGCGTTGTTCGACGACCCTATACGAATTAGATTAACAATAATGCTTTTATTTTTCTTCGACGAGGACCAGCCAGTAAGTATCGTCGTGATTCTCCGGCGATTCATTCAGTCTGTGGCAACGGTCAAACTAATAGAAAAGTGTATTGAAAATGGTTTTCATGTCCCCCAGTAGGTAGTCTTATATATGATAGTATGCCTTTGAAAGTTTGAATAAAAATGGAAGGGACCTCTGTTGCGAAAGATAAAACCACACATGCATTTTTGCACGGAACTAACTAATCTGTGAATTACAAACTTTGAACATAGCTAGCCGTTTTTTATATATAATATATAAAAGGAATGTTTTTTTCCTTTTTATAAAACAACAACTAGCTCGAAACAACAACTATATCTAGCGAAACAACAAACTTTGAACATCTAGCTAGCAGTTTCTGTGTATATAAAAGGAATGTTTTTTTCCTTTTTATAAAAAAACAACTAGCTCGAAACAACAACTATCTCTAGTACTACTGTGCTACGCAGCAGCATGTACATGCACCTAAATAAATGAATAAATTAAACAAATCGCATCGAGCCTATCTTGGTCACTGATCAGCAAAGAGCTTGCATGCATGCCGGAGGCGCCGCCCGGCGGGCAAGTTTACGGCGAGTGGCCGGGAGCTTGCCAGCCGCCATTGTTGCCGCCCGTCCCAGGTAGCATCTGCATGATCATCCCCAGCCAGCCGCCGTCTGCTGTCGCCGCTACCGCCGGCGCCTCAATCAGCAACGGCCTCGCCGCGACCATCACGTTCAAGCACTGCATCAGCACGACGGCCACCAGCACAACCCTCGCCATCGCTGACGACGATGATGCCATAACACGCGCGTTCGATCGTCTTGGAGATGGAGCCCTAGAAAATGCTGTCGTTTGCACGGTGCACGCAGTAATATGGGATGATATATGCCTAGCTTGTTGCTTTGCTTGGAATGGTTTGTTGGAACAAGATAGACAAGGGTGGTGGCCTTTTATAGTCTCGTAGTCGTAGCTATATAACTGCGTGCCAGCAGAAGAAATATGATCACGGACCAGGTCCGTTTTGAATTCTTCGATCGCCCTCGTACTTTTAAGCGTTGTGATTCATCCCCTGACGCCTGAGTAATTAAACGCAAGCAAGTACGCGGTTTTCAGCTCACAATACGTACTTGGTCCGAGTCCGAGGTTATGGCTTGAACTTGAACTGTTGAAGGCCGCATGCAAGTTCTCAGTTCGACTCACAAATTAAAAGGTTGACAACCAATAAATCCATGAAAAGGCAGCTGCCAGCTGTATGCAGTCCGTGCCAATTAATACACACGATGCCGTCTCTATCCGGCTAAAGCCTAAAACTCTCCTCGTAGCTTTGTTACAATATACTACGTACGTACGTGCGTACGTTTCATACAGTGGCTTGTGTGTGCTTTTTCTTCGCACTTTCGCACATGAACCGTGTCAAGTCAATGTACGTACAGTACTCGACAATTTGAAGAGGTTGAGGTTTTAACAGTCAACAAGGGCAGACAGAGGGCTAATATAAAAACGGTTGACTGAGCCACGTTGCCGCGCGCATTGCGTCAGCACCGCGGCCGCTGACCAACGCCGTGTTGTCTTGTATGCATGCAGCCAAGGCGACAAGTCAGGTACGAGGACCGACCAATGAAATGCAATGAACTGGTTTGTCGCGCGCGAGGAGCGAGGCATGGTTTCCTTTACAAGTTCCGCACGGCATGCATGGTGAAAAGGTAAAAACGGAGCAGCAGGACCGGGTCATGGTCATGGTGGGTTAACGATGACCATGGTGAATACATTTCCCCTAGCATACGTAGGTGTACCCAACATCTCGCGGCGGCCCGACTGCGATTGATCACGACGTCGACGTCCCGCGAGCCTTGCGCCGCATGCAGCTGCTCTTTTTTTTTTTTTTTTTTTTTTTTTTTTTTGACTTGCATGCAGCTGCTCTGATAACTTAATTTTTGTGTTAACAGTTTAATTAGACCATGCAAAATTTATTTTATGTTTTTATGATTTTCCAACCGAAATAAAAAAAGTCAAAACCACCGTCATCGTAGCAAAACGTAGCAAAACCGCAATAGGGAGGTAAAATGCACGGTTTGAAAAGTTAAGAAAGATGATTTGTCTGGTATTAGTGTTGGGTGAGGAAAAGTTGAATTTTGTTTTTTTTTTTTTTTTTTTTGAAAGTTGAGAGAGAAAAAATTAACTTTTTTTCCTGAGTGGAAATATAATTTTCCCTTCAGAACATCTGGGCCTAGAGACACCGCCGGATTGGACCAAAACTGTCAGGTCTGCTCCAGGCCCATGTAAATTTTGAAGGGAATCCCATCCAACAGGCCTGGACTCTCCGGTCCGCGTTTATCCATGAGGGGCAGAGCCTCTTCTTCTCCCGTTCCCTCCCCACGCGTGCGCTCTCTCTCTCTCCCGTGGCGCCGACTGGAGCGACCGCCGCCGCCGGCCTCGCCCGGGTGCCCAGGCCTCCATCGCCCCCTCGGCAGGTTTCTTCGGGCCCTTAGCCGCCGACAAGCACCAACCAGGTACGCCCACCCATTCTCTTCCTTTTCTTCTGTGCGAAACCGACCACTCAAACCCTAGCTTAAGTTGTTTGTTTTCGGATCTGTTCCAATTCAAGTTTATAGATGATTACACATAGTACTTCGATTTTCTTTGCAAAAATTATCGGGTGTACACCCATGTCCTCTACTGCGTCCGCCCCTGGGTGTGCTGGGCATGGACAATGCTGGAAAAGAAAGGGGCAGCGAATTAATTATTTTGTGTATTTGGTCTTGTTTTGGTTCAGAATGTTAACCTCTCTATTGCTGTAGATTGATTATTAAATTATTAATGGTGAGTTGCTTTCTTATTAACAAATAGTAGGATTATCTTAAGCCATCCCCTTCTTAAATGTTGAGTATCATCACAAGATGCTGGCATGGTTGTGTATTGCCGTACCTTTTAGCATGTTATGGCAGCATATACAATTCTATCATTTTCCATTTTTATGACCAATCTAGGAATTTGGCTTCATGCCACTCTGTACATTACTCTGAAGCTGCATTGTGCCATGCTGCCCTTTTTATTTCTAACACCAGTTGTACCTTTTTTTAATCTCTATTCAGAGACTGATTAGGAGTTCAAGGAGCAAGTCAATTTGTATCGAATATAACTAAGCTTACATGGATATGGTGCCAAGTGATTTGTCACATCATGGAGTTGTGGAAAATAGCCCCAATGGATGTACCCAAGCTAGGTGTGATGAAGCTAGGAAACTTGGTCCATCGTGGTATTTCAGTAGAAAGGAATTAGAGGAAAACTCTCCATCCAGGAGGGATGGTATTGATTTTAAGAAAGAGTCTAACATTCGAAAGTTGTATTGCAAGTTTCTACAAGAATTGGGCATAGCGCTTAAAATGTAAGTCTGAGACATTAATTTTCTTATATTATATATTGTTGGCTCTTCTTTGTGTTCTAAGAACAATCTTTAAAATGAAGTGCTTTTGATGTCTCCATGATGCTGAAGCTTATGTTTGCTTATTTTTGTTAAGTCAATTGTGTGGTGCGATGCACATATCTACAATTGTTTGTGGTAACAATATATATGTATCTTTTCCCGTAAATAGTTTCGTATCTTTCACTAAGGATGGTCATACTGTCATCTAGAAGGTTGCATAGCTGCTATATATAATTAAAATTTTGGCATACTTGACAGTCTGATATTTGAAAATGGACGGAGCTTTTGCTGGTGTTTAATTTTGTGTGCTTGGTTGATCTTGGTTGTTGCTTTCTGAAGTATTAGATTTCCCTTAGTGATTATATAATCTTGATGTAGCTTGCATTGCTTGTGTGAATCCTTCAGTTTTTTTTTTTTGAAAAGTTTTATTATATTAAATGGATTTTTGTGTTCACCAAGTTTGCTAAAGTAAATACTTTTAGCTCATCCTTTTATCTCATAAAATCTACCTCATCTGTGTGCTGTTTTTAGGCCTCAAGTGACAATTGCCACAGCAATGGTATTCTGTCATCGTTTTTACCTTCGTCAATCCCTTGCAAAAAAATGATAGACGAGTAAGTGTTATTCATTGATTGTCTTTTGTTTTGTTTTTCAATGTTCCCAAAATTTCCCTTAAGTCTTTTGGTTTGTAACTGCATTGCCTTAGAAACTCTTACATTTTGATATAATTTTATTTTGCTAAGTAATTATTTTCCTTTTTCCCTTTTTGTATCCCTGACTACTAACAGGATCTTAGTAGTTGATAAGACAAACTACAGGCTCATTTTTCACATTTTCTCTTGCATTCGTGTCAGAAACCGAATTCTTCTAGTACCTAGTACGATGTGAACTCTTTGATAGTGAGATACTTAGATGTAGATTTACTCCTTCAAGTTAGGTATCACCCTTTCAAATGTATTTTGTTTCTATAGAATACACACCAATACTTTTGAATCTAATATCCACACAGATAATCGCCACAGTTTGTTTATTCTTGGCTGGAAAAGTTGAAGAAACACCTAAACCTTTGAGGGATATCATCTTGGTTTCTTACGGGATGATTCATAACACTGATCCTAAGGCTAGTCAGAGAATCAAGCAGCAGAAGGTAATGGTTTAATTCGTAGAAGTCTCTTATTTTGCTACAGAAGTCATGATACTATCTAGTTTTTTTCCTGCATGATTATTCTGTTCAGCTAATATTGTTTCATACTCTTTACTTTTTTTTTAAAATACTTTATAATTCATTGTGTCATGCGCTTCCATGATGTGGTTGTATTCTTGTATAGCTATTTATGCAAGAAAAAAATAGATTTTACTCCCATTTTAATATGTAGAATTAAATATCGCTACTAAGTCTTAATGCGAAAGTAGTTGAGATCCACTATTGTTCTGGGTTTGAGTGCACATGCTCCTAATATCAATGCTTAACGGTTTGAGTGCACCCCATTATCGGCTTATGATTGCTCAAATCATCCCAAGGTGCTATCTAAGCTGAACAGTCTAATCGTAAAAAAATCTTTTTTTCTATAAAGGTTATGCTCCTTTGTGTCGAGCACTCGAGCATGAACATTATGATAGTGTTATCCTTTTTGCGCTTCCTGCTTCTAAATCTACATATGGAGTTTATTTTCTGCATGCACCAATTCATATTTGGTTCAAAAACCATTTATGTAAGAGTAGTTTCAACTGATATTAGTGCTTACTACTGCTTCTTGCAGGAAATATATGATAAACAAAAAGAACTTATTTTACTTGGGGGCGACTTGTACTTGTAACACTTGGGTTTGACCTTAATATTCACCATGCCTATAGGCCCTTGGTTGAAGCAATAAGGAGATTCAATATTGATAATAAAAGTCCACTTCCTCAGGTCGCTTGGAATTTTGTAAATGATGGGTATGCTAGTGCTACCCTTGCTGTTTTTATTGCAGTTCACAGTTGTGTATCTACTACACTTAATGTTGTGTACTGTACAGGCTGCGTGCTTCGCTTTGCCTGCAGTTCAAGCCTCAGCATATTGCAGCTGGTGCTATCTGTTTGGCTGCTAAATTTCTCAAAGTGAAGCTCCCATATGATGGTGATAAGCGTTGGTATCAGGATTTAGGTGTCACGTGTCGACAGCTTGAAGGTTGGTCCTTATTTGCAAAGTTAGTGATGAAATGTTTCCACCTGCCCTACTTTGTTTATTTGTTCCACATATGTTTTGATTGTTATTGATTGAATTATCAGTTTAGCACCATGTGTTTCGTGTGTCAAATCGACTTCTCCTGTGAAACTCCTAATTTTGAAGGAATGCATACACATCAAAGATACTTAACTAGATAGTTTCGTGTTTTCTTTCTTTACTGCTAGCAGTTATTGACAAACTGCAGCTCCATTGAACTTTTATTTAGGCTAAGGATCACATTGTTCACTGCATTAGTTCAGCACATGGTTTATTTTTTGTTAGCATTGTTTATAAAGATGAAAATATATTTCATGCCATGTTATCGTTTGGGTTTTACTGTCTCAACCTTTTCATACCTTTAATTCATTATACAATTTAATTACCAAAACTTACTTTTTAGCCACTTTATTTAAATCTAGCATGCTTGAACCAATTCATTTTTCTGTTGCAGACTGCAGAAGAAAGTAGCATATTTTTAAGCTATTTTAAGAAAAATAGGTATTGGAAATGTACATTGTTATTTACCCTAAAAAAGGGCTGGCCAAGTGAGAGACTTGCTTTAGGCAATTCTCTGAAGTCTGAACATGCTATTATGATATTCTGCCACCAAATATGGGGTTTGATTTTCCATCTCGTGAAACGTTCTTGTTCCTGTTGGGTATTTCTAGGTGCTATGTCCTATATGTGTCTTTGCTAGTACTGCCAACATTCCACAAAAGAGTTATGTTTTGGTTTTGTCCTAAGTCAAACTATCTTCTGTTTGACCAAGTTTATAGAGAAGATGGTCAACATTTACAAGTCAAACTGTGTTTAACCAAGTTTACAGAGAAGATGATCAACATTTATGGCACCAAATAGATTTACTATGAAAATATATTTCATGATGAATCTAATGATATTTACTTGTATCATAAATTTTGTTTTTTTTTCGTATAAGCAAAGTAAAACTCTTATGCAAAGTTTCGCTAGGCGCTGACCCTTAGCCTAGCGCCTAGGCGTCCCTAAGCGTTTAAACAGCTGAATAGTGGGCTCAGATAGGCAGAAAGGCTGACTTATAGAGATAGAAAGGCCCAAGAGGCAACCAGTTCAGCCCATCTTCCAACTCCAAGTCTCTCCCAGACCTTATCCATCTCCCGACTCCCGCATCCATCCATCTCCCGACTCCCGCATCCTTTGGACTCTCTGCTCGGTCTCCTGCATCAGCCTCCATCGCCGATTCCTCTCCCTCTCCGGCATCTCTCTCCTCTACTGGGCGCCCGCCACCGCCTGCAGCTCATCCTCCCCCACTGGCGACCTCCGCCGGACGCTCCTCCACCCCTACCGACACCGCCGACACCTATGGGTCCGCCTACCCCCATAGGCGAGGCGCGGACCCTTAGACTCGCGATTAGTCGCGCCTAGGCGAGCACCTAGCGGTACATTGCTCTTAAGATTGTTCGACTTAGGACAAAACCAGAATTACAATCTGTGGGAAGGAGGCAGTATGTTGCTGCCTTTTTTAGGTATATTTGTTGAAGTTGTCTATAAATGGGATTTTGATAGTGCACACATGCCTTTTGTTAATATTTGCCTTGAGGAGCTTTGCAGTTAGTAACTGGTGGGCATCTTCGATTTGTACCTTTGGCCTTGTCACATACAACATTTTGGTAAAGGGTACAAATACCTTATTGGCTTACTGTTTGATAGGAACTGATAAACTACTGAAGCCCCTGCTACCTTTTAGCTGTTAGAATCTTATTAGTAGCCTCTAAAAGGATCATCAAGCTTCTGTCCTTTTTGTAGCTGGTGTCTACTTGCTATGTATTGTTTAGCTTTGACTAAGCAGTACATGGCAATTCTTGTTTGTTATACTAATTATTATTTATACTGATTATTATTTATTAACTTATTATAACAATAATCTGACATGTGCTTTTATATTTTGGGTTCTAAGTTGCATCCGATTTGATGATAAAACATATCCGTTCTCCATCATTGCAGAGATTAGCAGTCAGTTGTTGGAAATGTATGAGCAAAACCGTACGACACAGTCACAATCATCACAGGGAAGTGAAGCCGAAGGGAGCTCCGCTGGTGTGTGTAATCAACGTTCATCTGTAAAGTCTGAAGCAAACTCCAAGGAACCATCTGCTCATGGTTATCTTCAGGCATCCAGATCGCCAAATTTGCAGCATTCGTCCTCAACAAGTGCTCCAGGTCACCATGACGATGGACACTCAAAGTCAGACAAGCATATTTCTGGCCACAAAATGCTTCAAAATGACAATGCTAACCATGGTGGCAGCAAAGAAAAGAACAAAACTGGAAGCAAAACTGATACTGGTATGGACAGATGGCGCCATGACAAAAAGTTCTCGCCTGGACATCGTTATTCCAAGGCCAGCCATGAGTCTCATAATCAAGTGGAAGAACATCAACTACATCGATCGGATGATAATTCCAATGAAACAAGACATGGTGTTGGTGGCAGTGAAGCTCCTGTTGTGTCAACCTCCAGATTGGATGCAATGAATAGAATTGACAGGGATAAGGTAAAAGCAGCTTTGGAGAAGCGAAGGAAATCGAAAGGTGGTTTTGCCACAAAGTCAAATGTGATTGATGATGATGATCTACTTGAGAGAGAGCTAGAACAAGGTGTTGAATTGGCTGTTGAGGTTGAGAAGATTAAGCGGGATAAGAAGCAGAACTTGTCTGTTGGTAGCATGCATCCACCAGACCTTGAAAACATTGACCAAGTAATGGAGAATGGTCACCATGCCAAGCAGAGTCTACCAACAACAGCTAAAGACATGGGCTGTCTGATGGACAGTAAAGAACAACATCCTTCACCATTTGATAAGCAAAATGATGTTCCTGAGCACAAGTCAGAGCAGCTTGATGACACATTGAAGCACCAAAAGGGACATGATCATCCTCAACTTGTAGGAAGCCCTGAGCAGGATGGAAAAGACTATAAGAGGCCTAAGCTTGAAGGGTAGGTTTACATATGATTTTGGATGGGTTTTCTGGAAACTGACATGCAATTTGGGGACGGAATTCATTGTACGATGGCGAATACATGTTGATGAGCATGTGTCTGCTTCACTGTTGCCGGAAGATGCTGCGTACAAAATTGCTGTGCTGGGGAACATCAAGATTATGTGTCCCAAAACTGAAAGTCGGGCAGCAATATTTATTAGGTTCCAACAAACATTGGAATATATATATATAGATAGATGAACGAAACATGCTCTGATGCTCTTGCTTCTGGTAACAGTTGCATTCATTTTTTGTATGTTATGTTCCGGTTAAATCAATGCAAAGGTTTTGGCAAGGCATGATGATTGTTCCTATCAAGGTCACAAATATTAGTGCAGCCTTGCTTTGCATGTGTGCAGCCTTGCTTTGCATGTTACTGATTAGTTTTACTTTTTTTACTCTGGTTTTACATCGTCTGGATTTAGATTTCCTAGTTAAAATCACTAAAGGTCATACATGACTTGTGGTCTTAGGTTTACTTAGGCCCTGTTTAACATGTTGCTACGTTGAGAGGAAGAGCCCTAGGCGGGTAAGACGACGGAGGCCGAGGCGGGTTTGGCATTTGCCGTAAGTGGGCGGCGAGCTCGAGCTGGATCGCGCTTGTGGGCTTAGGGCACGTACAACGGGCGTTGTGGCCGTCGTCTCGTCATGGTACATTTACAAAATCCCCCCTGGTTTGGAGGAGAGAGAGCGAAGCCGTCGCGTCGTGAGACGACGGCAACGGCTCGTGCTCCCAGACCAAATCGACGGCTCGCTTCGCGTTGTACGGAGCCGTCGTCTACAGACGCCGCCGCGCGGATCCAGCGTGCGCAGCTGCCACCGACATTGGGGTAGGGCGGGGCGAGCAGGCGGCGCCGACAAGGACGAGCGGGGCCGTGCCGGCGAGTTAGAGCGGGGCCACGCCGGCGGAGCAGGGCGAGCAGACGGAGCAGAGCCATGCCGATGAGGATGAGCGGCGGGGCCGCGCCGACGAGGACAAGCGGGGCCGTGCTGACGAGGAAGAGCACGGTCGCGCCGCCGGGCAGGGCGAGCAGTGCGCATCCCGAATCCAGTGCTGGGCGGTGCTTGGTAAGCTTTGCAGGCCGTACGTCCATGGTGCCAGAGGGAACATGAAAACTGAATCCGGTCAGATACTAAACGCTTGCCTCGTCGCTAACTGAACGCTTGCTACTTTTGCTTGCCTCGAATTTTCAGTTGCTGAATGCTTGCCTTCTTGCTAACTGAATGCTTGCTACTGAATGCAGGCGGCCCATATGTAATTCTATTTTTCCGTTCAGCTTCTGAAAACTAATAACTGAAATATTCTGATAGATGTGGACAGCAAGGAAATTATGATGGTTCTGCTACCTGTTCAGTTCATAGTATGCTTAATTTCCACCGATTGTCTCCCTGTGTGAATGTGTTAAACGCCTCATTTTTCAGTTACATGCATGTCATGATTTTTACTTTCCACTGACTGCATGTCAGTTTCTGAAACTGTCCACCGATTACAAGAAAATGAAGCTCGTGGTTTTCCAAGAATGTTGGGAAGCATAGATTTCATGCATTGGGCATGGAAGAATTGTCCGAAAGGTTGGGCAGGCATGTTCACACGTGGTGACAAAGGTGTTCCTACTATGATTCTTGAAGCAGTGGCATCTCATAATCTTCGTATATGGCATGCTTTCTTTGGTACCGCCGGGTCTCAGAATGACATCAATGTCCTAAACAAGTCACCATTGTTCATCGATGTCCTAAAAGGGGAAGCTCCAAGGGTGCAATACACCATAAATGGAACGCAATATGATATGGGCTACTATCTTGCTGATAAAATATATCCAGAATGGGCGGTGTTCGTGAAGACAATAACAGCCCCTCAGACGCACGAAGACAAATTGTTTGCAAAGATGCAAGAAGGAGCAAGGAAGGATGTCGAATGCGCATTCGGCGCATTGCAAACCCGCTTTGATATTGTTCGTCGACCAGCAAGGTTATGGAAGCGGGAGGACGTTGTCAATATAATGCAAGCTTGTGTTATCCTTCACAATATGATAGTGGAGGATGAGAAGGAATTGGTTAGAGTTCCCTTGGATTTGAATGAGAATGCAAGTACAGCGATAGTGCTTCCACCTGAAGTGCATACAAGTGATAACCCCAATCCATGCTTCGCGGATGTGCTTAGAAGGAATTCCACTATCCAAGCACGGCCAACACATAGACAACTCAGGGATGATCTTGTTGAGCACATATGGCATCGCTATGGAAACAAAGAGAATTAGACATAAATGTTTCAATCATATTTGATTTATGAGAATAAGATCATATGTTATATTTGATTGATGAAACATATTATATATTACATTATTCATATAATCTATTATTTACTTTGAAGAATTTATTTTCCATTAGCAACACGATGGTATATAGAAATACCATTCATGATTGATCATGACTACATACAAGCATTAAATGATTTTGTAGTCAAAAAAAAAAGACAGCATTTGTCACGTGGGTTGTCTATTTGTCTATTTAGCATGCGTGTTGTAAATTTCAAGAACTTACGTACAGCGGCTGTCTCACTGTTGTACATGCCCTTAGATCGGCAGGGCTATTCCTTGCAGCAACTGTTGTGCTTGTCCCAAGGCCAAGAAAATAAACTGACGGCAGCTTGCGACTATCCCATGTATATATACAGGTGACAGGCACTTGATAAGTCTGTGAAGCACGGCCAGCGGAGTACAGCTTGTGATTTAAAATCACTTGGAAAAGCTAGATAGATCCAGCAGTAAATCGATCATTGAAATGTACAGGTAATATTTGTAAGGTAAAGGTTTAGCACTCCGAGTCTGTCCTCTCGCTGTTGCAAACAAAGCTACTATACATACTAGTTTCATTGCCTGCTGAACTAGCTTGTATCCATCTACTAGTGAATTACAAACATCTTGCACAATAAATAATCCATTTTTTGTACGTTACATACAAATGGAATATTGTAGTATAAATTTGCAGGCCCATGTACGTAATGCAATGCAATGCATACGTATGAAAGAATACATAAAGGACACATCAACCAGAGAGATTCAGAGTAAGCAGAAGGCCTGTAATAAGCTTCTGGGCAAGCTAGTCGTGTTTATGGTTGGTAGCCGATTTCGCCGACGCCGGAGTAACCAGGATCCCGCCAGTCCTGGTTGACATCTCCCGGGTCGCTCGGCATCAACGGCCTCGCCGCGAGGATCATCACACTGCAGCACTGCAAGATTAGCAGGATCGCCACCGCGATCCTCAGCATCACTGACGCCGTCGTCATCGTGCCGATCGACGTGTATATATATATATTTGCAAACAATTAATGCAAGGTATAGCTTGGTGCTTTAGTGTGCTCGCTGAAGTATGCAAGGCACTGAACGACGAGTATGCAATGCAAGATGTCTGTGTGCTCGCTGAAGTGCCTGCCGGCGTATGGATATGATGTAATGCTTGATGATGGTTTTGTTGTTGGGCAACATGCATGATAGTCCCCGTCTTATATAGCTAGAGAGTGTCGTTATTACGAATGTCGTTACAGCTAGCATCATCCGATCGAGAATATATGTATAAAAATATGTAATCGCTAGCTGCTCGATCGGTTCTCACTCACGGCGACGCGGTTTTCACGGCGCGGTCCAATACTGGCTAGATTCCGGCTCGGCCGGCCGGCAAGTTGCCATACGGTTTGGGTACTTTATATTCCTTGTTCTTTTCCGCGGTTCAGCCGACACTTTGGTGGTGGTGGAGTGACGACGAGTGGTCGACGGAGCACGAGCATCTCACCGGCGATGGACCGTGGGCCCAAGCGCGGCACCGGGCACGCAGCCACGTGCCCACGGTGTTCGCGAGATAACGGGCATCGGGCCTTCTTCCTCGCTCCTGCGACTCTGGCGCTGATCGGTGGGGCCTCCTTATTCAAAAAAAAAAAAACCCTACATTTTCCGTCTATTTCTAGGATTCCGTGAAAACCATATCACTATGGGTTTCGCATCACTGTGGGTTTGGAAGCCGACCCCGTCACTGCCGGTATGATTGTGTCGGCTTTCAAAATTCGGCAGTGACGGGGTTTTGAACCGACAATGAAGACCAAATCTGCAGTAGCGTTGTAAACAATGGCAACAAAAAAGTTCTCAAAACATGGAAAATGGCAAAAATAATGAGTTGATAATGAGAAAAACTATGATTGATCCTTGTTCCATGGCTACATTCGAGCACGTCGTCCTAATTATCTAGGGGCATGATCCCACCCTCGAACCAAATGGCCTGAAGATGTATACCCCTTACGAACCAGGAATTTGAAATTATCCACGTACCATGTACCATGTACAACGTTCCTTGTGCACGTGTACCAAGTAACTTTTGTAGTCTCTAGTCTCATGAAACTCTAGATCCTTAACTCTTCTATGATAAATAAATATTTCAAATACTAATTTTGGTTACAAATAAAATTTATCTATATCTATGTTTGTTTAAATATAGATATAGAATTAAAAAGCAAAAAATTCTTATATAAATATTATTTATTTATTCAACTTATTTTATCATTGGATATACTTTAATTATAATTTACTAAAATAATTTGAATAAAACAAATGATCAAACATGATACTTAAAAAATAAAACAACAATATCAATGTGACGGAGGGAAAATGATACATTGATTTGGTAAGGGTTTATGCTTAAGTAAATGCAAAAAAAAAAAAAAAAAAACATATGCCTCCAAAAATAAGGGAGAATCCTCAAATCAAAAGTAGAGGCCTTGATTTGAGGGATATTGCTGGAGTTTTTCTTATGCATCATAAATATTTATTGTTTTCTTATGTATATTTGGTTAAGATTTAAATATTTGGATTGTCAAAATTGAGAACGATACTTTTTGTGAGATAGAGCAAGTATGGTTCAATAAGGCATATTTGGTCGGAATAGGTTAGGTAGTCTCTTATTTATTAATTTTTTCATGATGCGTGACATGGAATATAGTACGTCAGCTGGTGTCATATTTAGGACACTCACACAATTTAGACTTCTATCATAGTCAGCTTGCTGTGTTGCCTCCTCACCACCTCCAGCAGTCCAGCAGCTGACCGCGTCGTCTCGAACGCAATCGCGATTTGGGTAGTGCTTAGCAGCTGGATTATTCCCCGCGGCCTCCACTCTTTGGGCAGGACACGACGCGCACGCAGATCATCGGCTGCCGACCAGCCTGTTTAGATGAACATATCCATTCATCCTGCACATATTTTGCACCAACGAGCAACTGGACGACAAAATGTGTTTCCACTGCACTGGAAAAACCGAAAAAGTGAAATCTTCTTGGGCATAGGTGGCGAGTGCTTTTCACCGATTTGTGCTTGAGAGGCTGAGACCTTAACATAAATTCGAACTGGTGCTGATATTCTTGAATCTTGATCCATGCCAGGATTCTGAAGTAAGTATACCATGTAGGTTAAAAACTGTGATTTCGGATACAGATACCTTGGGGCCCCTGTTAACATGGAAGTGGATTAATTATTTGATGTAAATATTCACATTCTGCTGAAGTCATGACCTTTGTTGTTTTCCTTTGGCGAAGTCATTACCCCACAACCTCAGGGATAAAAAGGCAGTAGTTTCACATCAAAGCTGTGACCGAGCAAGTCTGAGCAACACAAATAAAATTCAGCTAATATCTTGCACATCCTGACAAGCGACAAACGCCATTACTCGCATAGCTTAACATATAGATCGATCATCCAACAGAGAAAAAAACAATTGAAAGTTGACGGATGTAGTACTGGAGATACATCTTGAATCAGCGTGCGGGATGATACCTGATAAATCCAGAGAGAATAAAAAGGAATTACTCCTAATAACAACAAGAATTGCAAGCAAACAAAAAGCAGGAGAGCCTGCACAGGGGGTACTGATTTTTTTTTATCTAGTCTGGTACTAGTATTAAGATGCAAGGACGTATAAAGAACAAAACAAACACATAGTTCTTAGAAAAGGATGCAAAACAAAGATGAATCCTGGCTCTGGACATGGTCATGAAAAGCGAGAGGTCTGACAAAGAAAGAAGCAGCAACCACAAAACCAAATCACAAAAAAAGGCACCTTTGCACAAAGGCTTTGCATTTTCTTATCCATCCTACATACAAAGAAATTTCTCTAATATCCCCAGATTGCTACTCTCTTATTGTTTCGTCCATGAACAACCTAAATCTCAGCAAAGAAACTTCCATCAATTTTCCATCAATTAACAGGACCCCTAAAATCTCTAAGAGAAATGGGAAAAAAAACTAATTTTGTGGCAAAGGAAATTCCAGTTGAACAACACGTAAAAGTTATCGCTTTTTCAGTTGAAAGCTAAAACTATTAGAAATCAAAAGCATACTGTATCAGTTCCTCCATACAAATTCAAACCAGTCACAGATGAAAAGAAGCTACACTCCCCTGTAGTGTTGAAAAACCAAACTCATACTCAAACAAGGTCAATGTGGTTTTGAATGTTCATATACCAATAAAATTCTTGAAGCAGTGAAGTTATTAAATAGACAAAAAACAGCAAACATGTCTATGATTCTATTGTCCCCAAAGTTTAGCCAAACCATACATAAAAGCAGGGTATTTTCAGTTTATCAGTTGGTCTGTACTAACACAGGCAACCAAAACAACAGAGACACCCAAAAAGATCACTATCAAAAGACCAGCGGATTGATTTATTACCCAATTTATAAAAGGATTCCATCTGACAGATAATAGATCCAAACAATAATATATTTTATGCAGAATTTGCAAAGTGTACTAGCATCAACCAAAGTAATAACTCACATAATAACAGCAAGAGACTAAGAGCACCAAATCAGGTGTACACAGTGGAGATGTTGGGAACAATAATACAAGACACTAGCAATTTCTGTAGAATGTAATTCTGCTGAGGACATGTGAATCAGAGATTGCTTCAAAAAACTATTCAAGACAACAACAAAAAGGAAAAAAAACACCAATCACAAAATTAGCTGCACACCAATTCTCCTGCATGCACAAGAAACTCGATGCAATGCATATTATCCATTAATTCATTCAAAGGTCAACAACCAACAAGGTCTTATGAAGCAATGAGAATGCATCGCAGTGAAAACACTAATTCATTCAAAGGTCCACAGCCAACAAGCTCTGCTAAGGCAATGAGCTAGAAAATGGATTGCGATGTCTTTCACACATAACCAGCCAGCAATACTACCCTATGATCCTCTTCCACAAGGATGGCTTAGGATGGAGCTTCTCCACGAGCTGGTAACCCGGGGCCGGCGTGTTGCTGAACCGGAAACCCCTGTTGACGCGTACGACGTGATATGAGTCAATGGCGTCGGGATGAATGACCAGTCTTCCTGGCTGTTCATTGGGGTTGGCGGTGCTGTTCTCCTGGTATAGCACCCTCAGCGTACGAACGTCTCCTCCCGGGCATCGATAACCGTACGCTGTGACACAGTGGCCTATCTTTGTGCGGGGCATCCAGGAGTCCTCGACTCTGCAGTACGGCTGCCCAGCTTGGCGTGGTTTATCAAAGCGGTCATCAACGGCCAAGCAGATTACCAGCGGCGTAAGGTCCAGAAGGTTGCAGAGGGTCTCGCGGTATTTGATGGCTTCCACTGCTGCCTCAACGGTGCGGCTGCGTCTGCTGAAAGGCATGGGCTGTGCTTGCAAAGAGAAAATGGGGGTGTTGAGGGCGTATAAGTCTCCGTAGTCGAAGTCCAGCTCCCCCAGCCCGAAATCTTGGCGTCCTTTGTGATGTTCAGCAATCTGACCATCAAGTGGGATGCCATAGTTCTTGGCGAAGTCGTTCATCCACGTCATGGTAGAGCCCTCCTCGGTGAGGATGCCCTTGGCGGCCGTGAGATGAAGAAGGCGGGGCAGGTCCACTTCGACGGTGGATTGGGACATGCCTATGCGCAGCACGCCGGTGAGGGTCTCCGAGAAGGAGTGGATGCCGCACGACCCACCTGCATTGCATATGCATACACAAAGCTGCTAAATTTTACCGTACGAACGAACGACGGAGGCCGGCGATGGAGGGATGGAGGCCGGCGATTGAGGGACGGAGGCACGTTACCGAAATTCTCGGGGAGTATATCCAACTGTCTTCGCGGCGGTGGAATCACGTGCTCCCAGCTTGTTCCGATGCGTGGCGTCCACTGATGGTTCGGAAGAAGGGCGTCCCAGTCGGCCTCCCAGGAAGCAGAGCATCCCAGTCCACATTCGCCCCCATCTCCTAAATCAAAGAAAAGCCTCAAAATTTGGGCTGGAACAAACAGAATGTAGCTCCGAGAGGCCGAGAGGCAGCCACGGCTAAAGGTGGGGTTTTGGGTTTTAGAAAGGAGCGACGAGGGTAAATATACCTCACACTGTTGGTAGCACGGCGGCGTCTAGGGAGGAGGATCGTAGCGCTGGTCGACGGAGGAGGGCGGTGGCGCTGGCGGTCGGCTTCGCCGCCGCCTCGCAAGCTCTGGTGTCCGCCGCGAGCAGCCGCGGCGCTTTGTCGTGAAGCGAGCAGGGGAGACAGACGGACAGCGAGGGGGAGCAGAGTGTGTGTATAGGGGAAGGAGAAGGTGAGGATTTTGGGCCTTTGCGGTCCTCCCGTCGAGTTCGAGTGGGCTGGGCCGTGTGACTGGGCCGTTCTATATCTCACTCTCTCTGTCTGTCTCTTTCCCTTTTTCTTTTTGCCCCAGGATCTGCTACCGTCGTCTTCTTTCTTTTCTCCCTTTCGCCCCGGTCGTCGCACCGCACACTAGCCCTAACCCTAACCCTACCCGCAACCGCGACCGCTCGGATCGGAGCAGCCATGGCCCCGGTCACGCTGACGGAGGCGGAGGCGGAGGCGGAGGCTACTTCTCTCATCGAAGTCGTGCCAGCGCAGGATGCCGAGGCTTCCCGCGCCGCCGCGTCCGTGGAGCTCGGCTTCATCCTCACCCCGGCCGGGATGGAGGCGATGGACCGCCTTATAATTCCTCCCCCCCGCCGCCACCAGCCCAGCAGTCGTTGCTCTCGCGCCTCGCGCGGCTGTGGCGCCGGTGCTTCTCCCGGTCCGATGATCTCTCCTCCATCCCCGTCCATCAGGCGCTGACTAAGGAACAGCTCGAGATGGTTCTGCGGTAACCCCTCGTTCCACCCGTTTTTTTTTTTTTTTTTTTTGTTCTTGTTTTCGGTTCTGATATCGATTGCGCATATTACAATTCAATGCCGTGCTATTCTATTTGTTCAGACACAGACACAGACAGCCGGGCTACTTCGAGCGATTAGCTATGGATCGCCAGGTTACCGTGGATTGCTTGCACTACTACAACCTTAAGCATCCGGTTCGTGATCTACCCTATCATAGATCCTACCCCCATATGTGCATAAAATGGATGAATGTGTGACAAACTGCAATTCTGAATCTGCTTTTATACCGTAATAATAAAACAGCAATATAGCAATAAAAACCAGTTAGTTGATATCTCAGGGAATTTATTACTTACCCTTACTCCTCTGTCCCAAATTATAACACGTTTTGCCGTTTCTAGATTCATAGCTTTTACTATGCATCTAGACATAACATATATCTAGGTACGTAGCCAAAAACAAACAAACCAAAAATATATATATGAATCTAGAAAGGCTAAAACATCTTATAATTTGGAACGGAGGCGACATCTGTTTATATATTCTACACCATGGATCAGTCCAGCGAACTAAACATTTTTATAACCTGGGTACTGATTAGGATCTGTGTACTGATTAGGATCACAAGTCTACCGATTAGGGTTCAACACCAATTTTGATTAGTGGACGATGCAGCCCATTAATTTAGTGTTTTTTTACTGTTCTTGCCCTGCTACACTTGCCAATTTCCTTGCCTCGTGAATGATTTGATTGGTTTGAGTCCAGGGCAATGAGTATGAGCCTGCTCCAGGCAAGGTGATCCGGAATGCCCATTATCACAATGCAATTTTCTGGACTCATGGGAACTTTGTAGCTCGTAAGAAGCGCTCTGGTTGGTTCTCATTTCTTCCTGCTGAAAGGACTATCTTTTTCTTCGAGCTTACCCATACAAATGATTTCGATGGCGTCGTCACATGCACCCCCTTAGGTATCCTCTACTTCTTTCTTCTTGTTTCTCTTTCATACAACACACCTATCTTGTATGTACTCGTTGGAAGATCATTGCCATTGTGATCTGATCTGTTTGCACTTATTTGTGCTATTATAATAAACAAACCTCATGAGTACCTTTGCAGTAACATTGTACTGCTTTCTGTATAAATTAATGTTTGCCTTCTGTTCCTTCTATTTTCAGATGAACCAGTTGAATCCTATAGTGTCTTGGGTTTCCCTCTATGGTTCTCTACTCGTCGGAGTGGAAAATGTATGAACCCCCTCTCATCCTCTTCCCCTTCCTCTTCCTCTCTCACTCAGACCACACGATTGTTCACTTTACGCGTTTTTATATATTGCTTGGCTTCCTGTGTTTTTGCAGTGGATTCCTTTTGCAAGACGTGCCACCAGTGCTTTGATGTTCCACATCCTGGCATACAGAAGACATTTGTGTGTGGACATCAGCATGTGCAGAAAGTATGTGAAATGTGCTATCTTCGCTCCGATGTGCTGCATCCGCGCCCTAGAGATTTTGCATTTGGCTATTACGATCCTTACCGCCCATAGCCTACTAAGCGCTGATGTCATCGATCACTGTGGATGTGAAAACTGGCTTCTTAGCTTGCTACTTATGATAGACTTGTTGGTATTGCTATATTTGGCTTGCTGGGTGCAATGACTATGTCCAAAGAACTTAACGTTATGATCGCTCTCCATGTACTGAGTTAATTTGAAGCTATAAACTACCAAGTTGCTATGTAACTTGGAAAGCTGTTTATATATATATGCTTTTGCTGGAGACGTGGAAAAATTTCAACCTTTTGTATGCCTGCAGTTTTGTTTTGTGTGATACTAGGAAATGTACCCGAGAGGATTCCCCATTTTGTTATGATCATTCCTGACCATGTCCTGATATCATGAAATCTACACGACATGAATTCTGTCATCAAAATTAGATTGCTATTGAGCGATTTTTTTAATTTAATATAAATACGTACCTGTGTGTCACTAGAACTTCTAAAATCATTACAGTTTGAAACATATTGAAGGCACGTATTGAAGGCAAGTGAGAGTCAATGGAAGATATCTTATGTCGCATCAACCAAATGTCTGTTGGTAGCAGTGAAGCTCCTGTTGTGTCAACCTATGTTACACGAGTGCGGTGCGGGTATCGGATACAATACGTATCGGATATGTGGATACACACTTTCAAAAAAAAAAAAAAACCACTAAAATGGTGTATCCAGTATCCGTATCCGTGTATCCGGACGAGTATCGGATACGGATACGTCACCCTTTTGGAGTATCCGTGTAACACTGTCAACCTCCAGATTGGATGCAATGAATAAAATTGACAGGGATAAGGTAAAAGCAGCTTTGGAGAAGCGAAGGAAATCGAAAGGTGGTTTTGCCACAAAGTTAAATGTGATTGATGATGATGATCTACTTGAGAGAGAGCTAGAACAAGGTGTTGAATTGGCTGTTGAGGCTGAGAAGATTAAGCAGGATAAAAAGCAGAACTTGTCTGTTGGTAGCATGCATCCACCAGACCTTCAAAACACTGACCAAGTAATGGAGAATGGTCACCATGCCAAACGGAGTCTACCAACAACAGCTAAAGACATGGGCTGTCTGATGGACAGTAAAGAACAACATCCTTCACCATTTGATAAGCAAAATGATGTTCCTAAGCACAAGTCACAGCAGCTTGATGACACATTGAAGCACCAAAAGGGACATGATCATCCTCAGCTTGTACGAAGCCCTGAGCAGGATGGAAAAGACTATAAGAGGCCTAAGCTTGACGGGTAGGTTTACATATGATTTTGGATGGGTTTTCTGGAAACTGGCATGCAATTTGGGACGGAATTCATTGTATGATGACGAATACATGTCGATGAGCATGTGTCTGCTTCACTGGTGCCGGAAGATGCTGCGCACCAAATTGCTTTGCTGTGGAACATCAAGATTATGTGTCCCATAACTGATTGCAGTATACAATTTGACGAAAGTCGGGCAGCAATATTTATTAGGTTCCAACAAACTTTTGGAATATATATATATACTAGTTGACTGCCCGTTGCAATGGGAGAACAATTATATACTCCAATTGATGAGTAATATATTTAGGTCCTAAGTTGTTTAGATGCCTATGATTTTACAAACGTTGAAATGTTTGTCTTGATTGGTAGTTTGCACAGATACAATAGATACATTCAGAATTGCGCATGAGAAGGAAAAGCTACGAGAGTTTCCAAAAAAATTAGTGTAGCAATATCCGGCTTCCCAATTCAATTATGTAGAATCCATAGCGATGCAAATGCAAATGCAAATTTGTGGACAATTTAGGTGGAGTTTAGCAAAGCACTAATTCTGTACATTTCCTTATCAACTGAATATACATGAAGAAATTGCAATATTTGGTTTAAGTAAAAGATATATCAAAGTTTACTTGTGCTATATGATCCTGCATGCCAAAGATCAATATTTGATTTAGGTAAATAATAATATCACAAGTCCTAAAACTTCGTTCATGCCCTCTTGTATTGCCTAGTTCAATAAAAGAACATCACAAAACAAATCTGTGTGACGCTTTTGCTCCCAGCATCCAGTTTTGAGCCATCCTTCACTCTTTAACTAAGGCAGTCAACCAATAAGATAACAATTAAACCTCAAGTTTCAGCATGGTTTCCTTGAATTCAATGACCAATTTTATAGCATCCAATGTCTCCATCCATCTGTCAAGGGAAAAAAGGCAACACAAAAACTGTAAGAATGGAGATATATTGTGTCATATAATAGCATAGGATGGCTTTCATATAAGTCACGATTTACAAAGTCACAATATTTTAGAAAAAATCATTCATGAGCCTCAGATACTAAACACCCCTAAAGTAATTTCCATGCAGATATATTGTGTATCCAACCAAATAGGTAGTAAGAATGGAGATAGCTAAAAGCAGGAATGCACCTGTAAATTAATTTAGCACATGAACTTGAGCTATTATGCTACACGTTTTCCTTAAACACATTAAAATTTTTCAAACAAATATGTGAACTGTCAATGTTGCAGACAAACTGACATAGAACCATCCGTACTACCTCCATGGCTAAAGCAATTCAATATTCTTCTTGAACATAACTTCTGTAGTTAGTTAGCATGGTCACCTGTTATTGTGGACCCTGTATTTGTGCTTCAAAGAATGCTTTGGTCATCTAGTTCCTACATAACCCAATCATATATCAGCATCATAAGTGCAATAGCTATTATTTGGCTTAATTGGGCCTTACAGAAGCAATTGACCAAACGAAGCAGCTCGTTTGAGTAATCTCATATAGTTTTTTTTTTTTTGTCTCAATGCAGCATGGTGAAGAAAGGTGGTTGTGTAGCCAAAGTCCAGAAACACATGTAGCAAGTGAACAACTATACATATGAAGCGCTATAAATCAAATTTTAAAATGAATTAATGTGAACTCTGATTATCTATATATTTAATAAGATGGTAAAATAATGCAATGGAAGAGGTTGCATTCTTAGGTGCTACAATAACAGGATAGTTTCAAAATTGTTGTCTCTATTCGAAGCACAAAAGTCCTGATTTTGTTCTTGTACTGCATAGATGATAGAGGCGGGTAGAAGACCATACCTAAGTAGGGCAAAAAGATTTGGAGACCATCTATGAAATCTGCAGGTTAGTAAGCCACCTGAGCACCTGCAGGTCAATTGAAAAGGAGTACTGAATTTTGTGGGACAAAATTGAACAAAGGAACAACAGTTGTTATGAGCATATAGGATGTAGACATCGAAGCAAGAGGGTAGCAGTTAATGTTTGGTACAGAAACACTATGAGAAACATTCAGATTGCTTCCTGAGCACCTTGTACTGTGGCCATATGCATTTTAAGGCCGCTAGATATATATAGGTTATGAAGTCGAGGGTTGAGGCTAACCTAGTAGAACAAAGATCACTTATGAACTGAACATCCTAATCGATTCATGTATATACATTCTCGAAAAATGGGAGATGAAATCCACAAATCCTGTGATTTCAAAATGTCCCTGTGGATTTCGTCATTTCAGGTTCCTCATGCTCTTTAGTCTCATTCAAACAACTTAATTTCGGCTTCTGAAGTAATGCGAAATGAGCAACACAGTAAGCCAACTTGTGCAGTGAATAATGAATATGATATTCACTGCATAGAGACTAACATGAAGGGCTCAGTATAGTAGTATACCATATAGGGAGTCTGATCCAGGTGGCATTACTATTTGTGTCATGCAGCAGTGACCACTTCTCCTTCGGTTTCAGATGGATCCAATCAGAAAACTTTGTTATCTTCCTTTGACTGTCATCTCCATGATTTCCTTCTTCCCCTTCCTGCACTGATTTCAGTTGGCTGCATGGTGCCTTGAATTCTGCCTCATCATGCTCGCCTGACCCCTGCTGCATTTCCTGACTTGTATTGCTTTCTTTCTCTGCAATATATTTTGACGTCAACTCATCTAGCTCCTTCCAGATGCCAGCAAACATACATGGTTGCTTCTGCTGGCAAAGCCTCTTGAACATCGCCATCAACGTTTTGTCACTGAAATATGCCAAGAAGTCTTCAGCAAGGTTTACCATACACCACCGGCTTCGTACATCCCTCCATGGGTGCAGTTCATCCGGGTTATTCTGAATATCATCTACAGCATTTACCAACTCCACTTTGCAATCATGGATAATGCAGACACGAGAGCGCTCCTTCACGACTGCTCGCTTCACATTCCTAAGAAACCAAAGCCAGGTATCCTTTGTCTCTCTCTCGGCAATAGCAAATGCTACTGGAACGAGGCAATCATTAGCATCTAACGCAAGGGCAGTCAATAGCACCCCTTGATACCTCCCACATAGTGGTGTGCCCTTAACAGAAAGCACAGGGCGACAGTAACTGAAGGCATGTATGCACTGTGCAAGTGCTCAAAATATACAGTTGAGGACTCGGAAATCCTTGCAGCCCACAACTTCTGTATCCTTGATGTCAAGAAAACTACCTGGGTTGGAACATACTATGTCCTCAAGCAACTTTGGGACATAGTCGTATGAATCATAATATGTACCAAATCTGGATTCCAAAGCATTCTGTTTTGCCCTCCAAACCTCAGGGAGACTAAAATGCTCGCCACGTTCGTCCGCAACTTTTCTTGAAATTTCCTTCACTGCCATTGGTAGCAGTGTCATTGGTAGCAGGGTGTCTTGCAGAGAGTGCAGATGAAGAGGCGCATCAGACATGTTCGCCAGGGGCAGCAAAACCGTTGGCAGTTGAGAGTAACCATCAGGTACGGATTTGAGCAGAACATCATAGTGCTTGAGTTCAGAGCACTCCGCATACAACCTGAGCTGCTGAAATGCTTTTTTTCTCTTCATTTTATTGACAAAGGAAGTCCAATCCCTGTTGCTATGGAAAAATCGGGACTCCCAGTCCAAGTTGTCAGAATAAAATTGTGGACCAAGGTCGTCATGAGCAATATCGAAGAAGTCAGGGCAGAATTCTTTGAAGAACCCCTTGATATGGAGATCTTGTGTCTCTGGATGAAGCCGGAACAGTTTCAGGATCCAGAGCTTCGCATCCACCAATGTCATCGGCCACGGCTGCGGTAGCTCAGCCACTATGTGGCCGCATTCATCCAAATCTTCTCCTTTCACCTCCCAGAAACTTGTGATGTATCTTCCTCCTCGCCAGATGTTTCTCAAGTGCCCATAGCGCACCTCGATGTGATATGTTTTGGGATCCTACACACCGAACAATGGCACATATAGATGCGACATATTCAGGTAAACGAATTTAGATTCCGGAAAAGGCTACGAGCACGACAAAACAATGGCACAATATACTAAATGCATAGATTCAGACGATGAGATATGTTCTGTGATCCAGATCCTATACACAGAACAATGGCCCAATATACTAAATGCATAGCATAGATTCAGACGATCGAAATTAGATTCAGAAAAAGGCTAGATGGGATTAGTGCGGTGAACAGTAGAGCACGAAGCCACGAGCACGAACCTGTGCCTTCCGAGGCTTCCGAGGGGCCGCCGGGGCCTTCCGCTTCCTCCCACCGGTTGTGGCACCCTGCAATCTCAAAAACATGCGAACATTAGCCAAAGGGAGATCGTGAATCGACAATACAAGGAGAGTGGCGCAGTGGAGAAGACAACATACGGGATTGGAGCCATCGGAGGCCGGACCGGACGCGTCGGGGCCGGCGGCAGTGGAGGACGCGCGCGGTGTCGTCGATATCGGGCGGGTGGACGAGCCCCGCGCTTCCCCATGGACGGATTCGTCGGAGGCGGCCTCCGCGAGGCGTGCGTCTCGAGTCGAGCTTCGAGTGTGTGTCAGAGTGTGATTGTGGTGACTGGCGGCAGGGGAAAGGGAAGAGGTTCCCTCCATTTTCGCTCATGTTCCCGCCATTTTGAGGAGGTGAGACTGCCCTGCCTGGCAACGACTCCAACGAGCCAGGTCCAGACCGAGTGACCGACAGGGCCTGTTTGAGCTCGAGTAATTTTTAGTGGCCCATTGGGCCTTAGTCCATGTATATTTGTCTGTTGAGTCAGCTCGAGTTTTTTTTTTGAGCGACCCAAACTACATTTCTAGTTTTTGACCATTGATGATTTATACGTTTATATTATTTATTTATATTTATAAGTTTTTGATAGATGGATATAGTAAATTTAAGTACCAATATAAAGTCAAGGGGCCCATGGCTCACCTTTGGTAAAGGCCATTGGTTGGGGGCTCCCACCCGGGGTTCAAATCATGGGTGCGACACTTTATCCCTGGATTTATTTCGGGATTTTCCTCGTATTATGCATTAAGTGGTAGGCGACGCTATAATAATTTATTTATTTTCTAAACTAAATTGTTATAAAATTTTAAAGTTTGACTCTTGATATGGGTGCGTGCCTTATAAAGAATTGAGGGAGTAGTTCGTGCCATAATAATACCAAATCTCCTTGAAGGTGCTCATAGGGGAGTGAATTTGCAAAGTATAATAATTTATTTTCTAAACTAAATTGTTATAAAATTTTAAAGTTTGACTCTTGATATGGGTACGTGCCTTATAAAAGAGAATTGAGGGAGTAGTTCGTGCCATAATAATACCTTATTATCGCCAAATCTAATTAATATCCATCTAGTGAAAAAAAAAAATACTCTACAATAATCTCTTTAATTGCATGTCTAAATATGGACATCCTATATTACTAGTCAAAAAAAAAAAAAGGAGTGGCGATGGCTCTCTAAAATACACATAAGACGATATTAAAGAGTTGTTGGAGAACATAAGAAAGCGATCTTTACTCAAATAGCTCCCCAAATAATGAATTATAGATTAAATTTTATAGAAAGACTTGGTTCTATTTCTTTTATTTAATTTCTTAGCCACGAGCACGCTTTTTGACTCTAGGCTGCCGAATGTTTTGTCAACATAGGCATAGTGGGTCTCTCCCCATTTATATACATTCTTGTTTTTTCCTTCTTCAATTGCTGATTTGAGTTTTTATCTTTTATTTTTCTTCCAATGTTCATTTACTTCTTTATTTTGTGAGGTTAGTTTGGATCTGACATTTCTAGCTAGGTCTCTTCATCCACAAAAGAATAAAATATACTCTGGATGAAGAGTTAAGTTAATTTGACTAGAAGGTTGGAGTATGATTTATACAAGTCAAACTAACTTAACTCTGGATACACGCATGCACAACACAATGGAGACGTTTGGGAACAATAGTACAATACACATGCAAATTTCTATAGAATGGAATTCTTGGGGCATTGGAATCAGAGATTGCTTCACAGAACTATTCAGGAAAAATAATAATAATAATAATAATAATAATCACCAATCACGAAATTAGCTACACAACAGTTGTCCTACCTGCACAACAAACTCGATGCTATGCATATTATCCGTTATTCATTAGAGTCAGCAGCCGTAATGTCAGTTAGAGTAACTTAGTATTGGTGCAGAGTTTCAGTCTTTCCTGTCGAGTTACAGAGCTAGGAAGGCCACGGGTGGCCTGTAAACTCCAGTTCTAGAAGTAGAAACACTGTAAAGATCTTGTATAAACAAAAAGCAGGTTGCTTCGGGCCAAATAAACTTCAAGTCGGGAATTATCCCACCTGGTGATATTCAAAACAAAGTTTTAAGCAAATATAAATATCAGCACTGTAACCAACTTATGAATGAGACAATGATTCAGTGCTGCTGCAACCTTTGAATTTAAAGCACATTGTCACAGGTCTACTAACCATATTGCCTGAAGGTAACGTGAAATTCAGTTTCCTGAACATGGTACAAAGGAAACAAGCAGTGAAGCACACAGATAAAAAAAAAGTCAGTTTTAACTAGGACAACTTGAGCTCAAAAGCTACTGCATACTTAGATTACACATAGGATAAATTTGACGGAAGAACATAGAATTTCAAGCTTGGCTAGGTTCTTCTAAGTGTCCTTTGGTTCGTTGATTTGTCTGGAATTGATCAACTGCAGATGCTTCACTCTTGCTCTTCCTCTTCTGTGGCAATTTGTGTGCAGTCTGATGTTAGAAAACCAGGAAAGCCACACTCCAACCTTTTGTTTGGGATCCAAGTTGGCGTCTTCTCCCAGCTAAATTGAATGTTTCTTTTGTACCTGAACAAATCATCAGCCACATTGAATTTTCCACTCCAAGTATTACCTAGATATGATAGGCTGTAATACGGCGACATGTATGTAGAAGTGCTAACTCCAATTCGACAGCAAACGGCCAAAACATGGGAGCAGGGCCTATGAAGAAGCCTCATCTTGTTGCATGAACATGCAGCACTTTTTCTGATTGTGTATGCTCCAAACTTATTCACCCCACCACTAGATTTTGAATACAGGTGAACAGCTACACGCTTCTGCCCTGACCGAACCACAAACTTTTTAACATCATCCCCAAATATAACATTTTTGACCTTTGTTTTCACGCAGATCACTTGATGCACCTGAACCTTCTGCATTTTGAGATTCATTTCATCCTGGACACGCTGAGGGAACTTCATTGCTGGGTCGTTGATTGCTTTGTTTGCTGCAGCACTTGTGTTTTTGAAGTAGTCTATGATGCGCATGAATGTCACCTCCACTATGGCACAGAGTGGAAGCCCCTGAACCCCTTTGAATACATGGCTATGCTTATACATATCAGATATATCAGTGCCCATGATGCCATACCTAGCACTATTTGTGTCATGCAGCAGTGACCACTTCTCCTTCGGTTTCAGATGGATCCAATCAGAAAATTTTGTTATCTTTCTTTGGCTGTCATCTCCATGATTTCCTTCTTCCCCTTCCTGCACTGATTTCAGTTGGCTGCATGGTGCCTTGAATTCTGCCTCATCATGCTCGCCTGACCCCTGCTGCATTTCCTGACTTGTATTGCTTTCTTTCTCTGCAATATATTTTGACGTCAACTCATCTAGCTCCTTCCAGATGCCAGCAAACTTGCTTGGTTGCTTCTGCTGGCAAAGCCTCTTGAACATCATCATCAACGTTTTGTCACTGAAATATGCCAAGAAGTCTTCAGCAAGGTGTAGCATACACCACCGGCTTCGTACATCCCTCCATGGGTGCGGTTCATCCAGGTTATTCTGAATATCATCTATAGCATTTACCAAGTCCACTTTGCAGTCATGGATAATGCAGACACCAGAACGCTCCTTCACGACTGCTCGCTTCACATTCCTAAGAAACCAAAGCCAACTTTCCTTTCTCTCTCTCTCGGCAATAGCAAATGCTACTGGAACGAAGCAATCATTAGCATCTAACGCTATCGCAGTCAACAGCACCCCTTGATATCTCCCACATAGTGGTGTGCCCTTAACACAAAGCACAGGGCGACAGTAACTGAAGGCATGTATGCACTGTGCAAATGCCCAAAATATACAATTGAGGACTCGGAAATCCTTGCAGCCGACAACCTCTGTATCCTTGATGTCAAGAAAACTACCTGGGTTTGAATATACTATGTCCTTGATCAACCTTGGAATATGGCAGTATGAATCATAATATGTACCAAACCTGGATTCAAAAGCTTTCTGTTTTGCCCTCCATACCTCATGGAGACTAACCTGCTTGCCATATTTGTCAGCAAGATAAGCTGCGAGTTCCTTCAGTGTCATTGTTAGCTCGTGTTCTTCCAGAATGTGCCCCCGACGCCCATCATCACATGGCAGCACAACAGTTGACAGTTGAGAATAACCATCAGGCACTGCTTTGAGCAAAACATCATAGTGCTTGAGTTCAGCGGAGTCCACATACAACATGAGCTGCTGGATCGAATTTTTTCTCTTCATTTTATTAACAAAGGAAGTCCAACACTTATCGGTAAATAAAACCTTGCTCTCCCAGCTCATCATTTCGAAATACCATTCTGGATCATGGTCTAGACCATAGTAGTCATAGCAGTATTCTTTGAAGAACCCCTTGATACGGAGATCTTGGGTCTCTGGATGAAGCCGGAACAGTTTCAAGATCCAGAGCTTCACATCCACCAATGTCATCGGCCACGGCTGCGGCAGCTCCGCCACTATGCTGCCGCATGCATGCAGATCTTCTATTCCCCCACACAAGATCGTGTCTATTGTCGTGTGCCCGTAGTGCACCTCGATGTGATATGTTCTGTTATCCTATACACCGAACAATGGCACAATATAAATGCGACAGATTCCGACGAACGAAATTAGATTCAGGAAAAGGCTAGTAGGGATTGAGTGCGATGAACAGTAGAGCACGAAGCCACGAACACGAACCTGTGCCTTCCGAGGCTTCCGAGGTGCCGCCGGGGCCTTCCGCTTCCTCCCACCGGTTGTGGCACTCTTCAATCTCGAAAACATGCGAACATTAGTCAAGGGGAGATCGCGAATCGAAAATACAAGTACATGGGGGGTGGTGCAGCGGAGGAGAGACATACGGGATTGGAAGCCGGACAGGACGCGTCGGGACCGGCGGCGGTGGAGGACGCGCACTGTGCCGTCGCTGTCGCGCGGCTGGACGAGCCCCCGCGCCTCCCCATGGAAGGATTCGCCGGAGGCAAACTGCGCTTGGCGTTGGTCTCACGAGCTCACGAGCAAGCTTCGACCGTGTGTGAGAGAGAGTGACTGGTCAGGACTGACTGTGGTGGTGGCTCGCATGTTCCCGCCATTTTTAGGCGGTGGGGCTGGCGGCAACGAGCAGACTCCAGCAGACCGGCAGACGGCCTGTTTGGGCCCAGGTAATTTTAACCATTGGGCCTTGTTCATGTTTACTGTATTGGCCCGTGAACACGGGTTAATGGAACGCGCACAAATTCAAACGAGGTATAAGCTTCAGTATGTTGTAAAATAAAATTGGATTACTAGTTTCCCCAAAAGAATAATGATTTAATAATCCAACCATTTGTGAGAGTTTTTTTTTTTTTTTTAATAATTTCTAGGCCTGAAACAAATCTGAATCGTCCCGTATATATCACTCTTTCTGGTAGTTAACCTTACGCACAGCTCAAGACAGCCCATGTCAGAGACTAGTTCGTTGCTACAATAATTATTAGCTTATTGTCTCCTGAACTAATATCCATCCAGTATATATACGAACAGGGCCGGCCCTGTGTTTTTTTGAGGCCCGGGGCGAAGCTAAAATCTGGGGCCCTTGTACATGCATATATACAATTGAAAGTTTCCGTCGGCCGAAGGTGCTCATAGGGGTAGGGTTTGCGACGTGTGTTCATAGGGGTGAGTGTGCGTGCGTGTTGAGCGTCTGCGTTGTACTGTGTAATCTCAAAAAAAAAAAAAAAAAAATTGTACATGAACACTAAACTGTGTATGTCTGTCAAAAGCCATTTTCATAGGTAACAATTTGTAAATGTAAAATTACGTTAAAAATTCCTACTAACATTCCTTGATGCGAAGTCATTGATGATGGTATTAATATCGATCTCATCCAGCAATCGCTTCTCAATGCACAATGTTGCCGAACCATTTAGCCTCTCCTGTGACATTGTAGATCTCAAATAATTCTTCAATAATTTTAGTTTTGAGAAGCTTCTTTCAGCTGATGCCACAGTCACACGCATAGTAAACAAGATCCGATAAGCAATGGACACATTAGGATAACAATCAGCTTTTTTGTAACAAACTCAAATATCTCCATAGCTGTCATTGGTGTTTTTTGCAAAGTGAATTGTATAGAACACTTAACTCACAAATTAGATCATTTAAATCAAAGTCAGATAAACCATTGTGAGAAAAAAAACTGCCGCTAGTGTTGTGCAACACACTTTAAGCTCAGTACCATCCAATGCCTTCAAGTTTGTTGAACTCATTAAAAATCCAAACAATTCTCTGAATCATTCCAATTGATCAAATCTAGTCTTCAATGAATGGATTGCCAAATAGATCGCAGCGGCAGTGTGTCGCGTCCGCCGTCTCGGTCTCGCCTCTCGCCGTCGCGCGTCTCAGCGTGACAGCGTAGTCGCGTTCGCCCGCTGGTCCGCGTCGCCGACACGGACGAAGGACTCGCGGAGTCAAGTTGCGTGTGCACTGTACGTGTGGCTTCTCGTGGAAGCAGCCTGGAAGGAAGCTTTTTCTCTCTTTTTTTTTTTTAGTTAAACACCCGTGCGTTCTTTACGGGATAACTACATTTTATATTAAAAACACAGATCGCACGAGAAAGACAAAATTCATGTAATTAACATAGGCGTCGCAGGATTATAAACCCTACTGGAATATATAAAATGATTCTTTTGAGCATGATATGATCTGCATCATTGGATTGCACTACTACACAATTCTTTAACCGTGCCAGGCAAAAACCAGTTGTTAAGGTAAGGTCACGGTAAAGGACCTATGTTTCAAGGCAGTTTGCTGCTCGCTACAGTTAATCAAATAAAAAACAAAAAGAAAATAAAAAGGCATGCAACACAATCGGGCCTGGACCTTGGTCTCCGCCGGGGAAGGTCCCAAAACAGCGGGGTGTGCAGGTGGCGGATCCGACTACCACAGTGGCCAGCATATCCGGAGATGTGAGAAGAGAGTGCTTGAGCATGGTCAGTGATATGACAGGCGATGTACAAATTAGTGAAAACAAAGGAATTATTGGTCCCTGCAAGATTAATTTGCAGAATATTCAGCACCAAAAAAAAATAACAAACAATGTATGTAAACATTGAGGCGAAACCTTATACTTCTTTGAATCGGATGACTGCAATGAAACCTCACCTAAACCACCAAAAATTGTACCATCTTTATCCCCAAAGACCTGTAATGCAACATAACAACAAAAGATAAAGAACTCAGTTCCTTCGCTGGGCAAGATCCGGAAGAGAGGCATAAAGAATCGATTGCATCAGTTCTCACAAAAGAACAGAAAAAAATTAGTAAAACATCACCTTATGCCCCCAGAGGAAGAACACCTTGAATTGCCAGTGTCTGAACTTCTCAGGACCTGAAAGCAGATACTAATGTTCACCGCCTCCTACAGAAATAGAGTGGAATTGCTTTTTGCCCGGAGCAATTATTAACAGAAAACAATAAGTTCACAATTTTGCACTAAGTGCAAGACAAACCACCATTTGACAGCTTGGATGTCTGCTCTAGCAAAAGTCCAGTTCCTTGCTGAGCCTAATCTACAACCACAACATGTGGCCCTTTGATCAGAGAAATCCAAACATGTGGCCCAATCATTTATTTTTTTAACTGAAGAGTGAGGAGCAATTACTTCTTATTTGCAAAGTCAACTGAGTTAATTCTAAAATGTTATCTTGTTTTAACAAATACAAGTGAATTAACTCTCAGTGACAGCTAATTGTAATGGCTTGCCTTATGTAGTATCCATGCAACTGAAACTTCATACATAATACATATAGCCCCTCCAGGATTACCCCTCTTTATTTCTAAAAAACATGTATGGTCATATCCATGTAATTGAAAATTGCTGGTCAATTTAAACTGCTATTTTGCTCATAGAATATAAATTGCTCTAGTTATCAATCTTTAATCCAGGTTGTTGCACTGTCAGAGGAAACACATTAAAAGTAGAAACTAAAAGTCACAATTTTTACATGAGGAAATATACTTCAAAGATGCTGAGATGATAACCTGCAAACATCATTCCATATTTCCTAAATTCACCAATAGCAGCGTGGCAGCAGGTAGGGAGCAACAGCACCCTCGAATCTCCTCTACATTGAGCAATCAGAGATAGAAGCAGTATGTTAGAGAGTAGGGCATGCACTCTATTATCTTTCACGGGCACTCAATTAATATGACAGTGCTTATTAAAGGAAAGTAGTGTGCCGATACGCAACCGTAAAATACAAAACATAGCATACATGAGTACTCCAATGAATGAACAGATATATGTTCCTATGCTCAAAGGCGATGCTTTTTTTGTGTGTTACAATATTGATGAAGCAAACAACTCGGACAAAATTACTGTATAAAATATACTTCGGTTCCACATGATGGTCATGGTGAGATCAGACATATAAATTTTAGTCAACTAAAATACAATTGATAAAAAAACAAAACTATCTCTTGGATCCCACCATCATTTCCAATTCTGATGCCTCTGCCTTCAGTAATTGAGCCATAAGAGTTAGAAAGCAACCGAGCACTCGTGCAGTTTTTGAGCCTCTTTCTGAGCAATGGTTGTGACCTTGTCAATACCAGATTTTTGTTAGCACAAGATACCAGAAAAAAGAAGCCCTCTTGAGTCCCCAACCTCATCATGCCGCTGAAAAACTGGAAAAAGAAAACAAAATTTTTACACCAACAGAGCCAATCACATATATCAATATGAGAATTTGAGAAGCAGCCATGGTCCCACTGATTAGTTACTTACGCTTGTACTTAAACAATTGGACTCATTCTACAGAGACAAATCGACAAAGCAAAGCATGCCAATGTGAAGAAACTCCATAAATAAAAACTTGTATAATAACTATTTCGAAGTACTGTAAACTAATAAGAAGTGAGGACAAATATTTTTACCTTTGTCAAGAGTTGAGCGTAATTGTGTATCTGGCAATGAATGTTCACAGAACCAAAAGCCAAATGTAATTAAGAGTAGATGTTTTCATGGGGAAAATGATGAGCTGATTAGGATTAAAATAAAGCAGGTCATCTTCGAGGTATCAGCATCTCTGTGGAGAGAGGATTTTGGGTAGCTACCTTGTTATGCTATGCGATGAGCCATGACTCAAACGCTAAGAGTTGCAGCAAGTGGCAGTGCCTCCAAGCACGTGGCCAATCATAAGAATTGTACTTGGGGAGTGCTTGGTGATGCAACTGAGGATGCAGCAGGCACCTACAAATGCAAGCAGAACTACAGATGTTAAACCAAGAACAACAGAACATATAGATACAAGCAGAACACCAGATTAATGCAATCATGATTCATGAAAGAGGATGATGAGTCCTAGCATAATATAGAAAAGGCACAAACGTAATTGCAGAACATGGATTGAAACTTCTAACATTATTGTTGCTTAACCATTTGTAGTGCATGTTGTTCTTGGACTTCTTGATCTATTTAAAAATAAATAAATGAGAAACTTCACGTATTGTTGATGAGCCTAGTCGCCATTGCCCATTGCCATTAATGGTAAAAGAACCATAGTTAGCATATAGTTTTCCTCCCTCCCTACCATCTGTGACCACACATGTCAATTTTTGGAGGAATAAAAAAAAAAAAAAAGAAAAAAGAAAAAAAGAGAGGACTTTGAAAAACCACATTATTACCTGTAGAGAATATCTTCTCCTAGGGGGCCAACATTATTCAAGGAACGTATGTACTCCAAGGGGCTTGCATTGTTGCCTTCTCTTGGCATCTCATAAAATATGTCTACCGTAAGGATATGTCCACGAAGTGAACATATGAAAAGACTTGAGCAATAGTAAAAAAATCAGTATGAGAGGAAGAGAGAGATGGGGGTACATGCACTTAAAAATTATGGTCCTGGCTAAATCAGTATTAGAGGGAGAGAAAGATTGGGTACCTGCACTGAAGAATTGTGGTCCTGGCTGCTCATCCGCTGCCGAGCACACATCGGAGGCAGGGCAGCGATCGAGCCACCATGTTTCCTAGAAATTATTCCATGTCAGCTTATTCAATATTATAACACTAACTTACATGAAAACAGATACTACAGTTCAAGAAAAACATATATAAAACTTCTAACTTGCATGAAATTTTTGTACTATTTGGTCTCAAGTGTCTCCTAATTTGCTATCTGATCATGCAAGAATTCAGAAGCGATCGAGGATTACCAGATAAATTAAGAAGATAATATTCAATACACTAAAATAACTTCAATTCAAAAAATGGATCATGTACATTGCAATGGGCATTTAGCTAGTAATGCTGCCATCAAACATTGGGCAAATGAGATCCATGCTCTAGGGTGGAACTACCCTCAACCATGGTTCTAGGACAGAACATGATTAGTGCAGGAAACCCTCAACTGATGTGACACATTAGTAAAATCACAGGCTGCATTGTCGGTAAGTATAAGGATCAATGCATCAAACCCATGCCTCTTATCCCAGTATGTAGCTATGAGCTTCTAAGCTGTCAACAGAAAAAAAAAAATCCACCAGCGAATCAGTACATCCCACGTTACCAAGAAAATCGAGAATCAAAGTCAAGTATTTAGATTATGCAAAGATGGAACTTGCTGGGTCCAGTTGCATGCATGGAGATGGAGAAGTGGGTTGAGTGCATCCAAATCAGTCCTGACGCATAGACAAATCAGATTTTAGAGACAGAAAACAAGAAAAATAAGATACAGGGTAATTTCATCAAAACACTACGTACATACATGCGGGAAGGCAAGGTCGCTTCTATCACAATTGCCGTGGTTCGGGATGGCAATCGCGGCTCCAGATCTTGGCCTCAGCTTCAACAGCAGTTCATCGTCCTCCTCCAGAGCATAGATGTGACGGCGTGCTGGAGGCGATAGGGGGAATCGGCGGTGGAGGGTGGCCCTACCTTGGCGGCGAGGCAACGTGAGGACGGAAGTGCCGAATGAAGCAGCCGCACCGGTAGTGCTCGCCTTCACCTGGACTTTGTCTCGGCCTTAGCCCCGGCCCGTGGCGACGGCTTGGCGTGCAGGTAGTTCATCGGACGGCCACCGGTTTCGGCCTCTAGGGGAAGCGCGACCTGCCGTCGAGTAGGGTGGGGACCACGCTGGTGTACCCACCGCAGTCGCCACCACAGGAGGCAGCGGAAAGGTGGGCGCCGTCGGGGGCTTGTTGGCGGCGCAGTCGGGGGCTCAGTGGTGGCGTTCGAGGCGCTCGGCGATGGGGTGGCGTCGGAGCGGGGGCTGGTTGGGGGTGTCGGCGGATGGGGCGGGGCGTGGTGAAGATGTGTAGTGGAGACCATGCTCGTCGGCGTCGCCGACGAAGGGCTTCACCGCGGCACCTCCGCCCGGCAATTCCACGGAGACGGAGGGGCGGGGGAGGATTAGCGGAGGCAGGCGTCGGCGTCGGTTGTGCTTGTGTAGACGGGTTGGAGACGAGATCGCGTTGGAGTCCCACAACCAGCAAACGAGCACCGAAACCGCCGGGTAGGAAGCACGTGAGGCGGCGGTTTGGTGTCGTGGGCATGAGGACGGAGGCGACCTCGAACCCTCGTCGTGGGAGGGGCCTTGCGCCACTGCCGGCCAGGAAGAGGAGGAGGGCGGGGAGGCGGCGGCGCCGTGGGTGAGCGCGAGGGTAAGCACGCGGGCGCAGCTGCGTGATGCCAAATTGCGAGATTGGAGGCGGGATCTCGCGTGTGACGGGTGTGACGGGAGGTCGCAGGGACAACAAAGACGATGTCAAGCGGGTCTCACCTGTCGGCGCAAGTTTTTTACCGAGGGGAGGCGCGGTGTCGCAGGAAGGGAGCCGCCCCGCTTGCCCGCGTCCAGGGCCGGCGCTGATACGAACATCATCATCCAACGAAATCTTTTTTTATGAAGTCGTACTGTAAATTATTCCTTGTCAAATACGGTATTTGGGTTACGTAAATTTTTTAACAATGAAGTTAACTTTAAAATTTTAATTTTCTTGTGGTACTTAATTATGTACAGATCCTAAACTAGAGAATCTAGAAACACATATGCAGAATCTATTGTTTATAAATTCATTGTACATCTGGAGAACAAGAAAATGTTTACCTAGAAGAGAAATGAACGAATTTGCAGCATTAGATGCGCGGTTGCACCTTTTTATTCCCTAGACAAACCAGATTAATCCAAGCCAAATCACCTAACTAATGATATATATACGACCTTTCAATCGTCGATCTAATATATATGAACATCTTCGAAAGAATCCATGCATTTTTCCATGGAACTAGCCCTCTCCAGGCCAGGAAACGGCGACAAAGAAGAGCCAGAGCTGTTTAGGACGACGGCGGGCAGGGAGGGTGGGGAGCCTGAAAGTCCTTGCAGTTGCCTCCGCCGCCGGGTAGGACCTGCAAAACCATGGCCAACGCCTCCGCGCCGTGCCCCTCCGTCGTCGTAGCACGGCTGCTGTCCGCAGCCACAACCAGCAGCGGCCTCGCCGCGAGGATGACGTTGCAGAGTTGCATCAGAAGCACGGCCACCACCATCGCCCTCGACATCATCGTCGTCACTGCCATTCTAGGATCGGAGCGATCGATCGATCAGATATCCTTGTGTTAAGTGTAATTAACCCGTAAGCACTGCACTGCAAGTAATACTGCAAATAAAGCAGGCTTGCTTAGCGAGCTTCTTGAGACCTGGAATGCTCTCGTTCAGCTGGCTAATTGTTGGTTTGCTGGGAAGGAAACATGCACGATGGTTGCCTTTTATAGTATCGATCGTGAGACATGACGCCGAAAAGGCAAAACGAATTCAAGGACCAGGTCATCAGTTCAAGCTAGCCTTGTACTGGTAGTATAGTAAAAAAAAATGTTTGTCAGGGTCAAGCCTAATATTCCATATAAACCACGCGGTTTTCATCACCGGGTCGGTCCATTTATTTGAATGAAAATTCGTGAGTCTAAATCTCAAGTCCATGCTTGCTAACCAGCCAGGACAGCAAGACGCATGCCAAAAGTCTGAACTGAGGGGGCATGCCAACACATTTGGTTGTGTCCATCGATTGTATATACATACCCCAGCTGCGGATCCAATTCGATCGTATGTATGCATGCTTGGCTTCGTTCTTGAATGAATTCTCGGTCGATCTCTGCTAACGGTTGGACCGAAATGCAAGCCATGCCTTTGACAGTCGTGTCCGGGTCGTATTCAACGATGGAGCCTCCTGCGACTGCGAACGAATTCGTCAGGTTCACAAGCAGCTATTCTTTCTGACTCATTTCTGCCGGCCGTTACCGGCAATATATACATCAGCTTTGCCCATTTTGTTGGTGGCGACAGAGTTGGTCGATCGATTAGTCACTGGCCAGCCAGAACTTCAGAGAACTGTCATCATGAACGGGTTGATGGCGTGGAACGGAGTTATCTGGGCCACGAGCTTCCCTCGGGTCAGTGCTGTGCTTGTTTGTGGGCTGAGCCTGTGGCGGTAGAAGTAATAAGCTAGTTGACCCGACAACATCATTTTTTTTTGCAGCAAAGAAAATCTCATTGAGACATCCTCTCATTACAAAAAATAAACCAAACTACTTCAACTCCATTGATGAGAGACAAGAAACCTTGAAAAAGCCATAAATTCCAGTAGAATCATCATCCCAAACGGATATGTCACGGACGCAAGCTCCGATCTGAATGAACAGGGCCATCTCACCATCCACCACCGGTATCCTTATACCCATCACTTTTGCAAAAGAGAAGTAAACTGCTAAAACTTCACATGCAAACATGATGAAATTGGCGCCGCTGTACCCCTTTGAATACATGGCTATGCTTATATATATCAGATATATAAGTGCCCATGATGCCATACCTAGCACTATTTGTGTCATGCAGCAGTGACCACTTCTCCTTCGGTTTCAGATGGATCCAATCAGAAAACTTTGTTATCTTCCTTTGGCTGTCATCTCCATGATTTCCTTCTTCCCCTTCCTGCAATGATTTCAGTTGGCTGCATGGTGCCTCAAGTTCTGCCTCATCATGCTCGCCTGACCCCTGCTGCATTTCCTGACTTGTATTGCTTTCTTTCTCTGCAATATATTTTGACGTCAACTCATCTAGCTCCTTCCAGATGCCAGCAAACTTACTTGGTTGCTTCTGCTGGCAAAGCCTCTTGAACATCGTCATCAACGTTTTGTCACTGAAATATGCCAAGAAGTCTTCAGCAAGGTGTACCATACACCACCGGCTTCGTACATCCCTCCATGGGTGCAGTTCATCAGGGTTATTCTGAATATCATCTACAGCATTGACCAACTCCACTTTACAGTCATGGATAATGCAAACACCAGAGCGCTTCTTCACGACTGCTCGCTTCACATTCCTAAGAAACCAAAGCCAAGTTTCCTTTGTCTCTCTCTCGGCAATAGCAAATGCTACTAGAACGAGGCAATCATTAGCATCTAACGCAAGGGCAGTCAATAGCACCCCCTGATACCTCCCACATAGTGGTGTGCCCTTAACAGAAAGCACAGGGCGACAGTAACTGAAGGCATGTATGCACTGTGCAAGTGCCCAAAATATACAGTTAAGGACTCGGAAATCCTTGCAGCCCACAACTTCTGTATCCTTGATGTCAAGAAAACTACCTGGGTTGGAACATACTATGCCCTCAAGCAACTTTGGGACATAGTCGTATGAATCATAATACGTACCAAATCTGGATTCCAAAGCATTCTGTTTTGCCCTCCAAACCTCAGGGAGACTAAAATGCTCGCCACGTTCGTCCGCAACTTTTCTTGAAATTTCCTTCACTGTCATTGGTAGCAGTGTCATTGGTAGCAGGGTGTCTTGCAGAGAGTGCAGATGAAGAGGCGCATCAGACATGTTCGCCAGGGGGCAGCAAAACCGTTGGCAGTTGAGAGTGACCATCAGGTACGGATTTGAGCAGAACATCATAGTGCTTGAGTTCAGAGCACTCCGCATACAACCTGAGCTGCTGAAATGCTTTTTTTTCTCTTCATTTTATTGACAAAGGAAGTCCAATCCCTGTTGCTATGGAAAAATCGGGACTCCCAGTCCAAGTTGTCAGAATAAAATTGTGGACCAAGGTCGTCATGAGCAATATCGAAGAAGTAAGGGCAGAATTCTTTGAAGAACCCCTTGATATGGAGATCTTGTGTCTCTGGATGAAGCCGGAACAGTTTCAGGATCCAGAGCTTCGCATCCACCAATGTCATCGGCCATGGCTGCGGTAGCTCAGCCACTATGTGGCCGCATTCATCCAAATCTTCTCCTTTCACCTCCCAGAAACTTGTGATGTATCTTCCTCCTCGCCAGATGTTTCTCAAGTGCCCATAGCGCACCTCGATGTGATATGTTTTGGGATCCTACACACCGAACAATGGCACATATAGATGCGACATATTCAGATAAACGAATTTAGATTCCGGAAAAGGCTACGAGCACGACAAAACAATGGCACAATATACTAAATGCATAGATTCAGACGATGAGATATGTTCTGTGATCCAGATCCTATACACAGAACAATGGCCCAATATACTAAATGCATAGCATAGATTCAGACGATCGAAATTAGATTCAGAAAAAGGCTAGATGGGATTAGTGCGGTGAACAGTAGAGCACGAAGCCACGAGCACGAACCTGTGCCTTCCGAGGCTTCCGAGGGGCCGCCGGGGCCTTCCGCTTCCTCCCACCGGTTGTGGCACCCTGCAATCTCAAAAACATGCGAACATTAGCCAAAGGGAGATCGTGAATCGACAATACAAGGAGAGTGGCGCAGTGGAGAAGACAACATACGGGATTGGAGCCATCGGAGGCCGGACCGGACGCGTCGGGGCCGGCGGCAGTGGAGGACGCGCGCGGTGTCGTCGATATCGGGCGGGTGGACGAGCCCCCGCGTTTCCCCATGGACGGATTCGTCGGAGGCGGCCTCCGCGAGGCGTCTCGAGTCGAGCTTCGGTGTGTGTCAGAGTGTGATTGTGGTGACTGGCGGCGGGGAAAGGGAAGAGGTTCCCTCCATTTTCTCGCATGTTCCCGCCATTTTCAGCGCTGAGAATGCCTGGCAAGGTCCAGACCGACAGGGCCTGTTTGGGCTCGAGTACTTTTTAGCGACCCATTGGGCCTTGGCTCATGTATATTTATCCGTTGGGCCAGCTCGAGTATTTTTTTGAGCCACCCAAACTACATTTCTACCATTTCCTTATTTATATTATATTTGCTCCAAAAAGTTATTTATATTATTTATTATATTAATAAGTTTCTGATGGTCATATATAGTATATTTAATTATCAATCTAATCAATTCAAATTTGTAGTATAATAATTTAAATTGTTAGCTAAATTACTATAAAAAAATAAGTTTGATTATTGATACGTGTGTGTGCCTTTAAAAGAGAAAGAATGGAGGGAGTAGTTTGTTGTCATAATAATTATTAGTTTATTGTTGCGAACTAATTAAATCCATCTAGTGTATATATGAACATCATTATCCAACAAAACTATTTTATTTTTTAAAAGAAGTAACAAAACCATTTTTATGATCACACATCAAAGCAATTGAAAGAATATGGACTCTTCCACCCCAAGATCTGGCATGTCCCTCCCCAACGGTGCTCCTCCCCCTTCTTCTCGAGACGATGTTGGCTTGGGGACCCTCATCCACGGCCCTTGATGCAGGGGGTGTCGCGGATGGCACAGCGAGATCTGGCTCCGCTCTTGTCCACGGCGCCCCGACACAGAGGAATCAAAAATGGGGATGACGAGCTGATCGCAGATGCAGTTTGAGTGTGGCGGCAACGGGACGGCGACGCCCACCTACAGGGAGTAAGGACATTAAATCTTCTAAATGTAGTGTTGTAGAAATCACTAACGCGTGACACGACACATGCCCGCTAGTTTCATTTGCAAGCTGAACATGTGTCGATGTACTACTGTACTAGAAACCTCTTCGAAATAAGAATCCATTTTTAGATATATGTACGTACTTATGAATGAATTAATACATAAAAGGAACATGTATGGATCGATCAGAGGAGGAAGCAGATCGAAGGACTAGTGTAACTAAGGATCGATACATACATAACTTGGGTAGCCAGCTGCTGCGTGCTACTATGCTAGTACATATGGTTGGTAACTGGGATCCTGCCAGTCCATCTGGTTGCCTGAACTACCTTGAAATTCAGTTTCCTGGGCATGATACAGGCGGGGGCAAGCAGTGAAGCACACAGATATAAAGTTCAGTTTTTTAACTAGGATAACTTAAGCTCAGAAGGTATTGCATATTTAGAGTACACATATATTAAGCTGATGGAAGAACATTGAACTTCAAGCTTGGCAGGTTCTTCTGAGTATATTCTTCGGTTCTTTTATTGTCTAGGATTGATCAACTGCAGATGCTTCACTCTTGCTCTTCCTCTTCTGTGGCAGTCTGTGTCCAGTCTGATGTTAGAAAACCAGGAAAGCCAGACTCCAGCTTTTTGTTTGGGATCCAAGTTGGCAACTCCTCCCAGTAAACGGATTGTCTTGAGCTGAACATAGTATCAGATATGATGAATTTTCTACTCCAGGACCAGGTATTACCCAGATAGGAAAGGCTGTAGTACGGGGACATGTATGTAGAAATGCTAACTCCAATGTGACAGCAGACGGCCACGACATGAGAGCAGGGTCTGTGAAGAAGCCGCATCTTGTTGCATGAGCATGTAGCACCTTTTGTGATTGTGCATGCTCCAAACTTATTAACACTACGACCAGATTTTGAATACAGGCGAACAGCTACACGCTTCTGCCCTGACGGAACCACAAACTTTTTAACATCATTCCCCAATATAACATTGTTGCCCTTTGTTTTCACGCAGATCACCTGATGCACCTGGGCCTTCTGCATTTTGAGATTCATCTCATCCTGGACACGTTGAGGGAACTTCATTGCTGGGTCGTTGATTGTTTCGTTTGCTGCAGCACTTTTGTTTTTGAAGTACTCTACCATGCGCTTGATTGTCACCTCCACTATGGCACATAGTGGAAGGCACCGTACCCCTTTGAATACATCGCTATGCTTATATATATCAGTGCCCATGATGCCATACCTAGCACTATTTGTGTCATGGAGCAGTGACCACTTCTCCTTCGGTTTCAGATGGATCCAATCCGAAAACTTTGTTATCTTCCTTTGGCTGTCGTCTTCGTGTTTTCTTTCTTTCTCATCCTGCACTGACTTCAGTTGGCTGCATGGTTCCTCAAGTTCTGCCTCATCATGCTCGCTTGACCCAAGCTGCATTTCCTGACTTGTACTGCTGTTGTTCTCTGCCATATATTTCGATGTCAACCCATCTAGCTCCTTCCAGATTTCAGCAAACTTACTTGGTTGGCTCTGCTGGCAAAGCCTCTTGAACATTGTCACCAGGTTCTTGTCACTAAAATACGCTAAGAAGTTTTTTTTCAGCAAGGTGTAGCATACACTACCGACTTCGTACATCCCTCCATGGGTGCGGTTCATCAGGGTTATTCTGAATATCATCTACAGCATTGACCAACTCCACTTTACAGTCATGGATAATGCAAACACCAGAGCGCTCCTTCACGACTGCTCGCTTCACATTCCTAAGAAACCAAAGCCAGGTTTCCTTTGTCTCTCTCTCTCAGCAATAGCAAATGCTACTGGAACGACACAATCATTAGCATCTAATGCAAGGGCAGTCAACAGCACCCCTTGGTATCTCCCACATAGTGGAGTGCTCTTAACACAAAGCACAGGGCGACAGTAACTGAAGGCATGTATGCACGGTGCAAGTGCCCAAAATATACAATTGAGGACTCGGAAATCCTTGCAGCCCACAACCTCTGTATCCTTGATGTCAAGAAAACTATCTCGGTTCCAACATACTATGTCCTTAAGCAACCTTGGGACAGAGTCGTATGAATCATAATATGTACCAAATCTCAATTCCAAAGCTTTCTGTTTTGTCCTCCAAGCCTCAGGTAGACTGACCTGCTTGCCAAATTCATCAGCAAGATACGTTGAAATTTCCTCCAGTGTTATTGTTAGCAGGCGGTCATCCCGAACGGGCAGACCAAGACGCTCATCAGAAATCTTCCCGAGGGGCAGCAAAACCGTGGACAGCTGGGAGTAACCATCAGGTACGGCTTTGAGCAGAACGTCGTAGTGCTCGAGTTCAGAGCAGTTCGCATACAACATGAGCTGCTGAAACGTTTTTTTTCCTCTTCATTTTATTGACAAAGGAAGTCCAAGACCTGTCGCTACTGAAAACTCGGGCCTCCCAGTCCATGTCTTGAAAATCTTGAAAATAAAATTCTCGACCATGGTCGTCAGGGCAGAATTCTTTGAAGAACCCCATGATATGGAGATCTTGTGTCTCTGGATGAAGGCGGAGCAGTTTCAAGATCCAGAGCTTGGCATCCACCAGTGTCATCGGCCACGCGGCTGCGGTAGCTCTGCCACTATGCTGCCGGATGCCCTCAAATCTTTCTTCCCGTACAGCGTATACTCGATAACTCCGGGGTTTCTTCTGTGTCCGTAGCGTACCTCGATGTGATATGTTCTGTGATCCAGATCCTGTACACAGGACAATGGCACAATATACTAAATGCATAGATTCAGACGAACGAAATTAGATTCAGGAAAGGCTAGTAGGGATTGAGTGCGATGAACAGTAGAGCACGAAGCCACGAACACGAACCTGTGCCTTCCGAGGCTTCTGAGGTGCCGCCGGGGCCTTCCGCTTCCTCCCACGGGTTGTGGCACTCTGCAATCTCAAAAACATGCGAACATTAGCCAAAGGAGATCGGGAATCGAAAATACAAGTACATGGGGGGTGGTGCAGCGGAGGAGAGACATACGGGATTGGAAGCCGGACAGGACGCGTCGGGACCGGCAACGGTGGAGGACGCGCACGGTGCCGTTGCTGTCGCACGGCTGGACGAGCCCCCGCGCCTCCCCATGGAAGGATTCGTCGGAGGCGACCTGCGCTTGGCGTTGGTCTCACGAGCTTCGACCGTGGGTCGAGAGAGAGAGAGAGACTGTGGTCAGGACTGACATGGTGGTGGCGGCGCCTGGCGGCGGGGAAAGGGCAGGGTTCCCTCCATTTTCTCGCATGTTCCCGCCATTTTTAGGCGATGGGGCTGCTGGCAACGAGCAAGTCTAAACTGCAGATCCAGACCGGCAGAGCGGCCTGTTTGGGCTCAATTTTGACCGATCCATTGGGCCTTGATTCCCCGGCGTCCGTGAACATGGGTGGTTTAATTGAACGCGCACAAATTCAAACGAAGGTATATAATTCGCTAATGCTTCAGTATGCTGTAAATAAAATTGGATAATCAGTTTCCCCAAATAATAATGATTTAATAATCCAACCATTTGTGAGCGATTTTTTTAATATAATTTCTAAGCCTGAAACAAATCTGAATCGTCCCCGTATATATCACTCTTTCTAGTAGTTAACCTCACGCACAGTTTTTTTTTTTTTTTTTTTTTTAAAACCAGGACTTCACCCGTACTCCCTCCGTCCCAAAATAAATGACGTTTTTAAACTCCGAGAAACATATGCCGGCAATTATATACTAAAATAGGATTAATATGTATATTACATAATTAGTATCATTGGAAAGATCTTTTGATCTAGTTTTTTTAACAAATTTATTTGGAGATTTAAATCTTCTACGTATTTTCTACAAATCGAGTCAAACTTGTGGCACGAAAAACCTAAAAACGTCGTTTATTTTGGGACGGAGGGAGTACTTGCATTAAGAGAAAGGCCGAAAGAATGGTCAGTAACCGGATACAAGAGGAGCCGCGAGTAACCCTCGGGTTACCCACGAAATCCCCCCGACACAAACAAACAGCCTGTGTCGAGAGACTAGTTCGTTGCTACAATGATTATCTTATTATCTCCTGAACTAATATCCATCTACGTACTATATATACACAAACATCATCATCCGACGAAATCTTTTTTTATGATCACAAATTGTGCATCAACAACACGAACAAGCCACCACTATATACTGTTCATTGAAATCAAGCAAGGCTCACTGATATTTTCAGTTCAAATCCACTATCAATTAACCTCATATGGTCACATGAGGATTATACTTGTATATACTGTTGTTGGCCACATGAGGAAGATACTTATCGATCTGCTGGTAGAGGAGCGAGCTGAGGAACGCTATAGAGGAGAAACATAGCATAGGGATTATGAGACCAATTTCTTTCTCTCACCCCATGAACTTATGAAGATAAGCTTATATCTAAACTATGAAATGTCAATTCCAAAGCTAAATAGCATAATCCATAAGGTAGATTTCAATTTCTCCAAACGAAATGATCCAAACGGACCTTAGTGTATCCTTTTAGGAGAGTATTACCGGAAACCAACACCCTATAGAATGACCTATCTATTACATAAATTTTTTAACAATGAAGTTAACTTTAAAAATACTTAATTGTATACAGATCCTAAACTAGAGAATCTAGAAATACATATGCAGAATCTATTTGTTTAAATAAAATTCATTGTACATCTGTAGAATTTAAAAAATGTTTACCTAGAAGAAATGAACGAATTTACAGCATTAGATGCGCGGTTGCACCTTTTTATTCCCTAGACCAACCAGATGAATATCCAAGCCAAATCACCTAACTAGCTAATGATGTCAAGGTTCCCTTGACATATACGGCCTTTTAACTTGTTACAAGTCTACCTATGTCAAGGTTTTGCCTTATTATATATCCCAGTGCATGCATACAAATGATACAATCCATGCATTTTTCCATGGAAGAACTAAGCCCTCTCCAGGCCAGGAAACGGCGACAAAGAAGAGCCAGAGCTGTTTAGGACGACGGCGGGCAGGGAGGGTGGGGAGCCTGCCAGTCCTTGCAGTTGCCTCCGCCGCCGGGTAGGACCTGCAAAACCATGGCCAGCGCCTCCGCGCCATGCCCCTCCGCCATCGTCGCCCGGCCGCTGTCCGCAGCCAGCAGCGGCCTCGCCGCGAGGATGACGTTGCAGAGTTGCATCAGGAGCACGGCCACCACCACCGCCCTCGCCATCATCGTCGTCACTGCCATTCTAGCTTGCCTTGTGTGTGTTTAAGTGTAACCCGTAAGCACTGCACGTACAGCAAGTAATACTGCAACTAAAGCAGGGCTTGTTAGCTAGCGCTGGAGTCTGGAGACGCTCTCGTTCAGCTGGCTAATTGTTGGTTTGCTGGGAGGGAAACATGCACGATGGTTGCCTTTTATAGTATCGATCGTGACGCCGAAAAGCAGGTAAAACGAATTCAAGGACCAGGTCATCAGTTCAAGCCCTGTGTATACTAAGAGTAAAAAAAAAAAAATATTTGTCAGGGTCAAGCCTAATATTCCGTATAAACCACGCGGTTTTCATCACCGGGTCGGTCCATTTATTTGAATGAAAATTCGTGAGTCTAAATCTCAAGTCCATGCTAACCAGCCAGGACAGCAAGACGCATGCCAAAAGTCTGAACTGAGGGGGCATGCCAACACATTTGGTTGTGTCCATCGATTGTATATATACATACCCCAGCTGCGGATCCAATTCGATCGTATGTATGCATGCTTGGCTTCGTTCTTGAATGAATTCTCGGTCGATCTCTGCTAACGGTTGGACAGAAATGCAAACCATGCCTTTGACAGTCGTGTCCGGGTCGTATTCAACGATGGAGCCTCCTGCGACTGCGAACGAATTCGTCAGGCTCACAAGCAGCTATTCTTTCTGACTCATTTCTGCCAGCCGTTACCGGCAATATACATCAGCTTTGCCCATTTTGTTGGTGGCGACAGAGTTGGTCGATCGATTAGTCACTGGCCAGCCGGAACATCAGAGAACTGTCGTCATGAACGGCTGATGGCGTGGCCACTAGCTTCCCTCGAGTCAGTGCCTTGCTTGTTTGTGGGCTGGGCCTGAGGCCGTAGAAGTAATAAGGTAGTTGACTCGTCAACATCATTTCTATTAGGACACCGGACAAAATATACTTTTTTTGAAAGATCCAAGAACAAGTTGTTCTGGCTTGGATTAATAAGAAGAAGATTGACCTAGTTTTTGAGGGAAACCGGACAAAAAAACCACACCCACGCCATTACAACAGAGAAACGACAACCCAAAGAAGGAGCGGGTCCGAAGAAGCCTAGCCTAGTCTAATCCACAGCAACACCTTTCAAAGAAGGTTACGACGTTCAGAAACGCGCCCGCCGCTCGTCCAGACGGACGGGTGCACACCCGTGGAAGGAACTAGGGACGCGACGCCCCCAACAGGGAAGACGGTGCCCGTGAGGGCGCCGCCCGTCACCAGGCTTTTGCCCAAAAGACCCCAGATCGGATGTCGGCTTAGCTTCGGAACCAAGAAAATCGCCACCGTCGCCGCTGCTAGCCATGGCCCATCTGCTGAAACCTCGCGAGGGGGGATCGATCGCGCCGGCTACACACGCAGCCAGCGAGCTGCATCAGCCACCCCCATGGCAAGACGACAGGCCGAAAAACCGAAAAACGCCCCGCCGCGACGCGGCGTCGTCCGCTGTCAATAACGCCGAACGCCACAAATTTCATCTTCTTCTTCGCCACTGGCCTCCCAGAGGCTCTACTACTGAGCACACGTGCTCACCGGGAGCCCCGCGGAATGCCTCAGATCGGCCGGCACCGCAGCTTCCACCGGCGGCTCGACCGCAGGAGCATGGACCGAAGGCGGTCACGCCACCGGGAGCCCGGACCACCGGAGCATGCGGAAACCCCGCCCGACCCCATGGACACCGATCAATGAACCGCTTGGCCATCGGGAGGGACTACAGAGAGGAGTGCTACCCCCAATGCCTGCAGACAGGCCAAGCCACCATCGCACGCCGCTGCCGGGCCACACCGCCGCCACCGCTAGCCACAACGCCGAAGCCGCCGAAGAAGACCGGGGATGCGGAGAAGAGGATCTCTCATACCATCCCGGCCGCATGGCACCGCCCGCAGCAAAGGGGCCCATCTTGATCTTGCAAGGGCGGGGACCCAGTGCCCCGGCCTGCGTAGAGTGTCCCCGACGTGCCCGCACCACCATAGCCGCCTCCGGTCGGAAACGCCGGATTCGATCGACAGCAGCAATCGATCCAAACGCCTTGGCCCGGGAGAGAAACCTGGCGGAGAGGGGGACGTGGGCCGTTGGCACTAATGGAGGATGCCGCGCGCCGCGCCGCCATCCACACTGCGCCGCGGGCCGCTGGCCGGGCGGCGCCGCGCCGGCTTCGCTTGGCGCCGCCACACCACCGCGAGGAAGGTGGTCGCGGGCGCCGCCATCCCCGGCCGGCGCGCGTTTGCCGGGCGAGCTCGCTTCGGCGGCGGCCTGGGAGAGGGGAGTAGGAGGCGGCGCGGCAGCCAGCCCCGCGCCCGCCGCCCGCATGGAGGGGGCGCGGAAAAAGTAAAAAATGTTCTCCGGACAAAAAATATACTTGTCTCAAGTTTGTTGCCATCGATGACGGCACCGAAGTCTGCTGCCACATCCGGCCCCACATCGGCAGCCTAAGTTTACCTCAGCGCATCATGAACAGCGCCGAGCTAATTAAGGGTATATTTTTTTTGAAAGAATTCCATCAAATGCGTATTTGAGCAAATCTTTCGAAAAAAGGACCAAAAAGCAAAATAGACGGGTGGCCAGCCCACCCTTTGCATCATTGCCCTCGTTCATGCGGCTGTGTTTTCGGGCGTGCAATAGACCCCTAGCAGTAGTGGTGAGCGCAGAATGTAAATGCGGGGATCCAGTAGTGGTCTCAGATAGAAGAAAAGGGACCAAAATTTGCATATACTTACATATAATTTAAACAATTATATTGTTGATCAAAATTTGTATAGGTTGACTTCCCCTGTTTAAAGTATGGTTATCATTGCTGCGGTGGAGTATACTACATATGTCTACTACTGTGTACGTCGAATGGTCACTAATAAGCTGTCTGTTGGAATAAAGGAGACACGTACCCATGGTAGCTGAAGAAGTAAAACGAAGGACCAGACCTGGTCATCGTCGATCAGTTATTACTACTCATGTATTTAGTAGGCGCGAAGCTAGCTACGCGGTTCTCCAGTCTTTCAGAGAAGAGCGCGCGCGCGGTCCATTTGAACTCAAATTCCAAAGTTTGAAGTCTCGATCTGTATGTGCGGTAATAACCAGGCCGACGCAACGGGGACGGTAAGTGTCGTAGAGAAGTACCTAAGCATGCCAACACATACATACAATTGTCTCGTGCGCGCTGCGAGCTGCCCGCTGAAATGGTTCAGTTTGGCTATAGCTAGACAGGTACGGAGAAAGTCACAGCGACCACCACGAGAGCTACATATATAGTTGCAATTAAGATGATTGTAGAATTAGTATCTGATATACTATATGCATATGTCTTGTGTTGCTTGTTCTAATTTGAGCGAGCGAGAATTATTCCCGGCATGGTCCAATCGCTGCTTGCTAACTGTGTGCAGTGTTGGACCGATCTCTATAATTGTTTTCACCAATGGTTTTTGTTATAAATCAGTGGTGATATATATTATAAGAGGTTTGTAACAAACCAACGGTGAAAAATGTTGTTGCAAAAAATATTTTATGTAGTATAGTGTAATCTTCTTTTTTAAGTACTAAAAAGAAAATTTCAATCTGTAGAGAGGTAACTTAAAAAAGAGGATGATCCTCGCGAACAAAATTATATAAGGCAGGCATTACTGATTAGTTTTTTTTTTTTAAGATCGAGCCGTTCACGGCGTATTTCATTAAGAGGAGAATAACAAAAAAAAGAATTCAATCCATAAGTACATATGCAGATTATATTGTTTAAATAAAATCCGTTGTTCATCTAGAGAGAGTAAAAAATGTTTACCTATATATAATAAGAGATTAACGAATATACAGCATCAGATGCGCCGTTGCACCTTAATTTTTAGTTTTTTACCCTATATATGAGTTTGTTTTCATGCCACATGGTATATAGAGCTGACCCTTTGATGGATGGATTATTTCAACAACTTTGTGAAATGGATAAGTTAAAGTACAAACTCAAGAATGGACCTGCTGGTCCACCACCCGTACTTAATGGCGGTTAATGACATTAGCTAGCAGCCTAAAAACCTACTTATAAAAGGACACCACATTATCTCTATCTCTTCCGACAAAACCATATACACATATGCAGAATCTATTGTTGAAATAAAATTCATTTGAGAACAAAAAAAAAAAAATAAAGAAAAGAACGAATTTACAGTATTAGATGCGCGCTTTGCACCTTTTTACTTCCTAGATCAACCTGATGAATCCAAACTCAAATCACCTAAGCTAGCTAATGATGTACATACGACTTTTTTTTACATGTCTACTTATGTCAGAGAAAAATCTCATTGCATACACTAATCTATACCTACTATTAAAGCATAAAAATTTCTGCCGTTTTTTTTTTCACCTATCCTTTCTTTCGCTGCTCCCTCCTTACGGTAGTTTTGCCATCCACAGGCTACCACCCCGCCTCCCGTATACGGGCAGGAATCAATTTTCTACCGCTTGTTATTTCCGGCTGTGGTTGGTACTTCGGATAAGGATTGGGAGAGTGCGGTTTGGACTCTAGGAAAGAGAAATATGAGAGAAGAAGAAAGTATATATAAATAAAAGAAAATATAAAAAAGAAAAGAAAATAAGATGCAGTTTCTACCGCTAGCAAAGATGTACAGTCTGATATTTATTTATTCATTTGCAGTCTATATAACGTTAGTCCATAAGAAATTGAGATTAGCCTTTCGAAAAGTTATATTTGATCTCACTGGTCACAATATCGACAATCGTATCAAAAGAATATAATCATATATTTTGCTTGTAATTACCATTGTACCTGCGCCCTGCTCGTAGACATATTAGAAGTTTAGAACCTATATCTCGCCTGCGTTTATATGGGTTAATTAAAATGACGTGTCTAACCATGGTGTGGAGTCTAATTTTAAATTAAAAAATTAATATACAAGTTAAAAACAATATATTTCTAGGTAAAACAAAATTTAATTCCAGGACATTATTTCAGATATCGTGACCACTATATAAATAAATCTTCAAAACTCAAGTCTATGTAACCATTCAACAATTTATACGTCCCGATAAAGAACGACGGGCATGTTTTGCTAGTTAAGTACTTATATATGATTCCTGTCGATCTAATATGAACATCTTGGGAAGAATCCAATTTTCCCATGGGACGATTAGGGCAACGACAGAGTAGAGTCAGAGCTAGCTACGGGCATCCATGGTGGCCGGGAGCCTGCCAGCCCTCGCAGTTGCCTCCGACGCCGGGTAGGACCTGCAAAACCATGGCCAGCGCCTCCGCGCCATGCCCCTCCGCCATCGTCGCCCGGCCGCTGTCCGCAGCCACAAACAGCAGCGGCCTCGCCGCGAGGATGACGTTGCAGAGTTGCATCAGAAGCACGACCACTGCCGCCGCCCTCGCCATCATCCCCGCCGGTGCCATTCAAAAAGTCCTTGTGTGAGTGTTGCTTGCTAGTTGTAGAGTGTGTGCAGTACGTCAGTCGAATGCTGGCTCTTGGTTTTTGCTTGCAAGGTGGTGGTCTTTTTATAGTATTGATCGAGAGACGTGACGCCGAAAAGGTAAAACGTATTCAAGGACCAGGTCAGGTCATCAGTTCAAGCCTTGTATACTGGTAGTAATATACTAATATTTTTCAGGGTCAAGCCTAATACTCCATAAACTACGTAGGACGCGGTTTTCATCGGTCTATTTATTTGAATGAAAATTCCCAAGTCTAATCTGAGTAAAAAGTCCATGCATGCTAAGCATGCAAGACCAAGACGCAAGAAAGTCTGAACTGAGTGCGTGCCAACACATTTGATGTGCCCGCTGAAATGGCTCATTGTGTGTAGTGTAGCTTGCTCCGCAGAAACTCACAGCTAGCGACCGTCGTATATCGTATCCGTATGTATTCATGCGTGGCTTCTTTGTTAGTTCTTGAATGGATCTCTGAATTATATTCTCGGTCGACGATCATGCTAACGGCTGGACCGGTGCATATACATACATACTAGCTGGTCTACTGCCACCAGTGTACGTACGTCGTCGCGTACGTGTCATCGATCCGATAGATCATCGGGTCGTCTTCAACGGAAGTACGAATTCGTCATCAAGTTCAGGAGAGGCCGTTATTCTTCAATTCTGACTCTTGTTTCCACCGGTGGCCGGCTGTTACTGGCAATACATCAGCTGCTTCAAGAAAGTGGCGGCGCGCGCGCGGGCCTACCTTCGTTTAGCTTTGCTCATTTGTTGGCGGCGACACCGAGAGTAGGTCGGTTGGTAAGCCGGAGCTACGAAAGAGATGGAATTCACTATGCTAAAGTATGTTGAGTTTGATCAAAACTTACATAGTAATAAATATTAAAATTAAAATTATATAACATTTTCATTTGTTTAAGGTCCCAAACATAATAAATTTCAAAATCGAATAAAGTATAATACGAAGAGAAGATACATAACGACACAAGTTAGTGCGGGTGGAGGATTAAAGTAGTTTGCGTATATGTGCATGTACGCCAAATGCTGATCGAACAAACGGTTGCCTTTTATGCTATGGTGATTCGTGACACTTGCTTAACCGGCCTCCGGAAAAGGTAAAACAAATATTAATTAAGGACCAGGTCATCAGTTCAACTGTTGATTCAATCCATCATGTAATATTTGTCAGGTCAAAGCCTAAAATACAAGTGTCAAGCAAGCAAAGTGACTTTCCTAGCTTGGATTGTGACTTCTCGGTCGGTCTATTTATGCATGCTAACGATCGATTGGATTGGACCGACGATGCATGCACAGACTAGGTACTGCCATACCTTTGACGTACCGTACAGCCATCGCGTCTTGTTGTACTATTCAACGGTGGAGCCCTGCGAACGGATTCATAGAAGCGGCTACTGTTCTATCCTGTTGCTTCCGAGAATGTGGCGGCGCTTGATCAGCCGGAAAGTACATATAGTATGTATACGTACAGCACAAGTTCCTAGTTCTGATTATTTCGCATGTTGGTGCGATCCTTGGTACTTATTTCCTATCTCTTTTTCACTTATCATTTTTACGTTTGGAAAGTCAAACGTAATCAACTTTGATTAAATAGTATAAAAATATTAGTATTTAATTATCCTTGGTACTAGTTAGTGTTGAATAGATCTTCGAATCCCTCCGTTCCAATTTACTAGTACTCGGCATATAACTAATTTTCAATTTGGCCAAATTAGGTGGCGGCCTACCATACCGAGGCGTTTGGTCGTAACTCCTCGTGTTAGTACCAATTTACTTGTTTCAGCTTGTTTCAACCTATTCCTCCTGACATATATACATATAACACTATTGAATCACCAAATTAAATCATATCAGCAGGACACGGTGCAGTGCAGAGCATCCAATGGATTAGTAATTGAAGTTAGCATCCTTAGTTTTTGCCAAAATCTCTTAATTATGCTCGGACGGCGGGTTGCCCGCCAGGCCAAAAGCTTCGCATATTTGTGCGCCTTCAAGCTCCATGCATCCCTCCATCCTCCTAAGAGAGGAGCACCAAAACTTGAGCAAAATTAAAATATATGTTTTTTCAGGATTCCTGATGCTTATGTGTGAGAGAGGGAAGTTTTAAGATTTGGGCTTGTTCAATTTCTAGGATCCGCAGGGTTCTAGATGAAAAGTATTTGTCTTTATGGTTTTCTCGTTTTTCTTTTTCTACTGAATTGTCTGAATGTTTAGAAAATCATAACTAATTGTAGCCTTGCCATGATGTTCTATACTTAGAAAAATATGAAATCATGACTATCAATATTTTTTTGGATGTTTAAAAATTAGCTCTTTTAATTAAGTGAAGACTGTTACTTAATGTGTGCTGCCAAGTGAGAATTGCCAAACCATTAGAGATGTGCTTTAATTTAACTTAGCAAACATCTTGAGGAGTTGGCAAATTTCAACTATTGCCAAGTGAGAATTTTAGAGTTGCTCAACATTGTTAAGGAATACATACTGTCATAATACTGTCTTAGAAGAGTTTTTTTTTTTTAAACAGGGCGTGGGCAGATATAGGGCCTACCCACGGCCCATGGAGAATAGTTATTCAAGCATCGTGCAACTTCATGGACCGTTGAATTTTTTGGAGCCAGGGGCCCTTATTTCACTCTATCTTGATGATAAAAATAGGCTAAAATTTATTTGAATAGGTTAAATACATATAGAAATTTTTTACATCATATCGTAAAACATATTTAACATGCTTATGAGGTGTTATCGTATTATTTTCGGGCCCCTCTTATTAGTTTTGGTTCGCCTCTGCTTGGATGGCTAAAATAATACTCTCTTCATTCCAAAACTTTATAAGTCAATGTCTCACGACAACGAATAGTAAGAAAAAAAAAACAGAGACGACGAAATATCACCTTTTTCAATAAAGACATTAAATATTTGGAGAAAGAATACAGCGACATTTATAATTATAAGCCTTAATCCATAATCTAAGCTGTGCTGCCTTGTATCACCAAGCTAATAACCGATCACACGGTGCAACTTGCTGATTGCAAGTCGAGCTATGTTAGGGTGTTTTATTTCAAACTATCTGTTCTAATTAACTAAACCAAATACCTTATCGATCTACTATAAATAAATAGCTTAAAAAACCATTTTCCCATGGAATTGAACAAGAACCGAAGATTCATGAGGAAGCACACGAGCAGCAATCTACGACGATGGTTTGGGTGGGCTGCAGGAGTTCCCGTGTTCGTTATAGTGGCAGTTGGTGTCGCCGGAGCCGTCCGGCGGCGACCCTTTACCCCTTGTCTAGCACCTGCCCCAGCTGCCACCCGCCGTCCGCCCCTGCCGCCGCATTCAGCAACGGCCTTGCCGCGAGGATCACGTCGCAGCATTGCATCAGCAGCACGACCACCACCACCGCCTTCATCATCGTTGCCGCCGTCGTCGATGCCATGTCGTCGATTCTACGTTTGATTCCAAACAAGCTTGGGCTAGGTGTGCGTTGCTACGTAGTATAGCTAGTGAGGAGTATATGTGCGTGCGTGGAAGAAAGCGTCGAAGCAGGTGGTTTGTTGGAGGGAAACATGCATGATGGTTTCCTTTTATAGAGTTCGTTTCTCATATGTCTATTGGACGGGTGACTATTAGCATACCATTTTCGAGACTTCATGTTCTTCTCAGATCAAGCCTAAGCCGAGTTACACGGTTTAATTTTCAAACTGTTGATCGGCCGGTGCGGTCCGGCTTGAGTTCAAATTCTGAAAGTTTGAAGTCGATGCAAGTGTCGTAACGAAAGCATGCATGCAAGTTCAAATTCTGAAGTTTGAAGTCGATGGAAGTCCCAAGATGGACCATACATATATGAACACAGGAGTATATATCTACTACTCCGATCCAACCGGAAACATCTATTTCCTCGATCTCTGCTTATAATTCTGAGTCACATTGCCTTGTTGCTTGGGTGCCCCGCGGAACTGGTATTCAGCAAGTATTCTAGCTTCTCACATTGCCTTAGCTTGCTGCCTGGGCTCGTGAATTCTCAGTCGATCTCTGCTTACTGTTGGACCGGTTCATGCGTGAATGTTTGTGACTTTGGACACGGTTCGGTCGTATTCTTTGAGTCGTACGTCACCGCGGAGGCGCGGACTAATCTCGTTCATCATGTTCATATATATGTACGTCATCAAGCGCAGTACTGTAGTCTGTGCAGTAGTACTACTACTAAGTTACTTGCTGGCGGAAACATCTATTTATCAACATTTCTTAATGTTTGTCAAAAAAAACATTTCTTAATTAAAATGCTAAAAAAACATTTCTTAATTAAAATGCTTAAAAAAATCATTTCTTAATTAAATGTGTTCTGTGAATCTACAAGATGAAGGGACATGCAACCATTACAGGATCATGTGGATGCTTAATTTTTTAATCCTAAGGCGGTTGTCTTATATTGCTTCCGGAAGACACTGACTAACCTGAGGATCTGTTTTATTAAGAGAGATCCACTACTACAAAAAGTGATTCTGAATCCTATATTCACATGGATCCACCGTGGACGTGGCGGCATGGAGCAGCTGCACCGTGTGGATCTAAGATTCATCGAAGTGTTTGGTACAGCTCCACCTCCCTTTCTATCTCACTTTCACTTTAGGGCGTCTCCAATGGTTGTTATATAGCTAGCTTGAGGAATTTCTATCGACAATTAATGATGATTTACAAATAGCTAGCTAGGCGAGACTATATAAATAACAAAAATAAACACAATAACTGAGAGTTATGTGAGAGATGTTTCTAGGAGATTGAGCTAGATTTTAGCTATTTATTAGTATTTGATCTCTTTTTAACGACCAATGAAAGTCACTACTACCTAAAAAAATTTCATGACGGGCGGATTTCATTTACCGCGTGGCGGGAAATGTGTCCATCACCGTGGTAGGCTCATGGTTAATGTAGGATTAACGGCGGCGGGCAGTTTTTGCACGCCACGGTTAATAAATTAGGAAATAAAAAGCCCGCCTGAGGACTTCGGATATGGGCGCATGGGCCTAGGTTTGGGCCTCGTGCCGCCGCCGCCGATCCACGCCCCGCAGCACCGCCCGGGAGAGCGAGTTAGGCCGAGATCACCGCCCCGAGGTCGAGGGGAGCCCTGCCGTGATCCGGTCACCAACGGCGATGATCGCGCTTCTTGCCGGGGGCGGATCGGCCTCTGCGGCCGCCACCGTCTCGGATCCGCCATCGCCGGGCGACGGATCTAGCCACCTCATGCCGGCTTGCCTCCTCACATGGTGGCATCGCCGGCGTGGCCCCTCCTCGCTGCTATAGTGGAGGAGGAAGGCCAATCATGGTGCCCGCCAAATCCACGCCTGGAGAGGAGGGAGAAGGGAGGGGCCGTCGTGGTGCCGTCGGCCGCCAAACTCGATGCCGCCACTCCTGCCTTGGATCCACTCGTCGACTGCCTCGCTTGGAGGAGGGAGGAGGGACGGGCGGTTGTGCACTGTGTGGAGAGGAGGGAAGGGTGCTGGGGAAAGGCGGCGCTCGCGCGTGGTGGGGAAGGAGAGGGCGGTGCTCGCGAAGTGGAAGAAGAAGTGCTCACGCGTGGTGGAGAAGGAGAGGGCGGCGCTCGTGCTCACGTGGTGCCCTATCGGGCTGAGTACTGAGGGGAGAGAGTGAGGATGAGAATGACTCCCCTAACCCTAACCCGTTGTATTTATATTGAAGCGACCTCATCTCGGGCGGTTGGGCCTCGGTCTTTTTCGTGGCGGGCCTTTAACGTTGCCCGCCACGAAAAATAAAAAATAACCGCCACCGTTAATCGGGCTATTAACTATGGCGGGCAAAAAAATGTGCCCGCCCACGGTCAAAATTTGGGCAGTGTCTTGCAAAATGATTTATGTAGTAGTGAGTTTTACTTTTTTATTATTTTTATACCTCATCTAGAGCAACTCAAAAAGTTTTGCATATTTGGGTTGGCATTTGTGTGTGTTTGCCAAGTCTGAAAATAAAATGAAAAGCTAAAAATATGGTCATCTCCAAGAGTTTTGCACTCTGGACTTGGCAAAACAAAAATTTGTGGGTGTTGACACCTGTTATAGCATAATATTATAAGTCAAATAACATGAAATAAGGGCTCAAGTTAAAGACTAACATAAGTCTAGGGGTTTAACTAATATAATTCCACGAGTTTTGGTATTCTGTGACTTTCCAGGGACTTAACAGATAAATGCAGAGAAGAATGGAGAAAGTTAGGAATATACAAGACATATGAATACAAGACTTGACCGTGAAGTAACTCAACCCGAAAAAGTGGACTAAAACATTCTAGAAGATACTAGAGGACACCAGAAGAAACGGGAAGCCGAGGTGGCATGCCACCTGGCAGCCGCCCGGTGCCAAGTAGGCGGCCCGCCGGTGGGTCCCACCCAGTTAGCCTCTCATTTTTATGTCGGTTTACCACCGACCTTGAGGTTGTATCTACACCGTTATTGAAGGTCGGTTTGATCCAAGGGTCCACATTCATCGCAAAAGTCCTATATAAGAAGACCGGTGACCCCAGAGCTAATAATCAATTTCATTATCAATTCATTCTTATCAAGTCCAACCAAGTCTAGACCTAAGCCCTAGTTCATCATACTAGAAGTAGTTAGCTATCTAGCTAGTTCTAGTTGAAGATCAAGTTCATCTTGAGTTTCGATAGTCAAGCATTAGAAGGAGCATTGTTCTTGTGACTTCGCTCTTGTATTCGATCCGTAATATTATTGATACACTATTGTTATGGCTTTGATCTTTATAATGATTATATTCTTATTGATATGTGTTTATGCATGCTATGATTATATGTTTAGTTTAGTGAGATTGTCTTATATTTTATGCATGGAATTGTATAGCATCCATATAGATGATCACTATGTGGGTGATAAGCAATGTGTAAACGGTGTTTATACAATGTTTATACGCAATTGCACCCTACATTCGGGCCGTGTGGTAGATCGCGGGAGTGACAGTCCGTTGAGTCATTTGTAATCCACCCTCCGAATGTAGGACTAGTCGAGCTTATAATTACGGTAATGATCAAGTTTTTGTCCTTGGTTGTTATTGGTAATGCTTGCCATGTGTAGATGTAAAGCAACCTTGCCATGATAGCTAGATGTATTGCACTAATTGTATTATTCATTGACATATGATTAGGAGTATCTTAGGAATATTCTTTCTATTCTTTCTATAACACGCTAATAGCTCGTATGATACTAGTGGCATATGATGATCTTAGACTTGGGTAATTATCATTTATATAAATATCTTTATTTTGTGACTTATCTGTTGAGTAATGTTAGATGCATATGGCTACTCACGCATTATACTCATTGTAAGTGGATCTCATAAGTAAATCACTTCCTAAATCATTAGATACCCTTTTCTCACTAATTTCCATAGACTTACCTTCCCCGTGGTAAAATATAAATACGATACGGATTACTCCGGTGAAGTGCTACGATGGTATTTCTATAAATGGCGCTTGCGAGATATCATGTTCATTCTTTTATCAAGGCCTATCAAGAATACCATACCCGCATTTCTTTTGAGCGTTATTGCTAGGGTGATGAGACTAGTGTATAGGTAATGCCTAGAAATGAGTGGTATACCTTGAGTACATATCACGGTGAGATTAACTCCACTATGGATAATGATGCTAAGTTTACATCCCACTACTAACACCGCCTAACTTCGCTTTGTTGGATCATGAGGTTAATCCCATATCCAAGCTAACATGATTAGATAGATATCCCATATATATTTCTTTTCGCCTTCCTAATTTGGATCGTGTTAGAAATATCAACAGTGGGTACGTCAATCACCTCATCGTCGACAAACCTGATTGCTCGGTGATCGGTGAATCCGTCGACCAAAAGATGGAGACAACGACCAAAACGGTTGTTCGGCACTCAATGAATGTTGTTCGGGCAGGATTAGGCGATCAGGTGACAAGCTGATTATTTTGCAGCACTCAATGATTGACAAATGAGTGATCACCTTTTGTTGTCGGTTATGCTTGTGTATCATTCATGCTTTGTATTGATGTTCGGTAGAAACAAAGAGCGTGACGGAAAGGGTTGGCGTGGGGAGGGTTACGTGCGTCGCGGATGAACTTTCGGGCGCCCAGGGGAGGGAATTTTGCGTGGCGGGGGACATATGCCAAGTGCGACTTGGCTTGGCAGATTTGGGAGTTCAAGGGAAGAATTTGCCAAGTTTTGCAAAAATGCCAAGTGAAATGCAAAATTGTTGGAGACCTCTTTTAATGTTTCTGTCAAATTTTAAAAATGACAACCTTGTTTGCAAAACTATTGGAGTTCCTCGAATAGAATTCATATACTAGACGGGTTGTTTGGCCACCGTTGGAGAAGCCCTTAAACCGCACATATCGAGAGCATAATGAAAAAGCGCTGGGCGCGTGGCGGTGCTCTCGGCTGGCGCAACCACGGCCTCACCGCTTGCCACGTCACGTGTCGATCTACCACGATTCACAACCATATAAACACGTGCCCTCCGCCCCCATGATGATTTCCTTTATCTAATTTCAGCCAAAAAATTTTCACTTTCTTTTTTCTTCCGCCCTCTTTCCTTCCACATCGATCCGTTCTGTCCCCCAAAACTAATGAGGCACTCCAATAGAAACCGCATGCATCGGTCAAGCGCCGGCGCAACTCGCTCATGCGCATGCGGGGGCCGCCTCTCGCTCTTGGCGGCTCCGTCGTTCCCACGCTGCGATAAGCGCACCCGCCCGGTTGCGGACCCGCGCCGCGTCGGTCTCGAGCTAGGGCAACTCACACGGCCTTGTGCGGTGCGGGGTTGCGGTCGATGGCTCCGCCGCCTCCCCCGCTGCGGTGGCGTCGGCGCCGCTTGTCGGACAGCGCACACCGGTCTCGAGCGGCGCGCAACTCTCATCCGTCCATGGCGGGGCAGCCCGCTTCGCCGTGGCCCGTTCCTCTCGCTCCGGCCACCGGCGCCGCGGCAATTAAGCGGGAGCAGCACGAGGCGCAAGGTGAAGGCATCGATGTCGGTGGCGACATAATGTTAGTGGCGGAATGTGGCGCGGAGGTGCTCTTGTTTGCGTTCGGCGGGCGGATGTCGAGGACGCTCCTCCGGATGATATGGAGAGCGGCGTCCACGTCGACAAGCACTTTGTGACCACAAGTTCATCTCGCAACCTCCCGGATCTCCACCTTCTATGTCGTCTTCATCTTAAGTAACCGTATTGATCGGATGATTGAACTTCGGAGCGGTATTGAAGGACGAAACGGCGACCGAGGGGGGGTGAATGGGAGCCTCAATTTTCCTTTTCAATTTGGTCATCGGCTCAACCCCCAACCTAAAAAACAAACTCAAGCGGAGACGAGTAACACACGTGCTAGCGGTAGCAAGGTGTCACGAGCAAAGAGAGCAACCGAGATGTCCACGACCCAAATGATTGGGTGGATGTTCCCTAAGAACACGGCGGGACACCTCAAACGACCACACAACCGGTGAAAAGAATTTCGAAACGAAAAGACGGGGAGAGAAAGAGACACTTTCGACTCCTAGAGAAGAAGCGAGTTCCCAAAACTGAAATACCCAAGTCAAACACCAACACGTTGAGCACTTGTTGCTTGCCTACTAGCACTGTGGACTGAATCTGCAGAGATGAATCATAGTACGCGACATGCGGGGAAATTTGCACATCGTTGATACTACTCTAGCCAAAATAATATATACAAATGATGCTCCAAAAACTAATGATTGCTAGAAGTAGAGATCACGTATGCAGCAAAGACAAGAAATTGCAAACTGAACTTTGAATTAATTCACTTGCCGACCAACAAAGCTGCAGCTTTGCAAACTATACTCAAGCAGAATAAATTTGATCAAGGCTCAGGCATCGAGACTACTTGCAGCTTGCTCAAAAACTATTGCTTGGACTAGATAATAAGATGAAGTACTGAACTTGAATTGATTCACTGCCCAAACAGCGAAGCTTTTACCTGCAACGCTACAGAGATGAAGTGGATGAGCTGCAACCTGACAAGACTGCCTTGGTGCTGGAGAGCTGTCCTGGCGCAACTAGTTCCCCACACGGACGCGAGTTCCTGCACAAAGATGGTGATAGACGGACTCGTTACGGGCGGCAAGAATTTGACCGGCGAAAGAAACTGACCGACGAAGAACAGAATGAAAAAGACAGAGAGCGACACTGCTATGAACAGAAGAAGGGCGGAACCAAAAAATCAACGAAATCGACTCCACGCTCCATGAATCGAACCCAAAAAGACAGTCGGATGAAGCTGAACTCGCTACAAGCAAGATCCCAAAAATCAACGCCAGCAATTAACCCGGACTCGGGACACTCGGATCTTAGCCAAGAACAAGAAAAAGAGAGAACGAAGAACACAACCAATCCAAATCAAAAGGAACGCTGGACAAAAAAGCCCGAGAGGGCACTTGGCTGAGAGAAGGGCCTCGGCTTCCCATCACGAATCACCGGCAACTACACTCCGCGAGTTTTTTGAGCGTGACCTCTCTCGTGCACAGCAAGAACTGGGAAAAATCTAGCTAAAAGGATAAATGAAAAATGAGAGAGGCAAAGAGGATGGGAGGGATACCCCTCGCTATATAGTCACGAAATCCTCTTTCCCAAACTACCCCTAGATACATATGAGCCGGCGAGGTAACCCTAAGGCTAATTTAGTCCGACTTCGGGATAATTTGATCCGGACGGCCACGCGCCTCCTCATCGGTAGCCTTGCATCCACGCAACCTCCCCGATGCCGCCACGTGCGTCCTTCCGTCCACCGGGCGCCTCGGGTTTTGAGGCCCAAACCCGCTGAAACCAGCGCGTGTGGTTTTGAGGCCCAAACCACGAAACCCGCGCCGATGGTTTTGAGGGCAAACCACCAAACCTCCTCGACACGTGTCATCGCCGTCTTGACCGCCCGAAGTCGCCAAGTCATCCGAGCTCCCTGCGCCTGCGACGCTTCGCCGTCTTGACCCGATCGACACGGTCCTCGCCCGTCCTCTTGCATCCGTCGATGTCCCGGATGTCACCACCATGGCTAGCCACCCGGCGATCCGGTCCCTCGGTCCAAGCCCTCCGTCCGTCCTTCACCTCCCAGCGGTCCGTCGGCCCGCACGCGTCCTCCTTGGCCCCTTCACCTCGCCGTCGGCTACCATCTCCGAGCTCCACACCCGCACAACACGAACCAAGAGATACGTCTTCGACACACTCCGCGTGTGCCGGTGAACATAACCGAAGCATAAAAGATAAAAAGAAAATAGAAGGAGAATGTTGACTGTTGACAATCACTCAATCACAAAAACTAAACACATGTGACCTAAATCAACCATGTGTTCGCAGGCATTGTCGTTAGATGAAACCAAATTGATATACATGCCTAGATTTTTCTGAATTTGAGCAACCACGCTTGTACATACAATTTTTTTAGCGTTTGTACAATATGTGATGACTTTGTTGTTTCTGCGCTGCAGGTTGCCAACTTAACTAGCCATCGACCTATAATTCACACAAAATATATAATTCAAATGCATAAAAGATTAATTTCTTTCCCATTGCAGCATACGGACATTTTGCTAGTATAGAAAATTCATTTAATTATGTAGCTAAAAATTATTATTTCACTCTATTTTGATGATAAAAATAGGATAAAATTATTTGAATAGGCTAAATACATATAGAAAAATTGAATATGATGTGCGCAAAACATATTTAACATGGTTATGAGGTGTGGTCGTATTCAGGCCCGGCCCTGTCAAGTTATGGACCTGGAGCGAAGCTACAATAATGGGCCCTTAAATATAACTATAATAATATAATGATGATTCATATAATAATTTTTTTCTCAATGTATAAAGTTGCCAAACAAACTAATCTATCCAGATGCATGTTTTTGGGCAACATGAGTTCACTGGACTCTGGAAGTTTAGACAAGTAGTAACTAGTAAGTAATTATTAAATAAAATCATACCATACTAAATTATGGATTTATGGGGACAAGATGGATCAGTTTTGTTTTTGTACGTAATGAAGACGACCGAGCAGCAAGTGCGTGACGAACTGACGATCGGACGGGTGGCGGGCGGCGGAGATGTCCTACTGCCGTTGAGATTGGAGATTTGGAGAAAGGCCCAACACGGATGCCTGATCGCTTTGATTGCACAAGCGAATAGGTAGGGCAGGAGTGGCGGCCGCTGAAGCTGAATCGATCGCCGTCGCCGCGGAGCGCAGAATTGCAAAGGGCAGGGACGTGCGAGGGCTTGGGGCATTTGCCAATTGGGTTGTATGCCTTACGCCTATACCTGCTAACATATTTGGGGATGGGCCCCTTGCCTCAAGGGCCCTGTTCGGCCGCTCCGTTGGCACCCCCAGGGTCGGGCCTGGTCATATTATCCACGGCCACCTTATTTAAAAGTTTTTGGCTCCGCCTCTGCTTGGATGGCCAAAATAATACTCTCTTCATTCGAAACAATACAAGGCAATGTCTCACGACGATTAACATGAATGCTCTATTAGAGACAACGAATATTAAGAAAAATACAGACACGATGAAATATCATCTTTTTTCAATAAAGACATTAAATATTTGGAGAAAGAATACAACGACATTTATATTATTTGTAAGCCTTAATCAATAATCTAAGCTATTGCCTTGTATCACCAAGCTAATAACCGATCGCACGGTGCAACTTGCTGAGTGCAAGTCGAGCTATGTCAGAGGCTGTTTTATTCTCGCAAATTGTCTGTTCTAATCTAATTAACTAAACCAAATACTTTATCGATCTACTATAAATAAATATCTCAAAAACTATTTTTTCCTTGGAGCAAGCTACGACGATATGGCTAGGGTGGGCTGCAGGAGTTCCCGGGTTCTTCAGAGGCGCAGTTGGGCTTGCCGGAGTCGTCTGGCGGCGACCCGCCCTTGTCTAGCACCTGCCCCAGCTGCCACCCGCCGCCCGCCCCTGCTGCCGCATTCAGCAAAGGCCTCGCCGCGAGGATCACGTCGCAGCATTGCATCAGCAGCACGGCCACCACCACCGCCTTCATCATCGTTGCCGCCGTCGTCGATGCCATGTCGTCGATGCTACGTTTGATTGCAAACAATGCAAGCTTGGGCTAGGTGTGCGTTGCTATACGTAGTACTTGCTAGTGATCGAAGTAGGAATTTGTTGGAGCGAAGCATGCATGATGGCTTCCTTTTATAGAGTTCGTTTCTCATATGTCTATTGGACCGGGTCAGTATTAGCATGTACCATTTTCGAGACTTCTAAATGTTCTTCTCAGATCAAGCCTAAGCCGAGTTACACGGATTAATTTTCAAACTGTTGATCGGCGCGGTCCGGCCATTTGAGTTCAAATTCTGAAGTTTGAAGTCGATGCAAGTGCCCTAACGAAAGCATGCATGCAAGTTCAAATTCTGAAGTTTGAAGTCGATGGAAGTCCCAAGATGGACCATATATGAACACAGGAGTATATATCTAGCAACTACTCCGATCCAACCGGAAACATCTATTTCCTCGATCTCTGCTTATAATTCTGAGTCACATTGCCTTGTTGCTTGGGTGCCCCGCGGAACTGGTATTCAGTAAGTATTCTAGCTTCTCACATTGCCTTAGCTTGCTGCCTGGGCTCGTGAATTCTCAGTCGATCTCTGCTTACTGTTGGACCGGTTCATGCGTGAACGTTTGTGACTTTGGACACGGTTCGGTCGTATTCTTTGAGTCGTCACCGCGGAGGCGCGGACTAATCTCGTTCATCATGTTCATATATGTACGTCATCAAGCGCAGTACTGTAGTCTGTGCAGTAGTACTACGACTAAGTTACTTGCTCGGCAACATCTATTTATCAGCATTTCTTAATTAAAACGCTCAAAAAACATTTCTAAATTAAATGTGTTCTGTGAATCTACAAGATGAAGGGACATGCAACCAATACAGGATCATGTGGATGTCTTTTTTTTTTTTTTTTTTTAATCTTAAGGCGGCTGTCTTATATTGCTACCGGAAGACAGCGACTAACCCGAGGATCTGCTTTATTAAAAGAGCTCCACCACTACAAAAAAAGTGATTCTGAATCTTATATTCATATGGATCCACCGTGGGCGTGGCGGCATGGAACAGCTCACCGTGTGGATATGAGATTCATCGAAGTGCTTGGTACAGCTCCACCTCCCTTTCTATCCCACTTCCACTTTAGGGCGTCTCCAATGGTTGTCATATAACTAGTTTGAGGAATTCTATCGACAATCAATGATGATTTACAAATAGCTAGCAAGATGAGACATATAAATAAGAAAAAATAAACACAACAACTGAGAGTTATGTGAGAGATGTTTCTTGAGCTAGATTATAGCTATTTATTAGTATTTGATCTCTTTTTAATAGCCAATGAAAGTCACTACTACCTAAAAAATTTCATGACGGTCGGATTTCATTTACCGTGGCGGGGAAATGTGTCCATCACCGTGGTAGGCTCACGGTTAATGTAGGATTAACGGCGGCGGGCATTTTTGCAGGCCACGGTTAATAAATTAGGAAAACAAAAAGCCCGCATTACGGACCGGATCTTGGCGCATGGGCCTAGGTTTGGGCCTCAGCGCCGCCCGCCGCCGATCCACGCCCCGCGAGCACCGCCGGGGAGAGCGAGCTAGGCCCGAGATCGCCGCCCGGGGAGGTCGGGGAGCCTCTGCCGAGATCCGTCGCCAACGAGCTGATCCGCCCTTTGGCGGGCGGATCCGGCCTCTCCGCGGCCGCCACCGTCTCGGATCCGCCATCACGGTGGCAATTTGGCCACCTCATGCCGGCTTGCCTCCTCCTCACATGGTGGCATCGTCGGTGTGGCCCCTCCCGCCGCATTGTAGTGGTGGAGGAAGGCCAATCATGATGCCCGCCGGATCCACGCCTGGAGAGGAGGGAGGAGGGAGGGGTCGTCGTGGTGCCGTCGGCCGCCAAACTCGATGCCGCCACTCCCCCGCCTTGATCCACTTTCGTCGACCGCCTCGCTTGGAGGAGGGGCGGGCAGTTGTGTACCGTGTGGGGGAGTAGGAAAGGGTCTTTGGGGAAAGGCGGCTTCTGCGTGTGGTGGGGAAGGAGAGGGCGCCGACTTTCGCGTAGTGGAAGAAGAAGTACTCACGCGTGGTGGAGAAGGAGAGGGCGGCGCTCGCTCTCGCGTGGTGGCTATTGGGCCTTCGAGTACGGGGAGAGGGTGAGGATGAGAATGGCCGCCCCCTAACCCTAACCCGTTGTATTTATATTGAAGCGACTTATCGGCCCTCATCCGGGCGGTTGGGCCCTCGATCTTTTTCGTGGCGGGCCTTTAACGTTGCCCACAACGAAAAATTGAAAAAGAAATGGCCGCCACCGTTGATCAGGCTATTAACTATGGCGGGCAAAAATGTGCCCGCCACGGTTAAAGTTTAGGCGTGTCTTGCAAAATGATTTATGTAGTAGTGAGTTTTACTTTTTTATTATTTTTTATACCTCATCTAGAGCAACTCCAAGAGTTTTGCATATTTGGTTGGCATTTGTGGGTGTTTGCCAAGTCTTAAAATAAAATGAAAAGCTAAAAATATGGTCATCTCGAAGAGTTTTGCACTCTGGACTTGGCAAAACAAAAATTTGTGGGTACGTCAATCACCTCATGCGTCAACAAACCCGATTGCTCGGTGATCGGTGAATCGCCGACCAAAAGATGGAGACAACGGCCAACACGGTTGTTCGGCACTCAATGAATGTTGTTCGGCGGGATTAGGCGATCAGGTGACAAGCTGATTCGCTGAAGCACTCAATGATTGGCGGATGAGTGATCACCTTTTGTTGTCGGTTGTATTTTTTTTTTTTTTGCGACCTTGTTCTCTTTCATTATATCATCACGGGATTACAATCGGAGGCGGGAACGACGACACGCACGCCGGGGTTTGTTGCCACCACCCGAGCCGTGTCTTGTTTGTAACTTTGTTTTTGCAAGCGTATGCGCAACCCTATTACGATTTCTCTTGACAAAAGAGAAACTAAACTCTTGGAACGAGCTACTCAACTCCACGCAACTCACGAAGAATGGGAAGGATGCTCGACGTTGATTAGCACCGCTTGCCCACGGCTTGACCCGGTTCTTGACAATGCGATTCCAAGCAAACCTTCGAACTCCAATATGCCTCGCCATTAACAGACCATCTACGCACGCATAGGCCTCCATGCTAAGGGCATCAAGCAATGATCATACCATGTGGCACCACCTCTCGGGGAAGCCGCCTCTGGCATCTCGAAGAACCACCCCTGTAGCCCCTGTCCACTGTCTTTCATAGAAAGCTCCATCAAACATTACATTTGACCCGGCCTTCCGGTGGACAACGCCATTCTTTGGCGATTAATGCTGCGCCAGGGATTGTCATCCTCTCTTGTTGACGGTGCAGCCAGATGCCAGAGATCAAACACCATGTCCATCGCCCACCTCACAGCCACAGTGGTCGGCGGTGGCTGTTCCCCATGTCTCCTCTTGTTTCGCTGCATCCACAAAGAGTACATCCCTGTGATAATTCTTGCTTGATTTTCTTCAGATACTATTTTGCCATGGGTTAGATCATCCGCCCACGACGCCGGGTGAAGGCCAGGAAGCTTGACCCCATAGAACGTCTTGGCGTGCTCCCGAACGCTCGTGCAATTGTGCGATCACAAAGCACATGCTTGATTGATTCTTGACCGCACCACAAACCTCGCAAATCGGCAGCGGCTCAACGTGTCTTTCGTAGAGAATCTGTTTTGCTTGGGAGGAATTCATGAAGAACCCTCCACCAAAACACACGGATCTTTGGTGGCACCTTCAATTTCCAGACCTTTTTCCAGGATGGATTCGCTGACACACTCGCCATAGCAGCTGTGCTTGTACCGATTCTCTTCCTGTCAAGCAGTCTATATGCTGACTTCACTGAGTAGCAGCCGTGCTTTTCTGGTTCCCAGGCCCAGGAGTCATCCAGTTGGGGACGTATTGGGATCCTCAGAATCGCCTCAGCATCCACCGGGGTGAATATTTGACGAATCTTCGTTGCATCCCATTGTCCTTCATTCGTGATTAAGTCCGCAACAGACTTCACTTCTTGATCATCCCGCGGTGTTAATGGCCGACCATCAAAGTGGTTTGGGATCCATCGGTCAAGCGGATATATCTGTCATCGACCCATCCCCAATTCTCCTTATTATCCCTTGCTTCAAAACCTCACGGCCTGCCAAGATACTTCGCCAGGTCTGACTGGCATGTCTCTTGCGCGTGCTGGAGAGAAAGTCTCCCTCAGGATAGTACCTCCCCTTCAGGACTCGAGCACATAAACTGTCCGGTCTGATCATCAGTCGCCAGCCTTGTTTCCCCAGCATTGCGGTATTGAAATTTCTGAGATCTTTGAAACCCATTCCTCCTAGCTCTTTTGGGTAGGTAAGGCGGCTCCCGGCTTTGCTAGTGGATGTGTTTGCTATTAGCCGAACCTCCCCACGAGTAATTCGCCATGGGACTTTTAATTTTTTTGCAGGTGGTCTTGGACAGGGAGAAAGCAGCTCATAGAGTAGGTTGGAACCGCTTTGGCCCACAGATTTCAGGAGAACTTCCGTCCGGCTTGGCTCGCCTCCCTTCCACTCCACGTGCCAATGGCGTTTGATTACGGTAGGCATGAATTGAAGGCTTCGATAGAAGATTCGCCAACCGCCGTCGGCGATCCGAGATACTTCTGCAAGAGCTTCATTTTCTATGTTCATCGCCTGACGGACGGCAGCTTTCATATCATTCATTGCAATTGTGACTGAAGAATACTGGCGATTTCTCACGGTTCACCAATTGACCCGAGCCACACATTTGTAAACTTCAATACTTCCTGAAGTCTCTCGGCCCCCTCTGCGATGCTTCGAGAATACGATGCAATCATCCGCAAAGAGCGGTGTGAAATCCAGGGGGCATGGATACCCACGCGCACACCTCCGGGACGGATACCCCTGGCCTACATCGACTTCAATAGACATGAAAGTCCTTCGGCACAAAGCGAGGAATAAATAAGGAGATATTGGATCACCTTGCCGAATGCCCCCGCTAGGTCACGAAACTTTACGTGAGTAACCCATTGACTTTGATAGACATGGAAACTGAACACACACACTTCATTATCATTGAGACGAAGGACTCATGGAAACCAAGTCTCAACATAATTTGGCGCAGGTACTCCCATTCAACACGATCATATGCTTTGGCCATGTCCAGTTTGACTACACACGCGCCCAATTTTCCTTTTTTCCTCTTCAGATACTGAATGCACTCATAGGCTACAAGTACATTATCCGTGATTAGTCTACCAGGGACAAAAGCACTTTGCTCCTCTGAAATAATCTCGTCAAGGTAGACTCTCAATCTGTTAGCCAAAACCTTAGAGCAAATTTTATATAAAACATTGCACAAAGAAATTGGCCTGAAGTTTTTCATATCTTGCGGGTTTTTCACCTTTGGGATTAACACAATAGTTGTTTGGTTTACCTCCTCCGGCATCTGCCCGCCGTTAAGAAAATCAAGGACACCCGCCGTGATGCTTGGCCCCAGCAGCTCCCAATGGTGTTGGAAGAAACCTGCCGTGAAGCCATCGGGCCCGGGGGCCTTGTTTGCACCCATCATGAACAAAGCTCTCTTCACTTCAGCCTCAGTAAACGGTTTAGTGAGCTGCTCATTCATATCATCATTCACTTTGGCTGGTACACAATCAAGAATTGGTGCTACTGCCAGCTCTTCTTGTCTAGTAAACAAAGCCACATAGAACTCCTCTACCACTGCCTCGAGATATTTGATCGGTGGCGGTGAACCATCGATACGATGGAAGCGCGATTACATTTGTTTTAGCACGTTCTTTGGACTTAGCCACGAAAGAAAGAGGTATTACGATCCCCTCCTTCACCATTCCACTCTTGATCATTGCTTTTCCATCACTTCTTCCACGGGACGAGCTTAAAATTTCTTTCATCGGTCGGCGTTCCTCTCTAGTCGGTCCGGTGCCAATAGATTGACCTCTCACTCGCTCAAGATCCTTTTCGAGCTTTGCCAACTTCTTCCGGACAAAACCGAATGTAGTGTGGTCCCAATCCGAGAGGGAGTGGCCTAAGCCCCCTAGATCACTAGCGAGGTTACGCAAGGAGGACAGGCTCACCTCGTTGTTGCCGGTGATTCAACTGCTAGAGTATACGATGGGTCCCGGCGCCACATATTTTCATAACGAAACGTCGTCTCCCTCTTCTATTCCTCCTTGATCCTCGCACACAATCATTGACGGCGGCAATGATCGGACTTCTGGTAATTACGCACATGAAACACTAATACTGTTGTAGAGATTTAGGAATGATGCATTCATAAAACCCCCCGTCCAAGCCGAACCTTTACATTATCCACACCCTGCTGCCTATTATCCCATGTGTAGGGTAAACCGATATACCCTAGATCAGATAGGCCACACTCGTGGATAGCTTCTCTAAAACCATCCATCTGTCTCTCCGCTCTTGGTTGCCCTCCAAATTGTTCGTGGGCCTCCAACACCTCGTTAAAATCACCCGCCTGAGCCACGGAATGTCATTTCGAGAATACGGATATCTCGGGGCACTCCCAACTCCTATGCCTCAATTCACGCCTTGGTTCACCGTAGAAGCCCGGTGAAACGCCACGACTTCACGCAAGACACCGGGTCCAAAACCGTGACATCGATGTGCAGCTTGTCACGGCTCGAAAATCAACAAGAACATCTCTGGTCTAGAGGAGGGCCAATCCACCCTCCTCCCGAAACTCCCAACACCCAGGCCAAAAGGCATGCCTAGAGAACGCCTCAGCCCATCCACATTATCAAAAAATAGTCATGTTTCTGAAAGAAAGACCAACCGAGGGACGATGTAGCTCAATCAAGCTCGCACTTCTTGAAGCGCCTCGAGTTGTCCCAAACCCGGCCGGTTCATACATATATTTTCATGGCGGCGGCTTGCTGCCGCCCGGCCGCGCCGCCGATCTGCGATTTGAGAGGTACCTCTTTTACATTTTTTTCTTGAGAGTTTCAGCATGCTACCACCACTTTTTTTCTCTCTGCCCCATCCAATTTGGTTTTACTCGCGAGGTGACCGTACCCATAGGGACGATGGCACCGGCTTCCCGAGAGGCGTGTTGAGATCGAGGGTTATGTCTTGGTCTAGAGCCCACGCCCGACTTCCTCTTCCTAGGCCCCTGGCGTTGTTCATCTTACATGGCTCCAAAGACAAGGTGTGGAAACTGCGGCGAGATCAGAAGTAGCATCTTTTTTCATAGCTTCTTTCGGTGGTTCCTTCAGCGGGGATTGGATCTCCGGCTCCTCGAGTCCCCCACTTGGCTCATTTGAGTGGCGCGAGCCCGGTGAGCGGACCCCTTGCCACCGGTCCTCGCGTGATTGACTAGAGTGTCGAAGGCCCGACAATGAGCCGCCAAAGGACTCCGCGTACCGCCGCAAAGGATTGCATTCGTCGTTTCTTCTCCTCTGGCGCTCGCAGGTTCACATCATACGGCAGCTTGCCATCATCGCCACGAAGGCCGGAGTTGGGCACTCAGTGCCGGAATGTCCCATCGGTCCACGGTGGAAACAAATATATGACAAACGCTCATACCGAATTGTAAACCCAGCGGGGTTCCTCATTCTTGTTAATTCGAAGGAGAATACCCCTCCTCACGGAAACTTACCGACTTGCACCGCTACGTGCACACAAGAATGCACCACTCGCCTTTCCATCGGCATCCACATCCATTTTCACAACTCTCCCGATCATGTCCATGGCCCTAGAGCCCCTCGCCGGTTCATCCATCCCGGGGAGATTGAGAATCGAACCCAAAGTTCCACGAGAATCAAACTTTATCTCCGGGCTCAACTTTTCATCATATTCTTGCGGTAAAATCAGTACCTTCCCACCATCCATGGAGAGCGGACAGAACTTCGCTCAAGATCACGAGCACATCAAACTCCACCACGAATAGGTTATCACCCTTCTCTCCAATCGCTTTCGGATTTTTAAGGCCCGGCCCGGGTTGCCCTGAGGCGGCTTCATGGCGGCGCACATTACCGGCGTGGATCGGCACGGAGACAACACCTTACCAACCAGCGCGCCCACTCCCGGGCGCCGCTTCCTCCGGCTCCTCGCCGTCGTCTGAAATCCGGCCACGGCAACCTCCTCCTCGATCAACTTGAGTTTTTGGAGGTCCGTAGCGATAGGGTTTGGGGAGGCATCCCCTCCCCGAAGCTCCACTCCTAGCCGGCGCCATGGCTGGCTGCTGGACGGCGCAAAGCGTGGCCTCTTGGCGGCGGTAAGCAACCACAAGGACAATTCCGACCTAGGAAGACCAAAGCGGCAAAACCCTAATGGAATGCGTGTCGGCGGCGCTGGACGGCTAACAAACGCTTTGCGGTGGCCGGACGCCACACTACGGTGGTGGCGGGCGTGGAGCGCGCCGTGGACACTTGTCCAAATGGGGGGGGCTGATCGCCCGGCGCCCGGCGGCGGCTCGGTCGGGTCGGGGAACGGAGCGAGATCGCGATCGCCTCGGTAGCCTCTCTCCGCGAACGGACGGCTTTTTGGTGCGCATGGCGTTTTTTTTTATTTTTTAAGGGAAGATAAGTCTGTTGTCGGTTGTACACCGGTATCATTCATGAGCCTTTTTCATGGATACCATTATAAAAGTTGCTCTACTCACCAATACCCCGAAAAATTCAATTTATCATGTGTGCGGCGTCTTTTCAACTCTTACGTGTGTGCCACTCCGTCGGTAGGGTGTTAGATTTCCACCGTTAGGGCCGCTGACTCGTGGGACCGGCCTTTGGAAAATGACCTGGTTGCCCTCCTCTTTTTTTTTTTAGCGTTTGTACATACAATATGTGATGACTTTGTTGTTTTACTGCGCTGCAGGTTGCCAACTTAACTAGTCATCGACCTATAATTCACAAAAAATATATAATTCAAATGCATAAAAGATTAATTTCTTTCCCGTTACCTTGTTGCGGCATTTTTGCTAGTATAGAAAATTCATTTAATTATGTAGCTAAAAATTATTATTTCACTCTATTTTGATGATAAAAATAGGATAAAATTATTTGAATAGGCTAAATACATATAGAAAAATTGAATATGATGTGCGCAAAACATATTTAACATGCTCATGAGGTGTGATCATATTATCCGGCCATCTTATTTAAAAGTTTTTTGGCTCCGCCTCTGCTTGGATGGCTAAAATAATACTCTCTTCATTCCAAACTATACAAGGCATTGTCTCACGACGATTAACATGAATACTCTATTAGAGACAAACAAAAATTAAGAAAAATACAGACACGATGAAATATCATCCTTTTTTTTCAATAAAGACATTAAATTTTTGGAGAAAAAAATACAACGACATTTATATTATTTGTAAGCCTTAATCAATAATCTAAGCTATTGCCTTGTATCACCAAGCTAATAACCGATCGCGCGGTGCAACTTGCTGAGTGCAAGTCGAGCTATGTCAGAGGCTGTTTTATTCTCGCAAATTGTCTGTTCTAATCTAATTAACTAAACCAAATACTTTATCGATCTACTATAAATAAATATCTCAAAAACTATTTTTCCTTGGAGCAAGCTACGACGATATGGCTAGGGTGGGCTGCAGGAGTTCCCGCCTTCTTCATAGTCGCAGTTGGGGCCGCCGGGTGGTCCGGCGGCGACCCGCCCTTTAGCACCTGCCCCAGCTGCCACCCGCCGCCCGCCCCTGCCGCGCATTCAGCAACGGCCTCGCCGCGAGGATCACGTCGCAGCATTGCATCAGCAGCACGGCCACCACCACCGCCTTCATCATCGTTGCCGCCGTCGTCGATGCCATGTCGTCGATGCTGCGTTTGATTGCAAACAATGCAAGCTTGGGCTAGGTGTGCGTTGCTATATATACGTAGTACTTGCTAGCTAGTGAGGAGCATATGTGCGTACGTGGAAGAAAGCGTCGAAGTAGGAATTTGTTGGAGGGAAGCATGCATGATGGCTTCCTTTTATAGAGTTCGTTTCTCATATGTCTATTGGACCGGGTCACTATATTAGCATGTACCATTTTCGAGACTTCTAAATGTTCTTCTCAGATCAAGCCTAAGCCGAGTTACACGGATTAATTTTCAAACTGTGGATCGGCGCGGTCCGGCCATTTGAGTTCAAATTCTGAAGTTTGAAGTCGATGCAAGTGTGTCCTAACGAAAGCATGCATGCAAGTTCGAATTCTGAAGTTTGAAGTCGATGGAAGTCCCAAGATGGACCATATATGAACACAGGAGTATATATCTACTACTCCCGATCAACCGGAAACATCTATTTACTCGATCTCTGCTTATAATTCTCAGTCACATTGCCTTGTTGCTAGGGTGCCCCGTGGAACTGGTATTCAGCAAGTATTCTAGCTTCTCACATTGCCTTAGCTTGTTGCCTGGGCTCGTGAATTCTCAGTCGATCTCTGCTTACTGGACCGGTTCATGCGTGAATGTTTGTGACTTTGGACACGGTTCGGTCGTATTCTTTGAGTCGTCACCGCGGAGGCGCAGACTAATCTCGTTCATCATGTTAATGTATGTACGTCATCAAGCGCAGTACTGTACGTAGTCTATGCAGTACTACTACTACTAAGTTACTTGCTGGCGGAAATATCTATTTATCAATATTTCTTAATTAAAAGCTCAGAAAAACATTTCTTAATTAAATGCGTTCTGTGAATCTACAAGATGAAGAGACATGCAACCATTTACAGGATCATGTGGATGTTCTAGTATATCTCTCTTTTTTTTAATCCTAAGACGGCTGTCTTATATTGCGACCGGAAGACTAACCTGAGGATCTGTTTTAGGAGAGCTCCACCACTACAAAAGTGATTCTGAAACCTATATTCACATGGATCCACCGTGGACGTGGCGGCATGGAGCAACTGCACCGTGTGGATCTGAGATTCATCAAGTGTTTGATATAGCTCTACCTCCTTTCTATCTCACTTCCACTTTAGGGCGTTGTAACATCTCAGACATTAATAAGTAATTAAAATATTAAATACGATCATTACTGTGTGTTTATCAAGTATCAAGGCAATAACGTATTTCGTGTTTATATGTTTTGTTTGCTACATGATATATTGACATTAAACATTAGTTATAATGTTTTGTGATTTTCTGATGGTTGATTAATGATTGTTCACTAATATAAGTCGGCTAAACAATTATTTTATTAATCCTAAATTCAAAATCTTATTTTCAAAGCTATTGAGAATTTGGCGGTGAGCCCAACAGTAAAAGTGTAGATCTTGTTAACTTGAGAAAATTTTGTTCTTGGATATTTTCAACTTCTATTCAAATTTTGGGAGATATTGGGAGAACAAAGAGGAAGATGCACCAGTACATTAGAGAAACAGCCGTAGCTGCACCTACGTGCTTGCTTGCCTGCTCACCGGCGTGACGTGGCCGTCGTGGATGCTTCTTGTGCCTAGACACGCAGCTGAACGCGTGGCCGAGCTCGGGCTGGACCTAGCAAAGCGGTAGTTTGCCTCCTTGCTGTGTAGATAGTCACTGCCGGCGCCTCGTTCTCTCTCGTCTCGCGCGTGCTCGTCGCTGCCATGACCGAGCAGAGCTCTGCCAACGCTGTCCCTTGTTTCCGGCTCTCCTGCGTCCAAGCTGACAGAGCCACCGCCTTCCTAAGCTCGCGCTACGTATACTCCAGCTCCATCCACGGCCGCACCTTTCCTTGCTCCATCGCCGCTAGGAAGAGCAGCAGCAGCACCACCATGCACAGGCCACCTCCGGCCAAGCTGTGGCAAACCTGAAGGTGCAGCCTGACGCCTCCATGCTCCTGCACCATTTCCGCGCCACCAGCTAGCATCACCGTCGCCGGAATCGTCTCGTCTTCCTCGTGACAGGCTGAGCGCCGCCTTAGCTCGTCGTGTCAACGCCCTGAAGCACAAGAACGCCGTTGCCGTTGCCAGAGTCCGTCGCTGCCGCTGCTGTCACCGCCAACGGACCAGCTCCGCTCTGTCCCCGCCGCAACCAACGCGAGCATCGTGTTCGTGGTGAGCCACCGAAGGCTCTTTTTTCCTTTTTTTAATTGTTATTCAATTTATTCAAATGTGAATAGTGTCTGATTTTGGCGAATTTCTTATAAATTCAAATAGAGCTTCTAAAATTCTGAAACTTTTTTTGGGTAGCTCTTATATGATGGTGTTTACACATGGAAACTATGAGATGTTGAAAATCAATAGTTCTGGCACGAGTGAAAATTACATTCTTTAATTGAAAAATGTGTCTTCCATGATTTCTAGTAATTAAAATATTTACCCAAGAGTCATGAAACTTGTTTTGGCACTGTTTTAGGGTATGACTTGCCTCCACAAAAACTTTGGATTAACTTTGAAAAGTTTTAGTGATTTATTATTTCATGCTCAATTAAATAATTCAAGTAATTAGTCTTAATGACTCATGTTTTGTGTGACTTTGGGTTGATTGTGAATCTTAGACCATACCACATCAAATGGTCCTTGAGAACTCTTTTAGTAATAATGAGGATCATGTTTATCTTATGGGTAGCGCTACAAGTTAGTTTTGTTGGCTTGCAACTTTATCGTGAAGGAAAGTTGTACTCAACTTTCATAAGTTGTTTAAAAATTCTTTTATGCATTTGTATGCCTTTCACCATGCATCGTGGCATGCATTCCATTATGTTAAGAAACACATCACTTATTACGTGTAGTAAGCGAGATAGAGAAAGGTTGGAAGCTGCAAGTGCCAAGTGTGTGATGCTTTGTTCTCGTCAAAATTAAGGCGAGTGCATGATGAATCTTTGCTTTGGCTTTACGCCTATTATTCGAAGTTTTTCTGTGCTTTCCAATGTTCAAGTATTATATTTCCGGTTGAAGTTCAAATTTCTTGTTCATGAGATTCAAGTTTCAAGGTTTCATTTACATTCAATTCCGGTGCGGTTTTATCAGGAGGTGCAATTTGGTTCTTATATTCAGGTGCTGTGAGTAAGTCTGGCCCCACTTGCTCGGCTTTACCGGTAAATGCTAAGGAGTATTCAAGTCTTTGTCCATTTCGGGCGGAAACTACTATTTAGTTGGAGTTCCATAATTCATTCATGAATTCTCATGAGTTGATTGTTCTTTCGGTTCTTAATGTACTTGGCGAGTGTTTTCACTCACCCTTGTGTTCATTTGGTTTTTAGGTGCTAAACCATCACAGCTTGCATGGGAACCGGGGTAGCACCATCATCACAATTACTCACTTTTAGTTTACAAACGCATAATCTTTTACATAGCGGTTGTAATAGGTTTGTTTTAGTCTTAGTGAATGTGTTGAGGGTAGCCCAGGTGTTTTTCTAGCCAGGGCGTTATAGGCGTCTCAATGGTTGTCATGTAGCTAGCTTGAGGAATTCTATCGAATATCAATGACGATTTACAAATAGCTAGCTAGATTAGACATATAAATAAAAAAAAATAGACACTATAGTTGAGAGTTATGTTTGGTTGTGTGCGCCTCAGGGCGTAGAGGCGATGTTATTCATCCTTTATCTAAAAAGAGTTATGCGATAGATGTTTCTAGGAGATCGAGCTAGATTAAAGCTATTTATTAGTATTTGATCTCTTTTTAACAGCCAATGAAAGTCACTACTACCTAAAATTTTTTTCATGACGGATGGATTTCATTTACCGTGGCGGGAAATGTGTCCATCACCGTGGTAGGGTCGCGGTTAATGTAGGATTACCAAATTGGCGGGCATTTTTGCCCACCACGGTTATTAAATTAGGAAAACAAAAAACCCGCCTGACGGACACGGATCTAGGCCACATGGGCCTAGGGTTTGGGCCTCGCGCCGCCCAGCGCCGCCGATCCACGCTCGCGAGCACCGCCGGGGAAGCGAGCTAGGCCGAGATCGCCGCCCGGTCGAGGGGAGCCTGTCGAGATCCGGTTGCCAGCGGCTGATCCGCCCTTGCGGCGGCGGATCCGGCCTCGTAGCCGCCACCGTCTCGGATCCGCCATCGCCCGGCGGATCACGGCCACCTCATGCCGGCTTGCCTCCTCTTCACATGGTGGCGCGTCGGCGTGGCCCCTCCTCGCCCCTGTAGTGGTGGAGTAAGGCCAATCATGGTGCGCGGATCCACGCTGGAGAGGAGGGAGGAGGGAGGGGCCGTCGTGGTGCCGTCGGCTGCCAAACTTCGATGCCGCCACTCACGCCTTGGATCCACTCGTATTTGCCTCGCTTGGAGGAGGGAGGAGGGGCGGGCGGTTGTGCCTTTGTGTGGGGAGGAGGAAAGGGTGTTGGGAAAAGCGGCGGCTGGGCGTGGTGGGGAAGGAGAGGGCGGTGCTCGCGTAGTGGAAGAAGAAAGTGCTCACGCATGGTGGAGAAGGAGAGGGCGGCGCTCGCGCTCACGTGTGGTGGCTATCGGGCTTGAGAGTACAGGGGGAGAGGGTGAGGATGAGAATGACTGCCCCCTAACCCTAACCCGTTGTATTTATATTGAAGCGACTATCGGCGCTCATATGGGCAGTTGGGCCTCGGTCTTTTGTGGCGGGCCTTTAGCGTTGCCCGCCCGAAAAAAAAAAAAAATGGCGCCACGGTCAAAGTTTGGGCGATGTCTTGCAAAATGATTTATGTAGTAGTGAGTTTTACTTATTTATTATTTTTTATACCTCATCTAGAGCAACTCCAACAGTTTTGCATATTTGGGTTGGCATTTGTGGGTGTTTGCCAAGTCTGAAAATAGAATGAAAAGCTAAAAATATGGTCATCTCAAGAGCTTTGCACTCCGGACTTGGCAAAACAAAAAATTTGTGGGTATGCGTCAATCACCTCATGCGTCGACAAACCTGATTGCTCAGTGATCAGTGAATATGCCGACCAAAAGATGGAGACAACGGCCAACAAAGTTGTTCGGCACTCGATGAATGTTGCTTGGCGGGATTAGGCGATCAGGTGACAAGCTGATTCGCTGCAGCACTCAATGATTGACAGATGAGTGATCACCTTTTTGTCGTCGGTTGTACAACAGTATCATTCATGCTTTTGTATTGATGTTCGGTAGAAACAAAGAGCGTGACGGAATGGGTTTGGCGTGGGGGGAGGGTTCGTGCGTCGCGGATGAACTTTCAGCGCCGCGGGAGGGAATTTTGCGTGGCGGGGGACATATGCCAAGTCGCGACTTGGCTTGGAAGATTTGGGAGTTCGGGGAAGAAAGTTTTGCAAAATGCCAAGTGAAATGCAAAACTGTTGGAGACCTCTTTTAATGTTTTACGTCAAATTTCGAAAATGACAACCTTGTTTGCAAAACTGTTAAAGTTTCAGCCAAAAAGATTTCACTTTTTTTTTCTTCCGCCCTCTTTTCTTCCACATCTGATCGGTTTCCCCTAAAACTAATGAGGCACTCAATAGAAACCGCATGCATCGGTCAACGGCGCCCGGCGCAACTCACGTACGCATGCAGGGCCGCCTCTCGCTCTTGGCGGCTCCGTCGTTCCCCCACCTTGATAAGCGCACCCGCCCGCTTGCCGGGGCCGCGCCGCGTCGGTCTCGGCGCTAAGCGCAACTCACAGCCTTGTGCGGGGTTGCGGTCGATGGCTCGCCCGCCTCCCCCCGTGGTGGCGTCGGCGCCGCTTGTCGGACAAGCGCACACCAGTCTCCAGCGCCCGGCGCAACTCTCATCCGTCCGCAGGGCAGCCTCGCTTCGCCCGTGGCCCGTTCCTCTTGCTACCCAGATTTCTTTGTGAAACCCAAAATTCCCTAAATCCAGCTCTTCGGCCACCGATGCTGCGACAGCGAAGTGGGAGCAGCGAGGCGGAAGGTGAAAACATCGATGTCGGTGGGGACATAGCTCCTCCAGATGATATGGAGGCGGCGTCCCCGTCGACAAAGCACTTTGTGACCACAAGTTCATCTGCAACCTCCCAGATCTCCACCTTCTATGTCGTCTTCATCTTAAGTAACCGTATTGATCGGATGATTGAACATCGGGCGGTATTGTCGTTAGATGAAACCAAATTGATATACATGCCTAGATTTTCTGAATTTGATCAGCAACCACGCTTGTACATACAATCTTTTTTTTTTAGCGTTTGTACATAATATGCGATGACTTTGTTGTTTCTGCGCTGCAGGTTGCCAACTTAACTAGACATCGACCTATAATTCACAAAAAATATATAATTCAAATGCATAAAAGATTAATTTCTTTCCCATTGCTACTGTAGCGGGCATTTTTGCTAGTATAGAAAATTCATTTAGTTATGTAGCTAAATTTTTTTTTATTTCACTCTATTTTGATGATAAAAATAGGATAAAATTATTTGAATATAGGCTAAATACATATAGAAAAATTGAATATGATGTGCACAAAACATATTTAACATGCTTATGAGGTGTGATCGTATTATCTGGCCACCTTATTTAAAAGTTTTTGGCTCCGCCTCTGCTTGGATGGCTAAAATAATACTCTCTTCATTCCAAACTATACAAGGCAATGTCTCATGATGATTAACATGAATGCTCTATTAGAGACAACGAATATTAAGAAAAATACAGACACGATGAAATATCATCTTTTTTTCAATAAAGACATTAAATATTTGGAGAAAGAATACAACGACATTTATATTATTTGTAAGCCTTAATCAATAATCTAAGCTATTGCCTTGTATCACCAAGCTATAATAACCGATCGCACGGTGCAACTTGCTGAGTGCAAGTCGAGCTATGTCAGAGGCTGTTTTATTCTCGCAAATTGTCTGTTCTAATCTAATTAATTAAACCAAATACTTTATCGATCTACTATAAATGAATATCTTAAAAACTATTTTTTCATTGGAGCAAGCTACGACGATATGGCTAGGGTGGGCTGCAGGAGTTCCCGCCTTCTTCATAGTCGCAGTTGGGGTCGCCGGAGTGGTCCGGCGGCGACCCGCCCTTTAGCACCTGCCCCAGCTGCCACCCGCCGCCCGCCCCTGCTGCGCATTCAGCAAAGGCCTCGCCGCGAGGATCACGTCGCAGCATTGCATCAGCAGCACGGCCACCACCACCGCCTTCATCATCGTTGCCGCCGTCGTCGATGCCATGTCGTCGATGCTACGTTTGATTGCAAACAATGCAAGCTTGGGCTAGGTGTGCGTTGCTATACGTAGTACTCGCTAGCGAAGTAGGAATTTGTTGGAGCGAAGCATGCATGATGGCTTCCTTTTATAGAGTTCGTTTCTCATATGTCTATTGGACCGGGTCACTATTACCATGCACCATTTTCGAGACTTCTAAATGTTCTTCTCAGATCGATCAAGCCTAAGCCGAGTTACACGGTTTAATTTTCAAGCTGTTGATCGGCCGGCGCGGTCCGGCTAATTGAGTTCAAATTCTGAAGTTTGAAGTCGATGCAAGTGTCGTAACGAAAGCATGCATGCAAGTTCAAATTCTGAAGTTTGAAGTCGATGGAAGTCCCAAGACGGACCATATATGAACACAGGATCAGTATATATCTACTACTCCGATCCAACCGGAAACATCTATTTCCTCGATCTCTGCTTATAATTCTCAGTCACATTGCCTTGTTGCTTGGGTACCCCGCGGAACTGGTATTCAGCAAGTATTCTAGCTTCTCACATTGCCTTAGCTTGTTGCCTGGGCTCGTGAATTCTCAGTCGATATCTGCTTACTGTTGGACCGGTTCATGCGTGAATGTTTGTGACTTTGGACACGGTTCGGTCGTATTCTATGAGTCGTCACCGCGGAGGCGCGGACTAATCTCGTTCATCATGTTCATATATGTACGTCATCAAGCGCAGTACTTAGTACTACTACGTACTAAGTTACTTGCTGGCGGAAACATCTATTTATCAACATTTCTTAATTAAAATGCTCAAAAAACATTTCTTAATTAAATGTATTCTGTGAATCTACAAGATGAAGGGACATGCAACCATTACAGGATCATGTGGATGTCCTAGTATATCTTATTTTTTTTTAATCTTACACTACAGGAAACTGGGTCGCCGCCGACCGTACTGCGTTCGCCGACCACTGAAGATCTGGCGGTCGGCGAAGATTTCTTCGCCGACCGCCTTTGGCAAAGTACCACGGTCGGCGAAGAAGTCTTCGCCCGACAGCTTGGCGGTCGGCGAAGAACAACGCTTGGCAAAGCGACCTCTTTGCCGACCGTCGGCGTCGGGCGAAGAAAAACCGTCGTCGCCTCCGACGCCACCGTAACGGTTTTTGTCGCCCTTCGCCGCCGCCCACCGTCCGGTGGTCGGCGAAGATCGATACCTTTCGCCGACAGACCCGCACACCGGGTGGTCGGGCGAAGTTTTTTTAAAAAATTTATAAAACCGCGGCCCTCACCGCCACGTGGCACGCAAAAAATTCCGGCGTTGACCTTCGCCGGCCGCCGCACACCGGGTGGTGGCGGTTTTTTTTAAAAAATTAAAAACGCCGCTAACGTAGCCACGTGGCAACCCAAAATAACGCCGAGGGTTGCCTCTTTCGCCGACCGCCCGGCGCGTCGGCGGTCGGCGACGAAATCTTTGCCGACCGCTGAACACGTGGCGGTCGGCGAAGACTACCTTCGCCGAGCACCTTTTCGATTGCTTTCGGCGAAGTTTTTTTTTTTGAATTTGCTATCACAACTTTTTCTGTGCCTTTGCTATAGTACATTGAGTTCATTCTTCAAGTTTGGTATTTTTTAAAACTTTTTACTATATTTTATGAGTTTTCTTGTTATATTTGAATTTCTTTCGAAAACTAAAATTTGAACTGCAAGTGATTCGAATAATGGGTCTAAATGATTCAAAAATGATAAACATGATTGTGAGTCCATATTGAGTCCTCATCCATGGCCGGGCACGAAAATTCAAATATCTTGTGCGCTAAACACGTCGACTCACTTGCGGGTCGATCGTTTTTAAAATTCTATAAAATTCAAACGGAGTTGAAAAATCATGAAAACTTGACGAGTTGTCCTTATATCACATGTGTACACTATGAAAAAAGTTTGAGTCGATTTCGTGGGACGTTTGCATCTCGGTGGCGATTACGGAGACATCTCTAGCATGTGATAATGAAACTCTAGTTGAGATGTCTAGGTTTTCGGCAGTCCGGGATGCAAACTTGCATGAAACCTTTTCAAATTTTTTCCACAGCTTAAACATGCAATATAACGATGCCTCGTCAAATTTCATGAATTTCCGACTTCGTTTTCTTTTTAGAATTTTAAAATGAATCGCGCGCACGTAATCGGAATGTCAGATACAAGATATTTTGATTTTCTCACGTGTCCATAGATGAGGGCTCAAAATATACTAACAAACAAGAATATCATTTTTCCAATCATATAATTCTATTTTTCTAAGGACATGCGGTTCAAATTTTAGGTGGGAAAAAAATATTCCGAAAAGAAGAAAACTATTAAAAAATAGTAAAACGTGCGGAAAATATCCCAATTTTTGACATGTTCTTGTAAACACTCTAACTAAGGTACAGAAAAATTTTGAAGTGAAAATTCAAAAAAAAAAAAATTTGCCGAGAGCTATACTTTTGCCCTCGCGAAGGCCACTCGCCGACCGCCACGCAGAGGGCGGTCGGCGAAGGTGTTTAAAAAAAAGAAAAACAAACACCGGCCGACCGCCAGTGTCGCAGGCGGTCGGCGGCTCTTCCCCGCCCGATCCCGCCCGCACGCAGACGCGCAGCGAGGTTCGCCGGCCACGGATCCGGGCTTTTCGGCGAAGGTCTTCGCCCGACCGCCCGAGATCCGCTGGCCGGTAAAAAAAAAAAAAAAGACATTATCCACTCATCACTCAGCTCACCTCACCACACCACACACACACTCACACACACGAGCACCCGCCGCCGCGCCGCCGCCCGCCCCGACCGGCCGACGCCACCGCCCGCCGCCAGCCCCAAGCCTCCTCCCCTCAAGACGCCCCACCGCCGGCGCTGGCGCCGCCAAGGCCCCTCCCGCTTCAGGAAGGGCGCCGCCGCCCGGAAGCGCCGCGCGCATCCGCCAAGGCGGCGCCGCCCGCACGGGCCCCCCGCCCGCCGCGGCGCCGCCCCGCCTCCCCCGCCTCCCGCGCGGGCCGCCCGCGCCCGGCCCCGGCCCCCGTCCGCCCGGGGCCGGCCGCCCCCGGCGGCGGCCCTCCCCTCGACGCGCCCCCCCGGGCGCCCCCACACCATCCGCCGGCCCCCAAGGCCGCCAGGCAGGAAGAGAAGAAGAGGAAGGGGAGGGAGGAGGAGGGAGAGAAGGGGGCCGGTGCTAGGGAAGAAAGAGGGAGGAGAAGAAGAAGGGGAAGGAGGGAGGAGGAGGAGGAGGGGAAGAGGAAGAGGAGGAAAAGAAGGAGGAGGGAAGAGGAGGAAGAGGAGAAGGAGGAAGTTCGACGCCGTCCCTCGTGCGCTCGGGCGTGTCCGTGCTCGTGGTTCGTCGTGAGAGGAGGAGGAGGTCATCATTGTCGACCGTGCTCCGCCGCCCGTCCCTTCCGCGCCATCCCGGCCGCGCCACGTGCTCCCCTCGAAGGTATGGCATGGCATGAAGCAATTAGTAGCTAGTGCATATGGATATGTGGATGTTGGCCATATGGATATGTGGATGGTCGCCATATGAATATGTGGTTGTTGGTCATATGGATATGTGGATGTTGGCCATCGTGCCATGTTTTTTTCAGGTATCGAAAAAGCCGCCCGTGTAGGGGAGGTTCGTCAAAATTTCTAATTTTTCTCATGTTTTTTTTTTCGAGTAAAAGAGCCCGTCGAAGTACCTCGGCGTCCCCGATCTTCTTCCTGCGTTTGCGGGTGTGGATCGCACTGCTTCGCCACCCCCGCCACCCTAGGTATGAATATCCCCGCCAAATCGCATGGTCGTATGTCGTAACCTAGTTAGGCGTCTCCCGTCCGAAAGAGATACGGTTGGAGGTATGCATTTCTTTGCATATCTACGACCGTATGCATTCGGATTGTCCACCTATTTTGGACAGCCCACGGATGCGTAGATGGGTCGATTTCCATGTCCCGTTCGGTCGGGCGACGAGTTTAAGCATCACCTCCCCACCGTTCTCCGGATGCACACTCTCCCTTCGGGGACGTGTATCGAGGAGAACGGGGGAGGTGCTGCCGAATTGCTCCTCCGGTCGGATCGAGCATGAAACCGACCGATCTACGATCCGCGGTGGGATTAGGACCTATCCCGCCTATTAGAGAGTAGGAACGCCATGTAGATCGAACTCATGGTTGGAATTCGTGGTTGCTAAAGGATGGGACGACCCGCCGGTGGATGTACGACGGTTGGAGAAGTAAGCGTGATTTTGACGAAGAATGGATGGACAAGACCAATGGGTTCTTGGAAATGGTATGGGCAACGCCGTTCGTGCTCGTGGTCATTTGCTAGTTTGGTGTCCCCTGCAAGTAAATGTGACAACACGAGAAGAGTCACCGAAAGGATATGCAACGTCATCTTCTAGATGTTGGATTCACCAAGAACTATACCGTCTGCGGGTATACCATGGTGAAGCACAACGTATGAGAGAGGAGGAGGTGAGAGCACGCCTCGACGATTGTGATGGTGATGCGGGGTTGTAGATATGTTAGATGATGTCCACCAAGGACTTTTTCAACGAAGCACGTGACAAGGAGGCGATGGAGAAGGAGGCAAAAGAATTTCTATGAAATGTTGGACTCGGGCGGAGGCGAAACCCCTTCATGAGAACACAACGGTTTCGCGGTGTTGGATGGCATTTGTCGCTTATTAGGGCTGAAGTCTGAATTGAACATCGGTCGAGCGGAGCTTCGATAAGGTGTTGTCCATTGTTGGCACCCTGCTTCCAAAGGGCCATAACCTACCATCGAGCATGTATGACTCCCAAAAACTCTTTACGGCACTTAAGATGCCGTATGAGCAGATACATGCTTGCGAGAATGGGTGTGTCCTATTTAGGAAAGAGCACGCCCGATGCAAAAGCAATCGGCCCAAAGTGCAAAGCCTCTAGGTACGAAGAGGTCCCAACCGGAGATGGTCAAATGAAGCGAGTAAAAAGTCGCCAAAAAATTCTCACGGTACCTACCGTTTGTACCGAAAGGATTCAACGACAATACATGACCGAGGAATCCGCTAAGCGGATGGCGTGGCACAAAAATGGCAAGCGATATGGACAAGATGATACATCCATCGATGGTGAAGCATGGCAATACTTTGATGGAAAACATCCCGAGAAAGCAATGGAGGGCGTAAATGAATGTACGCCACGGGCAATGAATGGGTTCAATCCTATGGAATGAGCACGCCCCATACACTTGTTGGCCCGTATTCGTTATTCGGTGTCGCCTTTCAACGGGACACCATATTCTTCAATCGCTATAATTCCGGGCCACCCGGGAATAAAGATGGGTGTGTTTATAGAGCCTGTGATCGATGAATTGATCAAGGCTTGGGATGAAGGCGTATGGACATACGGCCAGAAGCTACGAAGACAAAGTGTTCAAGATGCATGTTTGGTACCGATTACTCAATTCATGACTTCGGGCGTATGGGTTGTTTCTCATTTGGTGTGTTCATGGAAAGTTCCCGTGCCCCAAGTATGCAAGGAAAGTCTCGATGTTCATCGGGTTGCGGCGGGTGGTAAGTTTTCGCTCGTTCGACCTACATCGTCGGTTTACGCCTCTTGACCATCCATTCGGACAAGACACGAAGAACTTTACAAAAAGGGGTCGTGAGTGACAGAACCTCAACCATGCAGATGAAGACGGTGCCAGAAACAGGTCCGTGCTCGGCTAGAGTCTCTTGTGGCCAATAAACAAGGTGGTGGTTTTGTGGGGTATGGTCGGCGGCATATATGTGGACTCATAAGTCGGGCTTGAGAGGCTCCCTATCATGATGACCTTCTTGTGCCACATCACCTTGACAATATGCAATTTGCGAGAAGAATATATTTGAAGCACTTTTTGCACACTCATGGACTTGAAAAGTCTAAGGACAACCCTAAGGCTAGAGTGGACACGGCAAAACTTTGCGATAGACCAAATCAAGAGATGAGGCCTCCCGCAGGCGGCAAGAGATGGCGAAGGCCCAATGTTGATTTCGTCTTGTCTAGCCAAAAACAGAAAGGAGGTACTTAAATGGATGAAGACCACGAGGTTTCGGATGGGTATGCACATAATGTGAAGAGGGGAGTCAATTTAACTACTATGCGAGTCAATGGGATGAAGAGTCATGACTATCACGTATGGATTGAGCGGCCGCTTCCCACGATGGTTCGAGGCTTTGTCCCCGAGAATGTATGGCTAGTCCGGGCGAGTTGAGTTATTTCTTCATGTGTGTGCAAAGGCGGAGAGTTCACGAGAGGCGGCCTCCTCGTGTCGAGGAGGCCTCCGGCTCCCACGCCCAGGCCCGAGGTGGAGGAGGAGGACGGCGAGGGAGGAGCCGGTGGCGCCTTCGCCCGGCCGGGGTGGCGCCAGGACCCACGGGGCGGGGACGACGACGGCGCCGCCGGCGACGCCACCGACGGCGGGGAGGACGCGTCTGGGTGGCTCCAACCCCTCCGGTGGGGTTCGGACTCGGCGGCGGCAAGGGCTGCGAAGGTCTACTTGCGAGGCCCCTCACGACTCCCTCGGGCTCGGCTCCAAAGACAACCGCCGCCGTGATTCGCCCCCAAGGGACAAGGTAAAGTAGATTTAGATCGCACCTCATTGTCTTCATTATGCCTACTTCATGTCTTCATTATGCCTACGCCCAGTGAAACTAATATCGTGTCTTCATTATGCAGAGCTGGATCGTTGTGTCGGGCGGTGACTCACGCAAAGCCCGCCGGCATCATCGGATTGTCGCGAGCAAAGACTACCCCCGTGCGTCGTCACGTACCACGGGCATACGGGGCCGGCGCTTCTGGGCAGCCTACTACCAAGGAGAAGACTCGGACTACACCCACAAGGCGCAGCGGGTGCTCACGAGTTTTGGGTAACTTCGACCTCGCCGCGACAAAGCCTTTTTCTCAATACATCGCATTCTTGAAACCATGAATTTGATATTGTATTTGTATGCAGAACTTCTTCAAATGCGAGGAAGGACAGGAGGAGCGAGCCGCAAGGGTGCTTGAGAACGCCGCAAAAACGCGTCACACCGATATGCTTTCGGATGCAAAGCCCCGTGCCATCATAAACTACTATGCAACGGTGCCGGGTCGAAAAGTATCAAAGGAGGATGCAAGGACTAAGATGTTGACCCGCGAACAGTTCTTGAGGTACATGAACAACACTACGCGGTGCTTGTTTTGAGATAGTTAATGTGATCTTCTAATCGACATATTTTCATGACGTGTAGATGAAGCCGAACTTGGTTACGCCGTCCATGGGGATTGCTGGGATCAGATCGTGGACAAGTGGTTCACGGAGGAGTGGCAAAAAGGTGCACGGCGATGCGAAAACGTTTGGTGATGCAAGGTCCATCACACCACCAAGGCGTCGAGCGCTGCGGAGTACAAAGAATTATGGGTAAGCGCTTTTCTTTTGTTAAGCTCAATCTTATTTGTTTCTCTTCCTTTGTTTCTCACACTCACTAATCCTCTTCCTTTGTTTCTCATACCTGAAGACACATCGAGGCAAGACCGCACCGACTGGCAGGCCTTACGCATGGCACAAGAAGAGGGTCGCCCCGATGTTTCCTATGGCGTCAACGACCCCGGAGGCGCACAGCAACCCGGTGTGGGCCAGCGGATCGTTGAGTACACGCCGGGCGACTTCGGCGAAATATGGGGAGGACTACGATCCGGGCGCCCATGACATTGATACGGACATCGTCATGGCGGTTTTGGAGGCAAGAAGCACGGGAGGTTGGCGTCGACGGCATCATCATCGGCGGCTTCCGCATGAGACTCTCCGACGTCCGAGCACGGGGGGCGGGCACGGACCCGCCGATACGGCCCGAGCAAAAGCGTGGCACGGGGCGTTTCGTGCCCTTTGAGGTGGAGGCCCGGCCAGCTAGCCCGGCCAGCTAGCGAGAGGAAAGGAGGCCCCGTGAGGAGGTGGAGGCCCGAGCGACAATGGCGGCAAGTTCGAGGAACTTACTGGGTTCCTTGCCACGACAGTGGATTGAGTCGCCACACGGGCTCCTAGGTCCCGGCTGTTCCACGCCTGCGAGACTCGGGCCGTTACGGGTACTCCCGTGAGTATGATAGCAAAGAGTTTCGATTTTTCGTTTCAAATAATCATGTCTAACACCCGCAACATTGTCTTCTTTGCGCAAGGCTTCCACTCGAGGATCGGGGGGTCGAATCAGCCCTTTGCGGGGTGCTCCGGGTGTTGAGCAAGGCTTCCCGTCCCCGAACCATCAAGTTCCATCTTTCCCACCCTTCCCTTGGTGAATGAACTTGTGAGACCCCGCGACTTCTCCGGATCATTTGTGGACTTGTTTCTCTTGTAAACTTGATGTTGGACTTGTGGACATGATGTTCGACTTGTGAGACTCGATGTAGACTTGTGCAACTTATTTATGTGATATATCGTTGTGTTTCATGTGCCGGAGGTGTGCAATGCGATATATATATGTTCGTGATTGAATGGATGTGAGATATATTATATATGTGTTTGTTTGTCAAGGGAAAGCGAAAACAAAAAAAAATAAATTTTTTGGGGCCGCCGCCGCTTTTGCCAAAAACGGTCGGGCGAGTTTTTTCGCCGACCGCTTTGCCCCGGCCGCCGGGGCGGCCGGGAGGGGAAATGGCCCGGTTCGCCCTTTCCAGCTTCGCCGACCGTTTTATCAAAAGCGGTCGGCGGCGTTTTTTAAAAAATTTGTCCTTCGCCGAGCAAAGACTACGCTGGCGGTCGGCGAAGAAATTGTAAAAAAATGTAAAACACCTTTGCCGACCGCCCATCTAGAGCGCGGCCGGCGAAGGAATTGTGAAAAAAATATAAAACACCTTCGCGACAGTCGGTCCACGACATGGCGGTCGGCGGAAATATAAGAGAAAAATCTTCGCCCGACCGCCGGTGTCCGAGGGCGGTCGGCGAAGAGGGCATAACGGCCGTCTATTTCGTGCCTCCGTTAACGGCAACTTTTCTTCGCCACCGTCGTTTTGGTGGTCGGGGCGAAGCCTTCGCCGACGGGTGGTAGTTTGGGCGGTCGGCGATCGCCGCCGACCAAAAATTGGGCGACCGCCGTCGCCCGACCACTCACGGCCGGGCCTTCGCCGACCGTTTTCGACGCCACAATCGCTGGGCGGCGGTCGGCGAAGTCCAAGCCGAAGTGTTAAGACGGTGTCTTATATTGCTACCGAAGACACCGACTAACCTGAGGTTCTGTTTTAGGAGGGCTCCACCACTACAAAAAGTGATTGAATCCTATATTCACATGGATCCATCGTGGACGTGGCGGCATGGGAACTGCACCATGTGGATCCGAGATTCATCGAAGTGTTTAGTACAACTCCACCTCCTTTCTATCTCACTTCCACTTTAGGGTGTCTCCGATGGTTGTCATATAGCTAGCTTGAGGAATTCTATCGACAATCAATGATGATTTATAAATAGCTAGCTAGATGAGACATATAAATAAGAAAAAAATAAACACAATAGCTGAGAGTTATGTGAGAGATGTTTCTAGGAGATTGAGCTAGATTATAGCTATTTATTAGTATTTGATCTCTTTTTAACACCCAATGAAAGTCACTACTACCTAAAAAAATTTCATGACGAGCGGATTTCATTTACCATGGCGGGGAAATGTGTCCATCACCGTGGTAGGCTCACGGTTAATGTAGGATTAACGGCGGCGGGCATTTTTTGCACGCCACGGTTAATAAATTAGGAAAACAAAAAAGCCCGCACGGACTCGGATCTGGGCCGCATGGGCCTAGGTTTGGGCCTCGCGCCGCCGCCGCTGATCCACGCCCTCGAGCACCGCCAGGGAGAGCGAGCTAGGCCCGAGATTGCCCCTACTTTCGTGGATGGCGAGGTCTTCGCGTCTTGGTGCGTGGAGGTAAGGTCCGTTCTTGGATCTTGTTTAGAGTGTTCGGTTGGCGGCCAGGTCTTCGCGTCTTGGTGCGTGGAGGCTCTCGCCCCTACTTTCGTGGATGCGATGGTGGCTGCGGGTCTTCAGGAAGATTGGTGGTTCGACCGGATTCGGCTTCACCGCGACGGAGGATGCTATCGTCGGCTCCACCATCGTCGTTTCAACCTGGATAGTGATCCTGACGGATGGGCGTTCAACGACTTCTTCGCCTTTGCGAGATCGAGCGTCTTCTGCAGTCCACCTCAACGATGAGGGTTTCCCGCTTTTGGTGCTTCAGGTTTGGTGGCGGTGGTGGCGGCGTTCTTCGACGGCGGTGGTTGCGGCCGGTGTCCGTTTCGAAGGGTCTAAGGACCAGTTTGTAATTTTCTTATTTCTTTGGGGTCCTTGTAGATTATAGGCGGGTAGCTGTCATACGTATCCTTATATGGTGTACTTGTATTGCTTTCCCTTAATTAATACATGTATGCTTTATCAAAAAAAAAAAAAAAACTATCTTGGAATACATTTTTTTACAACAAGAACCTGAAATATATAACATTAAAGCACAATACACCAGTGTGGGATAGGAATTCCCATATTAGGAATTAGAGCACAGACAAATAAAAAACCACTGCTGACCAGCTTTGTAATACGGGCTTGTACGCTGGGTATAGAGGAACAAAGGGAGTTTTTTTAAATATAATTTGAAGATGCAAGTGTTAATAAAATCTAGTCAAAGTTATTTTTCAAAAGTTTGACAGGCATCCCGCGATATATGCATGATAGTTAGTAAGCGAGATAGAATATTATACTACTACAGCACAAAATGGTGACTCCAATACGTAATAAAAGAACTATGAGGCATGAGCAATATAAAACAAAAGGAATATAAACAACAATAAATAAAAATAACTCCTCCAATAGATAGATTGTATTTTTTGGAAAGAATTTAGATTATATTTTTGAAAAATAGGTATTGCTTTCACATTTCTATTATTTAACAGATTATTTATGACTTTTTAGAAAGTAAGATCATTCTTTATTATTTTGAGAAAATATGAACTAAGAACCACCTTTAAAGCTACATGGCCAATTTTATCCAATATCGATAATTTCATGAGCATGAATGCTTTATTAAAGACAAAGAAAACAAAACAGAGACAAGAAAATATCATCTTTTTTCAACAAAGACATTAAATATTTGGAGAAAGAATACAACGACATTTATATTAATTGTAAGAGCCTTAATCAATAATCTAAGCTGTTGCCTTGTATCACCAAGCTAATTATAACCGATCACACGGTGCAACTTGCTGATTGCAAGTCGAGCTATGTTAGAGGCTGTTTTATTCTCGCAAACTGTTGTTCTAATTAACTAAACCAAATATCTTATCGATCTACTATAAATAAATAGCTTAAAAATCCATTTCCCCATGGAATTGAACAACGAACGAAGATTCATGCATGAGGCGGTTGGGGTGGGCTGCAGGGGTTCCCGGATTTTGTATAGTTGCAGTTGGGTTTGCCGGAGAGGTCCGGAGGCGACCCACCCTTGTCTAGCACCTGCCCCAGCTGCCACCCGCCGTCCGCCCCTGCCGCCGCATTCAGCATCGGCCTCGTTGAGAGGGTCACGTCGCAGCATTGCATCAGCAGCACGGCCACCACCACCGCCTTCATCATCGTTACCGCTGTCGTCGATGCCATGTCGTCGATGCTACGTTTGATTTGCAAACAAGCTTGGGCTATTGGTGTGCCTTGCTACGCGTACTTGCCAGAGCTAGTGAGGAGTATATGTGTGTACGTGGAAGAAAGCGTCGAAGTGGCTGGTTTGTTGAGGGAAGCATGCATGATGGCTTCCTTTTATAGAGTTCGTTTCCCATATATGTCTATGGGACCGGGTCACTATTAGCATGCACCATTTTCGAGACTTCTAAATGTTCTTCGCAGATCAAGCCTAAACCGAGTTACACGGATTAATTTTCAAACTGTGATCGGCGCGGTCCGGTCATTTGAGTTCAAATTCTAAAGTTTGAAGTCGATGCAAGTGTCGTAACGAAAGCATGTGTGAGGGGAATAGACTTGGGGAGGAAGAAGAAGATGTGCAGGTAGGAAACTGGAATAGATTCAGTAGATGAATTCGAAATGGTTCAAACGATTACAAGTTTCTTCATACTCTCTTCCTCGCTCTCTCTTCTATTTATACTCGATCACACTCTCCAGGTTGGGCCGGTGACCAGGACATTGGGCTTGCGGAGACGGACGGGCCTCTGGACCTGGGCTTCTTCAGGCGATGCAGGTGTCGAGCCTGACGAAGCTGGTGCCTCCTGTGCTTCACCTTCCGGGCTGCTGACAGTCCCCTGCTCTTGAGAACCGGCGTGCCCCCACGCCGGTGCACGAGGAAACTGCTGACGCAGAGCAACGAGCGGCTCCCAGGTTGCGAGCTGAGCAGGTGAGGAAGACCACTGAATGAGGCCTTCTTCGACAGGATGATCACCAGATGTCCACCGCTTCTGCAATACCTTCAGTGGCACCTGCAAGTTAGACAGAGCAGCTGGTAGAGCAGTCGAGACTGGTTCAGAGCCTGGAGACAAACGAAGCTGTGAGACATGAAAGACATTGTGAATCAGTGATCCAGCCGGAAGAGCGAGCTTGTAAGCCACGGCGCCGATCTTGGCAATGATTCTGTAGGGCCCGAAATAGCGGAAGCACAGTTTGTTGCTGGAACGGCGAGCAATGGAAGCTTGCACATACGATTGTAGCTTGAGAAAAACCAGTGCACCAACTGGAAAGGATCGTTCAGACCGACCCTTGTCTGACTGGCGCTTCATACGAGTTTTGGCCCTCAGTAAGTGTTGCTTAACCAGGTCCTGCATCAACTCCCGACTGGCCATCCATGACTGAAGATCCTGTACTGGAGCCAGAGAGTCCACATCGATTCCCAGGTGGCGAGGCGGATAACCGTACAGAACCTCAAACGGGGACCGACCCAAGGAAGAGTGGTCTGAAGTGTTATACCAGTATTCTGCCAGTGACAACCATTTACTCCACTGAGCTGGGCATGCATGAGTAAAACAGCGGAGATAGGTCTCGAGACATTGGTTTACCCGCTCCGTCCCGACCGTCGGTTTGAGGGTGGTAAGAGGAGCTGAGCAACAGAGTCGTTCCAGCCATCTTGAATAGCAACTGCCAAAATGAACTGGTGAAGATACGATCCCGGTCCAAAACAATCTGCAGAGGCATGCCGTGGAGGCGATAAACTTGATCCAGGAAAAGTTTGGCCACAATGGAAGCATTGAAGGGATGTCGAAGAGCCAGGAAGTGAGCATACTTTGAAAACGCATCCACAACCACCAAGACAGCATTTGCAGCACCAGAAGTAGGCAAACCCTCAACAAAAATCCATCGTGATGGTATGCCACGCACCTGGGGGAACAGGTAAGGGCTGTAGGAGGCGGGATAGCGACTGGCGGTCGGGCTTGGCCCGAAGACGCACGAACAGCTTTGTACGAAAGACCAAATCATCTTCTTCATCCCCTGGCGGAAGAACAGTCGTTTGATACGTTTGTATGTCACCGGAGCGCGGAGTGGCCTCTGTTGGTTCTGAGTGGAGTGCACGCAACACGGACTGCTGTACAGCTGTATTAGTGCCCAACCAGACGCCGGCCCTTGTAGCGGATGACACCATTCTGCAAGGAATATGGTGGCAGCTGAGAGTCAGCAGACGCCAACCGAGTCGAAGGTCTACAGAGCCGGGATCGGACTGGTAACCCTCAATAACTTGATTCAGCCATTGGTGCTTGTGAGAGGAGATAGCCATGAGGGACTCGGGGTGAGCTCTGCGAGACAAGGCATCAGCTGCAGCGTTCTCGAAACCCTTGCGGTAAATGATTTTGTACTGGAGACCTAGCAGCCGGGTAAACACCTTCTGCTGCCACGCCGTGTGGAGACGCTGCTCATTGAGGTGAGTGAGGCTCTGGTGGTCTGTATGGATGAAAAACTCGGCTTGCAACAAATAATGCCTCCACTGATCGACCGCCATGAGGATAGCTAAGTACTCCTTTCGTAGACCGTCGGTCCTTGGTTTTTCAAACTCGAGGAGGGCGCCCGATATATGCGATGGGGTGGCCTTTCTGATGGAGCACAGCACCAATGCCAGACCCGGAAGCGTCAGTCTCGATATGGAACGGCAACGTGAAATCAGGAAGGGCCAGTACCGGTGCAGTGGACAAGGCCTGCTTGAGCAAACCGAATGCAGTATCATGAGATGGTGTCCAGACAAACAGTTGGTCCTTCCGAAGTAGCTCGGTCAGTGGCTTAGCCAGGATGCCGAAATGCTTGACAAACTTACGATAGTAGCCTGCTAATCCGAGAAAGCCGCGTAGCTCCTTGACTGATGCAGGGCGAGGCCAATCAATAACAGCTTGGACTTTAGCAGGGTCGGTGGACAAACCATCAGCACTAATCACATGACCGAGGTAAGCAATAGATTGCAAAGCCAGTCTGCATTTGGACAACTTGAGTTTCCACTTGTCTTGACGCAGCCAGTCAAATACCATTGCCGTGCTGCACATGATCCTCAAAGGTGCTCTTTGTAAACAAGAATGTCGCCGAAGAAGACTACGTACAACAAAACGCCGCAGATCCAGGAGCTAATGTAACATTCATGGCTCCCCGGGAAGGTGCCTCGGAGCGCCTGTCAAGCCAAATGCCATCACCCGAAATTCATACCGCCAACGTGTGTTTGGAAGGCGGTCTTGTGTTCCTCACCAGCCTTTAAGAAGGATTTGATGAAAGCCACCCGCAAATCCAACGTGGAAAACCACCGAGCGCTTGCCAATTCGGCCCATTAATCGATCAAACACGGGCACCGGGTACTTAGACTTCTTAGTCAGGCGTTTAAACCGACGAAAAGTCTACACGAGAATCTGTAGGAACCGTCTTTCTTCTTTACTAGCAGAACCGGGTGAGGAGAAAGAACTTGAGTGGGCTGAATAAGACCCGACTGAGCATATCCCGCACTTGAGTCTCAATCTCATCTTTCAAGCGAGGTGGGTATCCGTAGGGTCGAACAAAGATAGACCGAGCGCCATCCACTAGGGAATTTCATGGTCACAAGCACGAGAAGGAGGCAAACCGCCGTGGCTGAAACAGATCCGATAAGATTCAAATGCTTCTTTGGATAGCTGGGTGTACCTCGAAGAACCGCCTGAATCTTGAGGCAATACGCAGACTCCACATCACATGCGGTTGGGCGGGGGAGCAGCATGAATTCCCCGCAATCCCTTGAAAGAACCATGATAAGGGACAATGAGTCGTTTATGCACCCAATCAACCAACATAGGACTATGAGCCTCAAGCTAGTCCATGCCGACAACTACATCAAACCGACCAAGTGGCAATACTCTCATATCGAAACAAAGGAGCACTCCCCACGGTCCATTGGACCTGTTGCAAGATAACGACACAATGCGAAGTTTGCCACACAGCTTTGTCATCGACAGGTGGGAAGGAATGGCTTGGACATTCTTCAAAGCTTGCGGCAAGAATCGTATCGCTGATGAAGGTAGAGGAGCTGCCCTTTGTCAATCAACAGAGAAACTGGAATACCCTGAATTACTCCATCTAGATAGATAGTGCGGCGGCTAGGAACTCGAAATCGCAGCCTTTGAAATAGCCATCATAATTTGTTCTCAAGGACCGGATTCGTATCGTAATCCTTGCCGGAGAATCATCGGAGGAACAGGACTCCCAAATGCCATCAACGCATGCGGTATCTCGAGCACACCGATGTTCCCGGTCCACTTGGCATTACACTTGTAACGTAGACCGAGAGCGCGCGATAGGTCTTGAGCCTTAATGCAGTCTCGGGGACCGAGCTCGGGGAGGATGATGGTGAAGTTATTGGCGTAGTCGCAGCCAGAGGTGCCTTGTCCACACGAGCAGCTTGAGCTTGAGATGGCACCGGTGGCGGCGTAACGCCCGTGGTGTCCGCGTGCGGGTAAAGCCCGAGATGCCGATGACGATGACCAATCACCGTGGCGCCCATGGCGGCGAGCAGCTCCAACTCCGCTTCTTCCGTAACATAGCAAGGGAGCAAGCAAAGATCCAGGTTGCGAGGACTCATAACAAGCACAACGGCACGGATCTCGGGGCCTAAGACCATCGATAAATCGTGTGGTGAAGAACATGGGATCGGTGGACAAAGAGTAGGCAATCAAATGATCCACAAGTTCACGTAATTGTGATATGTATTCAGCAACGGAGCCGCATCGACGGACATTGAAGAGCTGCCGCATCAGTAGTTCTTCCGAGTGCGATCAAAGCGATCATGCAACAACCGACAAAAGGTAGCCCAGTTTAGGAATGACAATTGAGGCGATAAGGACTGGAACCACAAAGCGGGCAGGGCCATCAACATGCATCTCTACGACAGATAACCACAAATGTTCAGGAACAGAATACATAGCAAAATACTTCTGAGAGCGTGACACCCACAAGCGCGGGTTCTCCCCATTGAATCGAGGAAAATCCAACTTCGCATGCGGCCCCGAGCGGTGGAGTTGGCAAAGAACGTTGGTGGTGATAGGTGGTGGCCGTGGCGGTGGTGGAAGGTGTGGCGTGGACACGAACGGTGGAGGCATACAAAACGGCGAGGAAGAGGACTGCGAGGTGGTGGATCCGGCGGCTTACCAGATGCCGGGAAGTGAACCATGGTCGCGACCGACCCGCGGGCCACTTTCCCGTAATCGGTCGTGGCGGTGCGGGGCTGGGCCCGTCGGCGTGAAGTCCGGCAGGTACGCGCGCGGACGCCGGCGAAGAGGAGCCGATGATGCCGGGATGTGCGCGCGGCATTCCGTCGAACACCTCGCGGTTCCACCCGATGTCGAGCTTCTTCACCTTGAGGCGGAGGTCATCTAGCACTCCCTCTCCTTTCGGGTCGCCACCGCGAGGTCGGGCGGCGTTCTTCTCCAACTCGACGAAGCGGGCCTCGCGCTCGGCGTGGTGCTGCTGCACGGCCGGGTCGGGGGAGACGGGGTTGGCTTCGGCGCGACGAGGCGCTCCTCGAAGCCGCCGCTGCTGGTTCAGGTTGTCGAGGTCGACAAGGCGGCGCTCCCACTTGTCGTCGATTTCGTTGAAGCGGCGGTTCATCTCATCCTTGGGACGCGCGGATCTCCTCGAGCACGAGCTTGAGGGTGGGCTCCATGGCACCACGAGATCGGCTCAACCGCGTGTAGTGGTGATGGGGAGGAGAGCGGAGTCCAGAATCGGTGACGCCGTCGATACCAATTGTGAGGGGAATAGACTTGGGGAGGAAGAAGAAGATGTGCAGGTAGGAAACTGGAATAGATTCAGTAGATGAATTCGAAATGGTTCAAACGATTACAAGTTTCTTCATACTCTCTTCCTCGCTCTCTCTTCTATTTATACTCGATCACACTCTCCAGGTTGGGCCGGTGACCAGGACATTGGGCTTGCGGAGACGGACGGGCCTCTGGACCTGGGCTTCTTCAGGCGATGCAGGTGTCGAGCCTGACGAAGCTGGTGCCTCCTGTGCTTCACCTTCCGGGCTGCTGACAGCATGCATGCAAGTTCAAATTCTGAAGTTTGAAGTCGATGCAAGTACCAAGATGGACCAGTATATATCTACTACTCCGATCCAACCGGAAACATCTATTTCCTCGATCTCTGCTTATAATTCTCAGTCACATTGCCTTAGCTTGTTGCCTGGGCTCGTGAATTCTCAGTCGATCTCTGCTTCCTGTTGGACCGGCTCATGCGTGAATGTTTGTGACTTTGGACACGGTTCGGTCGTATTCTATGAGTCGTCACCGTGGAGGCGCGGACTAATCTCGTTCATCATGTTCATATATGTACGTCATCAAGGGCAGTACTGTAGTCTGTGCAGTAGTACTACTACGTACTAAGTTACTTGCTGGCGGAAACATCCATTTATCAACATTTCTTAATTAAAATGCTCAAAAAAACATTTCTTAATTAAATGTATTCTGTGAATCTACAAGATGACGGGACATGCAACCATTACAGGATCACCGTGGATCGATGTGGCGGCATGGAGCAGCTGCACCGTGTGGATCTGAGATTCATTGAAGTGTTTGGTACAACTCCACCATCTCTGGATCTGCCATTGCCGGCGACGGATCTGGCCACCTCATGCCAGCTTGCCTCCTCCTCACATGATGGCGCGTTGGCGTGGCCCCTCCTCATCGCTTTAGTGGTGGAAGAAGGCCATCATGGTGCCCGCCGAATCCACGCCCGGAGAGGAGGGAGAAGGGAGGGGTCGTCGTGGTGCCGTCGGCCGGCAGACTTGATGCCGCCGCTCCTACCTTGGATCCACCCGTTGACCGCCGACGCTTGGAGGAGGGACGGGCGGTTGTGCACTGTGTGTGGGAGGAGGAAAGGGTGCCGCTCTATTTGCGTGCTGGGGAAAGGCGGCGCTCGCGCGTGGTGGGGAAGGAGAGGGTGGTGCTCGCGTAGTGGAAGGAGAAGAAGTGCTCACGCGTACGTGGTAGAGAAGGAGAGGGCGGCGCTCGCGCTCGCGTGATGGCTATTGGGCCTGAGAGTACAGGGAGGGTGAGGATGAGAATGACTAACCTTAACCCTAACCCGTTGTATTTAAGCAACTATCGGGCCTCACCTGGGCCAGTTGGGCCTCGGTCTTTTTTTCGTGGCGGGCCGGGCCTTTAACGTTGCCCGCCACGAAAATAAAAATGGCCGCTGCCCTTAAACATATGCCTGTCACAGTTAAGTTTGGGCAGTGTCTTGTAAAATGATTTATGTATAGTAGTGAGTTTTACTTTTTTATTATTTTTCTACGTACCTCATCTAGCTAGCTATTTACAAATTACTACTCATAACGACTAGTATTCATACTAGACTGGTTGTTTGGCCACCATTGGAAAAGCCCTTAGACCGCACACATCAGAGAGCATAATGAAAAGATGTATAAACACCAACGGTGTTTTCCTCTTCCTCCGATCTCACACTTCCTCGGCGCAGAAGCGGTGCTCTCAGCTGGGCGCAACCACGGCCTCACTGCTCGCCACGTCCCACGTGTCAGTCTATCACGATTCACAACCATATAAA
>JADLZK010011627.1:0-183830 GCA_015847255.1 Hyparrhenia diplandra
GGTTGTATCTACAATCAAGCTGCCAAGGCCGGTTTGATCCAAGGGTTCACGCTCATCGCCAAGGCCTATATAAGAAGACCCTCTCCCTCCCTGTGGTGAAACCCTAATTCATTCTATCTCATTATTCATTATCTCCGCAGCTTGTAGAGGTGTCCCAATGTAAGGATAACCTCTCCGGGATTAGTGAATTAGAGGTAGATTAGATATGTAATTAGAGATAGATTAGCCATGTAATTAGAACTAGATTAGATCTAACTTAGATCTAATCAAGAGTAAAAGGAGAGAGGAGCTATGCTCTTGTTCCGAGATGTCTTGAGTATGGTATGTCTTTGTATCTTCTCTACAAGACTTATGATTCATATATTTATCTTCTCTATTTACTTTCATACCTTTCATATATGGTTAAGTATAGTTGTTATATTATTGCATGGGATCTCCGCTCGTATTGAGTGCTCTAGTTATTCATGGTAGCTAGAGTAGTAATCTATAGTATAGACATGGTGTCTAGGTTACCGAGGTTGCGCCCAATCCAACGGATAGTTGTGGTAGCCCGCAGGTGACAACTCTGTAAGGCCTTTGTAGTCCACCACGTTCGGATTGGTGTTTTCGTGAGAGTTTTTGGCGGCCTTCTCCCAACTACCTTCTTCCCGCCTTTTCGAGTTGGAAAGGAACTGTTGTTCCAAAGTGCAAGAGTGTAATTGCTATCATAGAACCTAAGTAATAGAGATACCTGTGAACCTTGGTCTCTCCCTTTTACCTCTTGATTAGTCTAATTATTCTTTGACATCTTAGGTAGCTTTTTATTTTATGCTTTGATATTAACTTATTCTTAACCATTTACCCCCTCACTATAATCTAGTGGTTTGCTAAGTTAGTAGATATATGATTGTGACTTACTAGAATTCTTTTAGCCAAAGCTTCCCCGTGGATACGATACTCTAGAATATTCATCCTAGGAAAAAAGCTACAATGGTAGGTGTTTCGGCGCTTGCAGAATCCTTCATATTCTTTTAGCACTTAACAAATGCCAACAAGCTTTTTGGCGCCGATTCTTCGGGAAGCAATTGGCCTAAAGATTCTAATGATGATCATGATGTTCATTAATTTAGTATATCACTAGCTTTAGTAGGATTATCCTTGTTCTCGTTGAGTTGTGGAATAGACAGACAAAAGATGTCGCTGCGATCTTCCCGACGTGATTCCACAAGACAAGATAAGAAAGATTGAAGAACCTGTGGTGCCCCGATCATTCAAGATTCATCACACATTGGAACCCCGCTATCTCAAAGGTATGTATTTAAATATATATTATTCTAACCATGTATAGATTGAAGAAGAAGTCGCCGCCACAAGAATTCAATGCACACATCTCAAGTGACGCATACATAGAAGCCGCACATCATGGTAAGTATGATTAAAAGGTGAGGAAGTTTTGTTGATTGACTAAAAATTAATTGAGTAGTTATCATTTAATTTCTTGCATTGCATTGCATGTTTACTTGATTAACTCATGCATTCACTCCACTTAGTTTATGTTTTCTCATAGTAGATCCATTGCATGTTTATTTCCTTGCATACATGTCGCTTGCATCTAAAAAAAAAAATCCTCACCTTGATCATGCTCTTTCATCTCTAATTGATAAATCTCAGAATGCTTTGATGTTACCTTTATCTACTATAGTATGCTTTGGTTTGGAAATTCTTTTATTCACAAGAAATAGGGTTTTTCCATAGGCTTTTAAAATTAAGCGTGGTGCTTAGGTTAAAATGCCTTCCTTAATTGAATTAGACATGGAGTCTAGTTTGGTTATTAAACTAAGAATTACTTGTGTAGACATTGGTTATTGTGTTGACTAACCCATGCAGAGAACTATCAAATCCAATTCGGGAAAGTCAAGAGATGAACTCAGATCAGAGATGAAGCAAGGCATATGATGAACGCCAACCTTGTGCAAAAGATACGGCTCATTCATCATTAATGGAAGAACTGTGAAGTATCAAATCATTCGCATTCTCTTTTTGCTACAAGTTACCTTTGCCTTGATCCACATAATAGAGTGCAGCCAAAAAAAAAGAGAGTGTGTTATTAGACATGATAAAAAGAGTCTGTGCTAAGAGTAAACAAAGAACCACCTTTTCATTAGCATAGATGAGATCTTATGAACTTTGGACAACAACCCCTGCTTCAACTATGTTGTATTTTCCCTCGGGTATGTGTCCATTAATATTTTGCAGGAAAGGTCTATGCTATGTCCATTTGATGAAGAAGAGTGCCATATAACATGATCTAGAAAAGTAATCACTTAAAAGAAGTGGATGGACAAAGCAACAGGCCACAAGAACATCAAAGACAGGTAAGTGAATATAAATCACATAATTATATATAACTTTTGTCTTATGTTCTAAAGAAAAGAAAAAATAATATATATCCGAGCACATGAAGGCTCATGGTAAAAGAAACATGTTCCTAGGACAAGTTCCCTTCGGGTATTCTTGGTCACTAAACTTGCAGAACAAAGGATGAACAACATCTAAGGACATGGTGATTGCAACACACGATTAGGGACGGTTCAGCATTCACACTTAAAGTGACGAGTGACAGGAAGGCTCAAGCATAGGGGAGGAAGGTCGATTCCTCTAAAGATCATCCGACATACCCTCTTTTACTCAAGCTCCCATCACTCGACATGCCGGTTTGCAATCCCTTTACTCACAATTACTTTATCTCTAAAGTTTGAATGGTTAATAAATGTCTTGCATAAAAATCAAACTTAAGGTATAATAAAATTTTCAACTAGAGAGAAAGTAATGGTGAGCATATAAAATTTCCAATCAAAACTTTTTTCGACATAAAAGCAACCTTAAGCTCATGGCAATTTTACCCTTGTTTACAACTACTTGTATATTCCTTTGGGTATCTATTGTCAACTAATATTACAGGAATAAAATCATGAGAGGAGCAAAAAGGTCTAAGCACAATTTAAAGACAAGAAAGAAAGGACGATTCAATAAAGGAGACAAGTGTGGAACAAGATACACAAAAGGCCATAGAAGAAAAAGGACCACCACAAGGTGTTACTTTGTCACACTCCAATAATAAGGTAACATCTTGAGGTAAGTTGTCATTATTTAAGCTTTATCTAAAAGTATGTCTTGTTCATAAATAAAGAATAAAATATGTTAGAATAACAACCTTGCTTGATCTAGCTTATTAGCTCAACATGTTTTTGTTTCTTTAATTGTTTCACCACCACTCTCTTGTTCTTATAGTCCTAATCTTATAAGTTTAATATTGCTTACCTTGCTTTGGAAGAATCATAATTATGCTCTTGATGTTTAGATAAGAGAATCCTTCCAAGAGTCAATGAGCTTGATTTGATCTGGTCGAATGTTTTATTAAAAAAAAAACAATCATGCTCAATCTTCCGATCTTGTCACCCAAGTTAGGTTTAAGCAAAGCATTTAAAAATCAACTCTTTCTTGTTTGATGTGCCTATGGTTAGAGAAGAATGAATGAAGTTTTGGTTCTGTTGGTGTTTTCCCACCACTGAGCCCATGCACTTGATCTCTACCATGACTTTGCAAGGACACACTTTGAGCAAAAAGGAGGAGAAGCCAATCGGTCTCTCCAAAATTCAACAAGTGAATGTCCTACAAGCATGCACACTAAACAAGACGCTGCTTACACTTCACTCCAACTCATAAGACCAGCAAAGAACATGGGTGACCTCATCCTTCACCATCTCAAGGAGCATAACCGTCAAGATCGATAATACACTCAAGGAAACGACAAGGTAAGAAGTCTCATTCAGAGGACTTAAAACATGAATCCTCAAAGAAAAGGTAAGATCGGTAGTTATCTATATACATAGCATATTTATTTCCTTGCATTCCATAGTTATTTTCCTTTAGCATATTTATATTACTAGCCTTGCATTAGAAAAAAGAAAATAAATATTTGTTTGTTGCATATACTTTGAAAAACTCTAAAGCCCCATGTGAGTAATTTTGTGGTGTGTAACAACCCACAAGGATATTTACTGTGGTGGCATAAAAATAAAATAAATATGCATGCATCGTCATCCTTATTTGTATAGAAAACCCTAAAAATATTTAATGCCGCTGAAGATTTCCGGACAAACAAAAGCAATGTGGCTAACCCTTAATGCTTAACCAAGTTCCACTAGTTTTGTTGTCTATTTGAGTTCAGCAGGATTGCAAGGAAGAGAGACATGACACATATGGTGTCTAGCGTTAAAGAAGATCAATCAGCCCACCATCACTATCTACCTCCACTTCCAACCATCAAGAACATTGAAGACTATGTCAACATCCAGCTTGGGGAGTGCAACCCCGATTATCCAGATAAGTATCTTATTATCTATATTATATTATTTATTATTAGATAAATATTTTGTTTGCTAGAAAGTTTGTTAAGAGTCTAGTTTTAATAGAGTCTAAAAAGTCTTTTTAGAGTGTGAATAAAAGAGTCAAGAGAGAGTGCACACTAAAGTTTACTTTGCTCAACTAAAAGAAACCCTAAAATCTGCCAACATGGAGATGATGAATAGTTGCTCCGTTGTTATACTTTTCTAGTACCTAGCTTTCAAGCTTAATTTCTCTCGAGCTCCATTTGCAAAATTAATATTTACTCAAAACCTGAAACATTTGGGTTGCAAATGCTTGCTCTGAAAAAAGTCTAGGTAATTGACGGATATGATATATGATAGTCCGAGCTACTATTTAATCTTACTCCTAGTGACACTAGATTTTGAGATTTATATTTCGAAAATTGAAAATGCACATGATAAGTTCCCTCGTGTGACAAGAGTGTGAACCTCCTACCACAGCCATATATACATGCTAATTAGATTAGGAAAACCTTTTGAAAAAAAAAATATATATATATATATATATATATATATATATATATATATATATATAGGGAGAGTATAATCTATAGCTAGCTACAGAATCTGATATTCTGTAGCCAGACCAACCACCGACCGGACCATGCACCCATCGAATCGAACCAGCGGCACCAGGCTGGCACGCATGCATGCGAGAGCCACCCAGCCACACGGTCATTAATGGTAACAACTATAATTAGTGCCAGGTCAATTACCGCACAGTAATTTCGGATGTGGACCGGTGTGTGTGCATGCTAGCTAGTGCACGTTGCCTTTTATGGGAATTGCAGTGACCGGTTACTGTGTACATGCAAGTTAGTTACGAGAATTTTACACGGTGACGACAATAGAGTTAGAGTTACGATAATTTGACAGAGCAGTTGCAGGCAGTTACTATAATTCTTCTTAGTTCAAACTGCAACAATTTCACTTTCACCATGTACATCGTAAACCTGCTCCACTATTTTACTACTATAATGTAAATAACAAAAAAATATATGACTTGATATAATTCGATCCACTATTTTATCGTAAATCTGATCAACTAATTTGTTTATCGTAAATATCTGAGTCACGATTTTGGTTACTAGCTTATTCCTGATTCTTTTTTTTCCAAATTTCATCACTGGCCACCATTCATTTACCAAGTCACATTTTAAATAAAAATGAAGAAAAGATTAGAGCTGTCTACAAAGAGATGGAGCACAAATTTTTAGTAAATAATTAACACACTAATACATTTGTTCGCTCATTCAAATTTAAACACAAACAAAGGTAAAGGAAAAAAAAAAATAGTAGGCTTCTATATGGTTTTGACACATATCATCATCAAGTAAGTTGGCTCGAGCTGTGTGGCGAAGGTTCAACACAGAGCTTCTTGATCTTCTTGTAGGTGGTTTGTAAATTGTAATGCACCCAAAGAGCAGCTTTGACCAAACCTGAGGTACCTTTTCCCTGCATTAATTAGTAAAAAAAGACACAATTAGGATGAACAAACTAGGTTGCATTTTCCATTTAACAGAATGAAGCTAACCCTTAAAAAGTGCACACATGTCATTCCTACAAGCAAAATTACTATAACAACAATACTTGGGGCCATGTTTAGTTCCCATGCAGAACCCAAAAAGTGCTACGGTCCCGTCACATCAAATCTCTTAACGCATGCATGAAGCATTAAATGTAGGTGAACAAAAAACTAATTGCATAGTTTGGCTGAAAAGTGCGAGACGAATCTTTTTAAGCCTAGTTAGTCTATAGTCGGACAATAATTACCAAATACAAACGAAAAGTGCTACAGCTATTCCAACCCAAAATATTTCACCAACTAAACACCCCTTTGGTTTGATGCAAAGTTATTACTTACGATAATGTTGTGTAGAATCACTAGATAAATGATATGCTTTTACCATAAATTTAGCACACTATCCGGATGTAGTTACCATAAAAATATGATATAGAAATTTAGCCAAGGCCTCCAAATTACAAGAATTCACACCAAAAATATGTTTACGAGAATTCACACAAAGAAATATTTAGAAGAATCTGCACTAAGAAATATTTACTAGAATTTGCACTAATAACATTTACGAGAATATGCACTAACACTATAAGAAATAGTTACGAGAATATACTAATCCAGCTTAATTTAAATATATTAAATATAAAGCAACAAAGCAAGGAAATAACATAGTAAAATATTGGCTCCAATACTAGTATGCATCCATCTGCCTCCGGATTCAGGAAAGATCAGAGCAGACTAACATCTTCTAGCTATCTGCCCGGTCTGCTCGCAACAGAAACTTTTTTTTTTGTTTTAAAATCAGTAAATCATTCGGTTAAATCAATGTATCTCATATAGTGGAAACCGGCTCCTATTCTTAGAATGAATCTAATCTAGATTTAACGAGCAAGAAGAATTTGCTTACCTCATGGAGAGCCCATACAGGCCTGGATGGAGATGGCCGCCGCCTATCCGAGTCACACAAGCGCTGCAGCCGTGGCGTCCTTTCGCACTCCGGCGGATGGATGGCACCAGGAACACATCGGTGATTGCGTGGTGCACGGAGAGCCCAAGCACGAGGCTGCTGCCGGAGATCCGCATCGCCTACATGAACGGGCGATGGAAGCACCTTGGTGGGGAACAAGGTCCGGCACCACCTCGAGGAACGATGGGATCTCGTGCGCCTTGTTGCCCGCAAGCCGGCCGACGTCCATGGTGCAGGTACGAGTGCCGTCGGCTTCGACGATGAAGGCCGCGTCGGGGTCATCGGTGCAGTCCACGACCTCGTCCAGTGCTTGACAACGACGGAGGCTATGCGCTCCACCGGCGCGGCTATGCTGGTTCACCGTTGATGAAGGAGCGCTAGCTGTGGATCCGGGCGTGCACCGCCGGCTGGGGAAGGATGAGATCGACATGCCGTTGCAGTGCGCCGCGTGTGGTCGAACGTCTCCAGCAACGCAGAAGAAAAGCGGTCTTTCTTGCGAGGAGAACCAAGCAGTTGCTCTCGTGGCCGGTGAAGGAAAGAGAGAAATCAGGAATTAAATCAATGCATGCATGCATTAGTTTTGGATAGGGACCACCTGAGTCAAAGTTGATTACTATTTGTAGCAAACGCACGTGAGCCGGCCTCGTGCATTGTGGTGCGTCTGGCTCGTGAGTTGCGGTCCAGCTACAGAATTTGATATTTTGTAGCTAGCTATGGAGTAGTAGTTCTATATATATATATATATATATATATATATATATATATATATATATATATATATATATATATAGGCTGCTTGCTTTGCATTGAGTTTGTTGAATCTTTGTCTAATCTCTTAGAAACTTGTCATGCTGATCATATACACTCCACTTACTTCATTTCACTATCATCCACTCACTCTAGCCAACAAAAATGTTCTACTCTTATCAGGAGAGAACAACCAAAAAAATATATACTATACCCATCCTTTCATTCATTGGTAGCCAATATCTTACAAAGCTCCATTACATTTATACCTCTCAAAAGTTATTGCAAAAAAGAGATCTGGGTTGTGTATCTTTTTAAAAGAAAAAGAAAAAAGGGAGATGAAAAATGGACAAAAGTCCCTCACGGGCGAGTAGAGCCTACCTCCCTAAAGAAAAGAGATGAATAATGAACAAGTGTTCGAGGGTGAGTAGAGCCCACATCTCTAAAAATAAAGATGAATAATGGACAAGTGTCCGAGGGTCAAGTAGAACCCACATCTTTATAAGAGAGGAAATAATGGACACAAGTCCGAGGGCCAACAGAGTCCACCTCTCTTGTTAAAAAAAAAAAGAAGAAGAAGAAGAAAGAAAGAAAAGAAAGAGATACAACCCAGGTTCTCTACAAAAAGTTTATGAAAAGAGAGAAGATTCCTAAAAGGAGCAAAAGTAAGATTTCCCATCATCTATTCTTTTTTCACTACATACTTTACTATATTCCATATATACTCTATCCACCTTACACGTGCACCACTTGATCGGTGTGACTTGTATCTTTGGATCCATTGCTTGAATTTATTTATATATGCTTAGTAAGAAAAATTATTATTTTATTTTTTCCTACCTATGAGCTCCACATATATAAGCTTTAGATATTAGGTGAGAGAGAAGAAGGCATATTATATTAATGCCTTAGCTAAAAATGTTATATATTATGAGAGTAAGGCAACACTATATTATTGCCTAAGAGAGGATCCACAAATACCACAAATGAGAGATTAGAGAGAGTCATATCGAGGAACTTTGAGTTTTATTTGAAAATCAGCAAAAACTCCGGATGACGGTTGATCAAAAGAGTTTAAGATCTAGTGCTTGACTTGACTGTTCTATCTTTCAATTACCCAAGATTGCGTAAAAAAGATATAAAGCCCCAAAAGATAAAAAAGTAATAAGGGTAAGTTAAAGTTTGAAAAAGTTTATCTTTATCTGGAGAGAAATTTTGTTTGAAAGCATGTGTACTTTAAAGGTGTGATAGCGTTGCAGCAACTCCTGATCCATTGCTAGGTTTGGCTTTGCTAGGGACTAGCAAAGGGTAAGCTTGGGGGGACTTGTTGACACCTGTTATAGCATAATATTACTAGTCAACTAAACTTGGATAAGGGCTTAAAATGAATATCAACATAAGTCTAGGGGTTTAACTAACATAATTTCATGAGTTTTGGTGATTTATATAATTTCAGGGACTTCATAGATAATTGCAGAGAATAATGGAGAAAGTTCCGGAATATATATCCCATACGATGACAAGACTTAACCGTGAAGCAACTCAACCCGAAAAGTGGACTAAAACATTCTAGAAGATACCAGAGGACACCGGGAGAAACGGAAGCCGAGGTGGCACGCCACCGGCGCCGCCAATGCCACCCCGGCGGCCGCCCGCCAAATGCTGTACCAATCGGGGCTCATCTTTGTATGTCGGTTTACCACCGACATTGAGGTTGTATCTACACCATTGCCAAGGTCGGTTTGATCCAAGGGTTCACGTTCATCGCCAAGGCCTATATAAGAAGACCCCCTGTCCCTAGGGTGAAACCCTAATTCATTCTATCTCATTATTCATTATCTCTCAGTTGTAGAGGTGTCCCAATGTAAGGATAACCTCTCTCTGGGATTAGTGAATTAGAGGTAGATTAGAAGTAGATTAGATATGTAATTAGAGATAGATTAGCCATGTAATTAGAACTAGATTAGATCTAACTTAGATCTAATCAAGAGTAAAAGGAGAAAGGAGCTATGCTCTTGTTCTGGAGATGTCTTCAGAGTATGGTATGTCTTTGTATCTTCTCTACAAGACTTATGATTCATATATTTATCTTCTCTATTTACTTTCATACCTTTCATATATGGTTAAGTATAGTTGTTATATTATTGCATGGGATCTCCGCTCGTATTGAGTGCTCTAGTTATTCATGGTAGCTAGAGTAGTAATCTATAGTATAGACATGGTGTCTAGGCTATAGGTTACCTGAGGTTGCGCCCAATCCAACGGATAGTTGTGGTAGCCCCAGAGGTGACAGCTCTGTAAGGCCTTTGTAGTCCACCACGTTCGGATTGGTGTTTTCGTAGAGCTTTTGGCAGCCTTCTCCCAACTACCTTCTTCCCAGTCTTTTTCGAGAGTTGGAAAGGAACTGTTGTTCCAAAGTGCAGTAGTGTAATTGCTATCATAGAACCTAAGTAATAGAGATACCTAGGAACCTTGATCTCTCCCTTTTACCTCTTGATTAGTCTAATTATTCTTTGACATCTTAGGTAGCTTTTTATTTTATGCTTTGATATTAACTTATTCTTAACCATTTACCCCCTCACTATAATCTAGTGGTTTGCTAAGTTAGTAGATATATGATTGTGACTTACTAGAATTCTTTAGCCAAAGCTTCCCTGTGGATACGATACTCTAGAATATTCATCCTAGGGAAAACTACAATGGTAGGTGTTCTGTGTGCTTGCAGAATCCTTCATATTCTTTTAGCACTTAACAAATGCCAACAGGGGGGGTAAGGACTTGCCTGGGAGGTTCTTACGAATCGGCACGGCGTCGAACGCTCCTAGCTTTGCTCGAACGGGAAGCTTCTAATCGGGTCGTCGAAACTATCGGGCGAGGCGATAAACCTAGCTTGAACTATGGCATATAAAACAAACATAGAATATTATGGTGGCAATGGGTTAGATGCATAGAGCTAGATTTTAGATAAACTATGGAAGTCGTTTCACGCGAAACGGAGTTAATTTGCATGAGTTACGGATTTTATAATATTAATCCCTAATTAAATAATTAGGGTAATATTATAATCTAATTTTATCATGTAATAATAGTAGAACTAATTACATGATAAAATTCTATAAATCAAATAATGAATTTACAAATTTTGTGGGAATTTTTCTGAGACGGAAAGTATATTTATAAACTTCTATGTACAAATATCCCGTAGTCGCCGCGAATTTACAAGGCGCATACAGAAAAGCCCCCGTACACACGTGGGTCCAGTGTGGAATACACCGTCCGCGCCACGTGAGGCGCCCACGTGGGTTAATGAATCGTGCGGTGGCATGTGACGGAGGGAAACATGACGGAACGGGAGGCGACGTGGCTCCCTCGCCATTGGTTGACGCCGTGACGGCGTTATGTCGGGCGCTAAACGACGCCGGACTATTCCCCCGCCCGCCATCGCTTTGCGGCGGCGTCGCCGAAGTCCGCCGAATTTCGCCGGGCGACGCTTTGTCGTCGCGAGCATCTGTCGAACCGCCTGCTTTGCGTTGGTCGGCACCTCCCGGTGGCGGAAGGGGGTTGTCTTCGACGGGCGGTCGCGGACGGCGCGGCGGCGGCGACGTCGCGAACTCCGGCTACACAAAGAACACACTAAGAGGAAAAGGGGAGGAATCGAAGGAGGGGAATGTGCGGGACCCGATGGACTCACCCAAGCGCCCGAGGAGGCCTCAATCGTCGGAATCGTCGTTCCTCACCGGCGGCGGCGGGGGCGGGTCCCGATTTGGGGCAACGCGGATTTCACGAGAGAGGAAAGGGAGAGGGGAAGCCGGCAAGAGCACCGTGCTCGGGTAGAGCGGAGCTCGTCGCGAGAGGGGCAAGCTCGATTGGCCACCGGTTGGGCTCATTTATAGGCGCGACCATGGAGCTCCCGCCGACGATCCCTTCCCTCTCGCTCTTGATATTTTTTCGACATGGCCCCGCGGCGCGGACCTTTGGCTGGGTGCTCCGCATGCCGCGGACACGCCGTGATCGCCTCCGGTGGGCGAGCCGGTTGATAGGTCACGTCGTTCTACAAATGGCGCCGTTTTCCGCCATGGCCGGACGCGCTTGTTGTGTTCCTGCGCGGACCGTCGCTACTGTGGCTCGTGATGTCCCACTCGCGCCCAGACACTCCTCCCACGAGGCGCCGCCGCTGCCATGTCTTCGCCCACAAAGACCGGGCGTGGTGAGGTGTCACACGGCCGCGGGCCGGTCTCCGTGGCGGTACCGCCGTCCCGGCGTGTGTGCGTTGAAGGTGCTCCCGTGAGCTTCCTCGGTTTGGGGTTTGATGATGCGGCGACAGCGAGATGGCGACGATAAAGGGGCTGTGCGGCGGTCCACGCTCCTAGGGGGAGGCGGGTCCCGATTCCCGACGCCGCGCGCCGTCGTGGTGGGAGGTAGGGGACGGAGTCGATGTTCGGTCCCCACCTTCGGCGCAAGGTGTGAGGGAGATGGATGTTGACACCGTTATAGCATAATATTAATAGTCAACTAAACATGAAATAAGGGCATAAAATGAATATCAACATAAGTCTAGGGGTTTTACCGACATAATTCCACGAGTTTTGTATTCGTGACTTTCCGAGGGGACTTACCGTATAAATGCAGAGAAGAGTGGAGAAAGTTCCGGAATATACAAGACATATGATGACAAGACTTGACTGTGAAGTAACTCAACCCGAAAAGTGGACTAAAACATTCTGGAAAATACCAGAAGACACCAAAACAAACGGCAAGCCGAGAGGAGAACATGACCTGGCGGCCGCCAGGCAATTTTATGCCGGCCGCTAGGCATTTTTGGCCAATCGCCTTCGTCTTTTTATGTCGGTTTGTATTTATACCGCTGCCAAGGTCGATTTGATCCAATGGTCATCGTTCATCGCCAAGGACTATATAAGCAGCCCCAGGCTCGACCCCAAGACTTATCTCTCTCATTATTTTTCATTAGTATTCTACAGAGCAAAAGTTAGGGTTTCAATTAGAAGAGAGATCCTTCTAGTTGTCTAGTTGTCTAGTTGTCTAGTTCATCTAGTTCAACTAGTTCATCTAGTTGTAATTAGATAAAGGAGAGAGAAGAGGAGAGAGTTGAAGAGCCGGACTTGTCGGATCTTCATCAACATTGTAATCTTGCAGCTACTAGTTCGTCTTCAACGAATCTCTAGGTTCTTCATTTATTAATTCTAAGCTCTCTATTTACTTTCATTCAGTATTTACTTCTACTTTATTTATTAAGATTCCCGCTTGCTGTTGACGGTAACCAACTACATAATTTAAACGTCAACATTCTACCAAAAGGGGAGTAAAACTATACCTTATCATACACATATACATTTATTATTGACATAATTCCACTTGTAGTGCCGAAATAATGTTTTGCAGGATTTATATACAAAGCAAGTGGAAAATGCACCAAATGGCGCCTTCCGGGAAAGCGTGCATTTCGTAACATCTTTCACCCCAATGGAAATGAGCCCAACACGATGTAAACTGGACCGAGCAAACGTCGTGGGACAACTTTTTCAAAGACCCCAAGACAACCCACCTGCCAAAGCTCAGGCCCAGCGGGGCCCAGACGGGTGCGGCCGCACCCTAAGGTGCGCCCGCACCCACTTCGGCGCCGATTCGGCCCAAACTTGGCGAGGCGGTCACATTAGTGTTGGAAACGTCGGTGCAGCTGTTGGCCAGGTGCAATGAACCTTCAAACCGACGATACATGGTCGGTTGGCACATTATGGAGGGAGAATATGCCATGGAAGATTCCTCATCCTCCCCCTATAAATAGATGGCTCTCCCCCCTCACTCACACACACCACACAAGAGCCTCTCTTCCTCTTTCTTATTCTTTGTAGGTTAGTAGTAGTAGTAGAATAAGGAGCAAGGCAATGAGCTACCTTGGAGAGCTTGAGCATCTTGTGTCTTTCGGTATGAATAATATCAAGAGTTCCATTTTGTTCTTGCTCTTACTTTATCGATATAGTTGTGTTCTTGAATTAGAGCAAAGTTCTTGCGATATAATCTTGGTTGATGAACTAGTCTATAGTTCCTATATCATTATCTTGTCATATAAAACTTCATACTTAATCTTTCATACATACATGTTTAGACCAAAGAGCTAGATCGATATGATGAGTTCTATCGAGAGTTAGACTTGGTTGATGTTGGGTTGCGGGATTGATAGTCGTTCCTTCAGGGGCGGTGCTCTGGTAGAAGGACCCCGGGGACGGGTAAGCCTTGTTAACACGCCCGCAGTAATAATCACCGGTGTAGACGTGGTGTCTAGACTAAGGGTTTTCTATCTTTTGTGGCGCATCCCACGGTTGAGGGGGTAGGCTACGGGGTTTTGACAGCCTTGTCCGTCCCTTGTAATCCCCCACGTTCGGGTGTGGCGCTAAAGGTGCAATTGCCGGACATCGTCCTTTTGGGCGTGGGCCTGTAACACCCCAAATTTTGTCTCTTTTGAAAATAGAATAAAATGATTTTAATTATGTAAATTTAGTGCTCATTAAATATAGGAAAATAAATAAATATTTCGTCAACTTAAAATTTATCGTAAGGTAGCAACGTGTTTGAGCATTCATGCTGGTGCATTATTTTTGTGATGTCTGGTTTTGCTAATTTTGAAATTACTAGTAAGTCGTTTATTGCTCGTGTATCTCTGTCTTTATCTTAACGATCGATCCTTGCTTCACCGCTCATTCCTTTAAGCCGAAGTTTCTCATAACATTATTCTTCCACTCTAAATCATTTCTTTGAGCTCATAATTCATCAATATCTATGTAAAATCCTCCCGAAAAATTATTTCAGCATTTTTTCTGAGTTTTTCTTGCTTTTCTCTATGAGAATTTTCTTTTCTATAATCCCTCAAATATCTTTTTCGTGAGCTCCAAATAATTTGGATTCCTCACATTTCAATGTCCGGGAATTTTTCCCAAATATCCGGAGCATTCAGAGAACTTTCTCATGGTTTAAAGTGTTCTTGACTTTTCTAGAATTATTTTAATCCTGAAATTAATTAATTTCGAAAATAATAAAATATTTCATTCTTTCACTAAGCCTATGGATTTATTTATCAATGGGCTTAATGTATTTAGGCCCGTTAGTAAGATGAAGCCTACAACATCAATTAGCACCATATCGCTAGTTGATGTAACGCGGAGAGTTTTTCTTCCTATAAATATGTACCTTCCTACGAGGTGTTGCATCATCCAAGGTTGTCGCCAACGCATGGTTTCTGTGCAATCTGGTCCGTTTCAACTACATCGCCGTTTAACTTTGCAGGAGTTTCCTCATCGCCGTTCCATGCTGTGCGTCGTGGACCAGCCGATCTCTTCATCCTCTTTACTCTAGGTGAGTTCACCGAGTACCTCTCGCATGCACTTATCTGAGCAAAAGCCAAGGCGTGTACGTTGTTTTCATCAAGCACTGGCTAGCCACCATCGACGGTGTTATTGTTGCCACCGTCCCATAATTTGTTACGCTCTGCACACATGCTTGTAACGTGCTAGCAATTCATAGATGATCCGATTCATCCTATTGCTTCCCAGCTTGATGACATCATCTTAATTTCCAGTACAAAAATAAATCTTGAAATACATGATTTGTACATATATATATATATATACACACACACACACGTACATATCACCAGCTAGCAAACCGAGCAGCCAGCTGCCCTTGCCCTTCCTGTTTAATCTTGTTAGCTTGCTGGTGCCATCATCACGTCATGCACATGCAAAGTTTCTATCCACAATCTATAGAAGTTCCTAGCTCGATGACATCGGCCATCCAAATTCCTACTTGCTGATCCGCTTTGCTGATCCGCTCGATATATCCTAGCTGCTCCAATTGCTAGCATGAAACCTTTCTGAAGTTATCCATGCATCATCCTTGGTCTAATTCCGAAGCTTTTCCATATATGATATCGGGAGTGCTTAGTGTTTTATTAGGATAATTAAAATAAATAAAGGTTCTTGTTTTATTTTCAAATTAAACCTTGTAGTCGCCTCTATATATGGATCCGGTTAGAGTGCTTTTTTGCGCCTGCGTGATGCTAGTAACGTGTAGATAGCTCTTACAAACTTTTCAACTTGCTTTTACTCTGTTGGTGTATTGTTCTAATTTACTTTTATTGTTTGCTTCGTGTATGATTGCTCGGATGCTTGTGTGGTGCTTTATGTCGATGTCCAGTCGGTGAGTTTTGTGTTGTTGATCTCGAAGAAGACCGTGATCTATGAGAAGTTGATGAAGAAGGTGTTTTTGGGAAAGCATTGGACTTGGAGAAAAGATCTATATTTAAGGCAAGTATAGCTTGGGATCATCCTTGATGTCCTATTCACCTTAAACATTAATTCATGATGCATGTGTCCTCCTTGTTTACCACTAAGGACTTACCTAGTCTTGATTACTTGATCTTTGTCTCCTATGGGTTTTGCATTGGGTAGTAAATTGCTAGCGCTAAACCAACACACATTATTTATTTATTGCTTTATGGATTAAATCGAGATGATTAGTTGATGATGCCATGGTATATAGGGCTTAAAGAGCTTGTGTTGTTTATTTATGAAGCTCTTAGCTCTCCATAAGGACTTATTCATTCGTGATCATCCGGGATATACAAAGATACAGCTATGGGGGTCACATGGCTCGACTTTGGTTGTTCAAGGGGTCTACCTAACTTTGTTGGTGGTTTGCCAAAATAGCGAGAAACGGGGTTGTAGCTCGTTGGCCATTCAATATTTTTAGGAGGGTCTTTGAACGACCTTATATGGTCTTCACTTGGTTAGGAGTCGCGAACCTACTCGGTGGAAACCATGACTCGTAGTGAAAGTGTACACCTCTCGCAGAGAGTTAATTAAACCGACATGTCACCGTGTTCGCGGTCATGAACGGCCTTGGAGACATTAATGAATAGAATTGCATGCTTATTATGATGTTGCTATTAAATTGATGTTGATATCTGCTCACACTTATGATTAATGGGTTAATGGGATTCCTTTATGCTTAAGCTTAAAAAACTTGACCAACACTAAAAAGCAACCGCAGTTAAGTTTGTCGCCTTCGAGCCTCATAACCCCCCGGGCTATGCTTTATGGAGTTCGACATGGACTCACCCTTGCTATTTCACCCCACCTCGGGAGGAAGTTAGGCTTGTGATCAACCGGTCGGTCGGTCCTCGTGGAGTCTACACCGGAAGATCGAGTGTCTTTCCGCCGCTTGCTAGCTAAGGTTTATACTTTTATTCTATGCTCGTTATATTTTAAGCATTGTGAATTGATTACCATTCATTTGTAAACTATATGTGAGATTTGACTTCCGTGGCTCACATATGGCTTCATTTGGTTTTATTCTTAAAACCGGGTGTTACAAGTTGGTATCAGCTCCGTGCTGACTCGTAGGACGCAAGCCTAGTTAGTATCGATCGCTTTGTAAAGCTTATTTTTCTATAAAACTATTTTTCTACGACCTTGTTGTCCTTTGAATTGACTATTTCTCAATCCTTGTCCAATTTGTCTCCTCCTTGATAGCTTCCTTTGAGCTATTAAATTTCTTAACTCCTTGGACTTATATGATTTTGTTGTTTTACTAAAAGAAAATATTTCTAATCTCACCTTATTCAAAGTTCGGAGGCCTTTCAGCAACTTCAACCAGCCCTTTAGGATATTTGCCCCTAAAATGAAGAGAACGATAGTATCGAAAGTTGAATCACTGTTTGATTGCGCATCTCTAATGCCTTGTTGGATTGTCATTATGCATATGCTTGTTTTGGATCTTTGTATTGAGTGCAATGATCTTGTGGGATTGCCTACAATTTCCTTTAGTTTATAGGCTTAAGGTATAAGGATTTAGTGAAATAAATAGTTGGGTTTTCGCTTTCTCTTGTTCTCTCTATCCTGTCTTTCTGGAGCATCACGTCTTCTTTGGTCTTTATCTCTGTTCTCGTGCAATCAAAAATTGTGAGAAAATTCTGGGAGTTAGTACACTTCCACATCTTTCACTGAGCGCAAGAACCACCCAGATAGCTATTATGGTTTGAGAGTTACGAAAATCACAAGAAGGTGCAACTGTGCTGTCTGAATTCTGGAACAGTTTCTAATATACAATATTATCAACCAATTTAGTTGCCGAGTCTGAAAAAGTTTTCTAAAGTAACGTTGTAGAGAATTTCATAAGCTTTCCAACGGTATAAACTACAACTTCATCGGATTTATAGAACTGGAGTAATTGATGTTTTATGGCACTACTGTTATTCTACTCGCGAGGAATTCCAGATTTCTTATTCTGGCATATACCCATGGATTTGATTTGGATGTCAGAAGGTTATTAAAATGGATGACTCATCGAGGAGAATGTTTAAGCTACCCCTTGCTGGTCCCCCTAGTTAATCATTTCTTAAGGGGGGTAGCCACATTAAAAAAAATATGAAGACTTCATACATTATAGTTCTTCACTTGGAAGCATTAGCTATCTTATGGTTAAGACATCATTATCCAAAGGCACGTATGTTACTCAAGATTGATGGTTGTTGGATCACCTACAAGGATCTTGTGGGCTTGTCATGATTGTGTGTTTTCTTTGGGTTATCACAATACTTTGGAGATCAGCTATCAATTCAAGTTAGCATTGAAGACAAAGGATCATGACGTTTGACTTCTTTTGATACCAGTTCTAAGTTCTATGATGCATTAGGTTGTTTCTTGGGAAAGATATGATTCTGTTGGGTGTGTATTAGAGGCACTTTAATTTTGGACACGAGTTTCTTCTATAACCCATTTTGGAATGATCATGGAAGTTATCCAAGTAGTAAGAGTAGAAGATTATGCAACATGTCAACTAAGGAAGTGTGAGTTGAACTACTCGACACATGATGTGAGCTTAACCATTGTGGAGCATGGAGATAGTAATTTCTTGGACAAAAGGATGATATCTAGTTGGAACATAAGAAACATCTTCGGGAAGTTTTGAGTTTGAGATATCATTGTTGCATCGAACTAAACTATGCATATGATTTATGCTATCACCTGAGTGAAGGAATCTCACCTGAGTGAAGGAATCTCGCTACTTGGAATTAAGTTATCTCTAATGGTGGATTGCATGGAGAAATCTAGAGTGAGGTGTTGAGTTGAAGTTGTCCAAGTATGAAAGATTGTTTCCTTCAAATGAGATGATTCTATTGGAGGTTGAAGAAAGGTTTGTCCAAGTCTCATAGGATGATACTACAAGAGAAGATATTAGTTGTGGTTGGATGTCAAGTCAACTGTGAAGCATATGGATTAGGCAATATATTCGTATTGGTTACCAATGTAGCAGTCACATGGTTTTGAAGAGTGTGTTTACATGGATAGTAAGGATACTAATAGTTGGAACTTTGGAATGGAACCCACTTTGGATCTAGAGAATCATGTGGGTCAATTAGAAGGTCTATAAGATGGTTAAGGTCTTTGAAGAGGTTACGAAAGCTACCCCGTAGTTACCCCCCGGGCTATCTCTTCTTAAGGGGGTAGTAGCTTAAACTCATATGTTTATTTCTCTCAATCTATCTTCAAGATATGAGTTTATCTTGAAGCTGTGAGTTTGTCTCTTGGATTATCCTCTCTGTTATCCTTGTTGATGCTACCATTTTTGACCACCCGATGACAAGAGCTTAGAGATAGTGAAATAGAGTTGTATCCAGACACCTAGGAGTACACCTATGAACTTGAGTGTTATCGCTAGTAAAGGATGTATGAAGTAGGAGATTCGAGATCATGGACTAAGAAGACGTAGAGGTGGACATGTCTAGAGTTATTGTGATGTAGTTTGGAATCAATGGGAATAAAAATTTGTCTTGCCCAATTTTCGGTGCTCTCTATGAGAAGCATAAACAGAGTGGATAAGGGGAGTATGTTAGCTCTAGAGAAGTGGCCTAATAGTTGAAGACTAATTGGGAATTGGTTCGAGTACCCATTTGGAAATAGTTCAGCAAGTCGGTTGGAATAACATTATGAGGATAAGAAGACTATGGCAAAGTCATTACCGCGACAACGTAACTATTCGAGAAGTTTACGAAGTGTCGAAGACGGAGTATCTCAATCTTTTCGATCTTTATCTTCGAATCTCGGGACGAGATTCATCTTAAGGGGGTAGATTTGTAACACCCCAAATTTTGTCTCTTTTGAAAATAGAATAAAATGATTTTAATTATGTAAATTTAGTGCTCATTAAATATAGGAAAATAAATAAATATTTCGTCAACTTAAAATTTATCGTAAGGTAGCAACGTGTTTGAGCATTCATGCTGGTGCATTATTTTTTGTGATGTCTGGTTTTGCTAATTTTGAAATTACTAGTAAGTCGTTTATTGCTCTTGTGTATCTCTGTCTTTATCTTAACGATCAGATCCTTGCTTCACCGCTCATTCCTTTTAAGCTGAGTTTCTCATAACATTATTCTTCCACTCTAAATCATTTCTTTGAGCTCATAATTCATCAATATCTATGTAAAATCCTCCCGAAAAATTATTTCAGCATTTTCTGGAGTTTTTTTCTTGCTTTTCTCTATGAGAATTTTCTTTTCTATAATCCCTCAAATATCTTTTTCGTGAGCTCCAAATAATTTGGATTCCTCACATTTCAATGTCCGGGAATTTTTCCCAAATATCCGAGCATTCAGAGAACTTTCTCATGGTTTAAAGTGTTCTGGACTTTTCTAGAATTATTTTAATCCTGAAATTAATTAATTTCGAAAATAATAAAATATTTCATTCTTTCACTAAGCCTATGGATTTATTTATCAATGGGCTTAATGTATTTAGGCCCGTTAGTAAGATGAAGCCTACAACATCAATTAGCACCATATCGCTAGTTGATGTAACGTGGAGAGTTTTTCTTCCTATAAATATGTACCTTCCTACGAGGCTGTTGCATCATCCAAGGTTGTCGCCAACGCATGGTTTCTGTGCAATCTGGTCCGTTTCAACTACATCGTTGCCGAACTTTGCAGGAGTTTCCTCATCGCCGTTCCATGCTGTGCGTCGTGGACCAGCCGATCTCTTCATCCTCTTTACTCTAGGTGAGTTCACCGAGTACCTCTCGCATGCACTTATCTGAGCAAAACCAAGGCGTGTACGTTGTTTTCATCAAGCACTGGCTAGCCACCATCGACGGTGTTATTGTTGCCACCGTCCCATAATTTGTTACGCTCTGCACACATGCTTGTAACGTGCTAGCAATTCATAGATGATCCGATTCATCCTATTGCTTCCCAGCTTGATGACATCATCTTAATTTCCAGTACAAAAATAAATCTTGAAATACATGATTTGTACATATATATATATATATACACACACACACACACGTACATATCACCAGCTAGCAAAACCGAGCAGCCAGCTGCCCTTGCCCTTCCTGTTTAATCTTGTTAGCTTGCTGGTGCCATCATCACGTCATGCACATGCAAAGTTTCTATCCACAATCTATAGAAGTTCCTAGCTCGATGACATCGGCCATCCAAATTCCTACTTGCTGATCCGCTTTGCTGATCCGCTCGATATATCCTAGCTGCTCCAATTGCTAGCATGAAACCTTTCTGAAGTTATCCATGCATCATCCTTGGTCTAATTCGAAGCTTTTCCATATATGATATCGGGAGTGCTTAGTGTTTTATTAGGATAATTAAAATAAATAAAGGTTCTTGTTTTATTTTCAAATTAAACCTTGTAGTCGCCTCTATATATGGATCCGGTTAGAGTGCTTTTTGCGTCTGTGATGCTAGTAACGTGTAGATAGCTCTTACAAACTTTTCAACTTGCTTTTACTCTATTGGTGTATTGTTCTAATTTACTTTTATTGTTTGCTTCGTGTATGATTGCTCGGATGCTTGTGTGGTGCTTTATGTCGATGTCCAGTCGGTGAGTTTTGTGTTGTTGATCTCGAAGAAGACCGTGATCTATGAGAAGTTGATGAAGAAGGTGTTTTTGGGAAAGCATTGGACTTGGAGAAAAGATCTATATTTAAGGCAAGTATAGCTTGGGATCATCCTTGATGTCCTATTCACCTTAAACATTAATTCATGATGCATGTGTCCTCCTTGTTTACCACTAAGGACTTACCTAGTCTTGATTACTTGATCTTTGTCTCCTATGGGTTTTGCATTGGGTAGTAAATTGCTAGCGCTAAACCAACACACATTATTTATTTATTGCTTTATGGATTAAATCGAGATGATTAGTTGATGATGCCATGGTATATAGGGCTTAAAAGAGCTTGTGTTGTTTATTTATGAAGCTCTTAGCTCTCCATAAGGACTTATTCATTCGTGATCATCCGGGATATACAAGATAAACTATGGGGGTCACATGGCTCGACTTTGGTTGTTCAAGGGGTCTACCTAACTTTGTTGGTGGTTTGCCAAAATAGCGAGAAACGGGGTTGTAGCTCATGGCCATTCAATATTTTTAGGAGGGTCTTTGAACGACCTTATATGGTCTTCACTTGGTTGGGGAGTCGCGAACCTACTCCGTGGAAACCATGACTCGTAGTGAAAGTGTACACCTCTCAAGCAGAGTTAATTAAACCGACATGTCACCGTGTTCGCGGTCATGAACGGCCTTGGAGACATTAATGAATAGAATTGCATGCTTATTATGATGTTGCTATTAAATTGATGTTGATATCTGTTCACACTTGTGATTAATGGGTTAATGGGATTCCTTTATGCTTAAGCTTAAAACTTGACCAACACTAAAAGCAACCGGCAGCTTTGACTTCCCGAGCCTCATAACCCCCGGGCTATGCTTGCGGAGTTCGACATGGACTCACCCTTGCTATTTCACCCCACCTCGGGAGGAAGTTAGGCTTGTGATCAACCAGTCGGTCGGTCCCCTCGTGGAGTCTACACCCGAAGATCGAGTGTCTTTCCGCCGCTTGCTAGCTAAGGTTTATACTTTTATTCTATGCTCGTTATATTTTAAGCATTGTGAATTGATTACCATTCATTTGTAAACTATATGTGAGATTTGACTTCGGGGCTCACATATGGCTTCATTTGGTTTTATTCTTAAAACCGGGTGTTACAGGGCCGGTGCCCGAAGTAATTAGACAGAGACCTTGGCTTTCTTGACTTAGAATCTCTAATAGTAAAACATGTGTGTATCTGCTATCTTGACATGACTATCTAGGATATGCCTGCTCCATATTAGACTTATTCTTTTATTCATTCTTTTACCTTTATCCTTGAGATTGGCTTGAGTGTGTATGTCAAGTTATCCTACTACCTATCCTGTTTTACCCCTATTATGAGCCTTGGTCTATTATACTTTCGTGTTATCTTGACCGTGTCTGAATTAGAGACTTTTACACCATGCCTTCCTTTGGGAAAAATATAAATAACGATACCCCGAATACTTCCGGTGAAATGCTACAACGGTATTTCCGTGCGCTTGCGGACTTGTTTCAGAACGTTGCAGAATACCAACAAACATTTCTAAGCGTGATTACCTTTTTGGTGATTGCGTTAAGAAATGTCAACAAGCATTTCTGGCGCCGTTGTTCGGGGGAAGGCGTTGGTTAAAGGGATAATCTATTAGGACATGTTCCCGATAATATGCATGTGTAGTGATCTTTGTTCATCTTAGGCTTATCTAAAAGAAAAAAAAATCTTTTATATATATATATATAAAAATCTTATAAATAAAAAGCAAGGACTTGTTATCAAGTTAGTATGCACCTTCGGGTATTCTTGTCACTAACCATTTCAGGTGGAGACTAAGAAGAACAAAGGGGCATGCGACGCTTGAAAACATGGGGGCTACATCAAGAAAACGTTGATGCTCTTGGGCGGAGGAACACACTCAAAAGGAGACCACGACTTTTCACACTTGACTTTTTCACGAAAGTCCAAGTGTGAGAGGGAGGACGGTGATAATATCAAGTTCCACGTGCAAGGGGATCATAAAAAAAAAAGAGAGAAGTGAAAAAAGAGAAAAAAAAAAATATATGATGAAAAAAAAAAAAAAAGAGAGATAAATAAGAGATGAGCCTCCCTTTGCTATAAAAGGAAAAGAAAAAAAAAAAGAGTTGAAAAAAAGCTATATATATAGAAAAAAAAAAAGAAGTGTTATTGAAAAAAAAAAAAATGAAAAAAAAAAATATATATATAGAAAGAAAAAAAAAGGAGAAATAAGAGGAGAGAGGAGCAAGGTTGGCCCCATATGGTCAAAGTAAACAATGAAGACACGACTCCACCCCGCATTGCTTCCATATAAGCAAGAAGGGATCTTTCTCTCCCGGGACCTTCGTTGCTTTTTGAGTGAGTTCGGTATGTCTTCCTCTCGCCCGCCAGAAGTCATAACCAAACCAATATCATCATGCCACCGACACGGCAATTATGAACTCTATCCTCAAGCTGCCGGTCAAGTACACTTAGGTACGCAAAGGTCCAATAAAAAGAAAAAAAAGTAAAAAAAAAAAGGAAGGAAAAGGAAAGGAGGAACATCCTCCTTTACACCTTTGTGACCACCGAGGCCCATGGTCCATATACACTACCTGTGTGTATCACCTAAGCCTTGTGGTCCGCCCCGAGATGGATCATCAAGCTACCGCCGCGGGAGTTTCAACATCTTGCCTTCATGCGTGGTTGGTACACACACACTTTCAGTGCACGCAAAGGTAATAATTCACCAATTCTTTTTACTCATACTTATCTCCCATATATATATATATAAAAAAATTATCATGTAGATAAAACAAGGCTAGACTTATATTGCATCTTTATCTTAGCCTTGTTTGAGTATGAAAAGTTTGGTGAAACTTTTATATGTTCTCCCTTGATAATAAAATCCTAAGATAAAAGTCTTTGAAAAAAAAAAACAAGCTACTCTTTTGCTCCTTCCCGCATATGTTTCAAAATTGCGTAATCACGAAGGATGGTAAATCCACTCGTGAATCTACCATATACTAACCATGCAGGAAAAGCCAAAAGCACGGGGGTAAAACCCTGATCCAATGGGCTTTGAGCTAGCTTGGGGAGGACCAAAAACATGGTAATGTGAAACCTACACTCTCATCCCTCTGTCTTTTACCTTCAAAAAAAAGAGTTTTATAAAATATTTTATTATCAAAATAAACAAAAATATTTACTACACAAAAAAATCTAAAAATAAATATTTTCAAAAAAAAAAAAAAATGGGGTATATTTCAAAAAAAAAAAAAAAATGTGGTATATTTCAAAAAAGAAAAAAAATGGGGTATATTTCAAAAAAAAAAAAAAATAGGGTATATTTAAAAAAAAAAATATATGTTTTATAAAAAATTTTATTATCAAAATTAACAAAAAAATTTTTATATAAAATCTATATATATATAAAAAATCTTTATAAGTAAAATAAATTCTTCTATGTAAAAAAAAACTAAAAAAAAAATATATATATATATTTTTTCAATAAAACATATTTTCTAAATAATTTTTTTTAGTAAAAAAAACTATATTCTTTTTGTTCACCTTTCAAAGTCTTCATCTTCATTGGATGAATCTTATTGCTCTTTCATGCTTCCTCTTTCTATATTGGCATGTTTAAGTTTGGAAGTTTTTTGGTCATACTAGTTGATCATACCTCCATAGGCGTTTTTGAATTAAGCATGGTGCTTAGGTCAAAAAAGTCTACCTTAATCAGATTAGACATGGAGTCGAGTCCGATTATTGAACTAGAGCTGCTAGTGTAGATTTTGGTCAATTCTATGGACTAACCCCTCGCAGGAATGTATCAACTTCAAGAGGGTAAGTCCCGAAGATGACAATGGAGATCAAACCTTGTTTGGTGAACCAAAAAAAAAATAATAAAATAAAATATATAAAAATAATAATAATAAAAAATAATAATAAACCTTTCGAACCCCAAGTATGGTTGTCCCGTTTATCCAAGTTCATCACAAGACAAGCTTGGGGGAGTCTCCCGCACGCTAAATAAAAAGATGTTAATCAAAGATCAAATCATGGCGTGCACAAAGGCTAGCAACATTCCTAACCGAAGGTAAGTCAAGAAGCTAGCTTGGGGAGGACTCCCACAAAGGTAACTCGTATCTCACATTCTATTGATTAATTTTTTTTTTATCTTATAAGAATGATGAGATATGAGAATAAAAAAAAATAGGGAAAGAAGAGAAAGAGAGGAGATTTATTCCACTCCATACATATGAGCTATGAAAATGTTTAGTCTTAGTCCCTTGTTGAAATGATGAATAGTTGCTCTGTCTTATGTTTTGTCTGCATTGCCTAGTTTATAATTCGAATTTCTCTAGAGTTTGGGTTTAGTGGCTAAGTCTAAAAAAAAACTCATCCTGAAAAACCCGATTCATGTGGGTTGCATAAGCTCTATCCAGTCTAAGTTGTTGTCAAGTATGATATGGTACAAATAGATTTACTATGATTTCGTTCAAAAGAGAAACTTGACATCCGGGAAATCTAATTTGAAGAAAAGAGAAAAGATATGGGCTATGTTAAAAAAAACAAAGAGATGAAAAATGGACACGTGTCCGAGGGCGAGTAGAGCCCACATCTCAAAAAAAAAAAAAAAAAAAAAAAAAAGAGAGAAAAGAAAGAGAGGAAATAAAAGACAAAAGTCTAGGGCGAGCAGAGCCCACCTCTCCAAAAAAATATATATAGCAATAAAGCCCATACTTTCTCAAAAATAAAATATAACTTAAATAAATAAATCCCGGATGAGAAAAGTTGATCAAAAGGATGAATGAAAAGTATTTCTGTTATAACCGTTCTATTTGGCAACCGCCCAAGGCTTTGAGAAAGCTAAAAAGCCCCGCTACGATGAAAGGTAATAAAGGGTGAGCAAAAGGCGTGCCATTTTATTCAAACTATAATAGAAAATCTTATTATAACCCTGGCACTTGTGAAACATAACCGGCATTGTAGCAACTCCTGATCAACAACCAAGTATTTATCTTTTGCTCGAGGACGCGCAAAGGGTAAGCTTGGGGGAGTTTGTTGACGGTAACCAACTACATAATTTAAACGTCAACATTCTACCAAAAGAGGAGTAAAACTATACCATATCATACACATATACATTTATTATTGACATAATTCCACTTGTAGTGCCGAAATAATGTTTTGCAGGATTTATATACAAAGCAAGTGGAAAATGCACCAAATGGCACCTTCTGGAAAAGCGTACTTCAGAACATCTTTCACCCCAATGGAAATGAGCCCAACACGATGCAAACTGGACCGAGCAAACGTCGTGGGACAACTTTTCGCAGACCAAAGACAACCCACCGCCAAAGCTCGGGCCCTGGGCCCCGGGACGGTGCGGCCAAGACCCTAAGGTGTGCCCGCACCCACTTCGGCGCCGATTCGGCCCAAACTTGGCGAGGCGGTCACATTAGTGTTGGAAACGTCGGTGCGGTTGTTGGCGGGTGCAATGAACCTTCAAACCGACGATACATGGTCGGTTGGCACATTATGGAGGGAGAATATGCCATGGAAGATTCCTCATCCTCCCCCTATAAATAGATGGCTCTCCCCCCTCACTCACACACACCACACAAGAGCCTCTCTTCCTCTTTCTTATTCTTTGTAGGTTAGTAGTAGTAGTAGAATAAGGAGCAAGGCAATGAGCTACCTTGGAGAGCTTGAGCATCTTGTGTCTTTCGGTATGAATAATGTCAAGAGTTCCATTTTGTTCTTGCTCTTACTTTATCGATATAGTTGTGTTCTTGAATTAGAGCAAAGTTCTTGCGATATAATCTTGGTTGATGAACTAGTCTATAGTTCCTATATCATTATCTTGTCATATAGAACTTCATACTTAATCTTTCATACATACATGTTTAGACCAAAGAGCTAGATCGATATGATGAGTTCTATCGAGAGTTAGACTTGGTTGATGTTGGGTTGCGGGATTGATAGTCGTTCCTTCGGGGCGGTGCTCTGGTAGAAGGACCCCGGGGACGGGTAAGCCTTGTTAACACGCCAGAGTAATAATCACTGGTGTAGACGTGGTGTCTAGACTAAGGGTTTTCTATCTTTTGTGGCGCATCCCACGGTTGAGGGGGTAGGCGGCTGGGTTGTGACAGCCTTGTCCGTCCCCTTGTAATCCCCCCCACGTTCGGGTGTGGCGAGTGCAATTGCCGGACACCGCCCTTTGGGCGTGGGCGGTGCCGAAGTAATTAGACAGAGACCTTGGCTTTCTTGACTTAGAATCTCTAATAGTAAAACATGTGTGTATCTCGTTATCTTGACATGACTATCTAGGATATGCCTGCTCCATATTAGACTTATTCTTTTATTCATTCTTTTACCTTTATCCTTGAGATTGGCTTGAGTGTGTGTGTCAAGTTATCCTACTACCTATCCTGTTTTACCCCTATTATGAGCCTTGGTCTATTATACTTTCGTGTTATCTTGACCGTGTCTGAATTAGAGACTTTTACACCATGCCTTCCTTTGGGAAAAATATAAATAACGATACCCCGAATACTTCCGGGTGAAATGCTACAACGGTATTTCCGTGCGCTATGACTTGTTCTCAGAACGTTGCGAGAATACCAAATGAGACATTTCTAAGCGTGATTACCTTTTTGGTGATTGCGTTAAGAAATGTCAACACTTGCATCAAGTGCTCTAGTCTTTGCAACACTAGAGTAGTAATTATTAGATTAGGCGTGGTGCTTAGTCTAGTGGTTACCGGAATTGCACCCAATCCCACGGATAGTTTGTGGTAGCCCTGTGTGGTGACAGACCCCGGACGGCCGACGTATTCCACCACGTTCGGATTGGTGTTTGTAGGACCGTAGTCGGAGTTTCCTAGCCCCCTTCTCATCCCTTTCCGTGGCTAGTGTTCTGATGTCCCATAATAAATAAATCTTGAAGTATCTTTGATTCCTAGATTTATTAGAGAAGCCTTAGAAACTTTCTCTCTCTCCCTACAAACCCATAGTTATCCTTGGACAACTTATTACCTTGATTAGTGCACTTCACGTTCCCGTGGAAATCGATACCTTGGAATACTCTTGGGTGAAAGCTACATCGGTATCCGCGGCGCTTGGATTTTTTTCGTGTGTGCGTTAATTTATACCAACAAGCTTTCTGGCGCCGTTGCCGGGGAACGGTAGTTGTGCTAATCTTGAAACAAGTTCGTCTATTTTATCTTTTCCTTTTACCACTATCCCTTCCACATGGATTTCACTCCAATATATAAATTCTTTGCTCCAAAGGGCGACTTGTTGGAGCCTCCACCATCATCACACCCCATTCTTACAGATGCTTATGAGCTTCGCCCTGCTCTAATAGCCAAAGTGCAAGAGCAATCCTTCTCTGGTTTAGCAGATGAAGATCCATATGCACACCTTAAAGAATTCGAGCAGTTGTGTTCTTGTCGGGGTATTCCTGGCATGACACAAGAGACCATTAAATGGAAGTTATTTTGTTCTCCCTTAAGGGAAGAGCGAAAAAGTGGTATGCTCATTACAGAAGAAGCGTAAATGGAAATTGGGAAAAACTTCTAGAAAAATTTTGTCGTGCTTTCTTCCCACTTTATAAAATTGCAGACCTTAGACTTGAAGTGCTTACATTTAAACAAAAAGAGAAGGAGAATCTAGGAGCAGCCTGGGCTAGATTCACAAGCCTTACCAATTTCGGCCCAAACCTTTCCTTGCCAGAGCATGTCCTATACTATCATTTTTACCTTGGCCTTAATAAGGAAGCTGCTCTGCATCTAGATATCGCTTCAGGAGGTTCATTCTCACATAACATTGCTAGTGAGGGAAAAGCCATTCTTGAGAGAATCCTTGAAAACACTCCATACACTGGCATCTATGATGAATTCCCTGAAGAAGAAGTCGAACCAAGCCCTGAACCAATAGAGGAGGAACATGCAACCGAATTGGAACTTCTAGTTGACTCTTCTAATATTTTGGTTGTTGAAACACCTCCTGATAAGGGAACAAAAAGCCAATTAGAGGATGATGAACCATCACCTTTAGAACTTCCCTTTGAATTTGAGGAAGATATCTTTGAAGATTATGGAAACACCTCAAACTTTCCTATCCAAGCGAGACCTCTAGTAAAGACCACTCCACATGATCCACTAGAAGAATCTGTTAGCATAGAACACCTCAAAAGCCTTTCATCAATTATGAGTTATGAATGGTTAACTGAAGCGGAGTTATCACCCGAGATTGCTCGAGTCACCTCCCCTTCAACCATTCTTCTATGCCAAATTGGAGGGTCTGCTAGAAAAGTCCACTACAATCCTTCTGTCGGGATAAACATTATTTCAAAAGAGTTAGCTGATATTCTTTATCCCGACATGTCCTTAACTCCATCACAAAAACTTCTACAAGGCCCATCAGGATTTATTCTTGAAAGCCATGGAGTTTTAAGGGCAATTCCTGTTAGAATCAACAACTCTGAGTTATGTTTAGATTTTCATATTTACGACATCTCAGAAGTTGATCTCTTGATTGGCAGACCAATCATGAGACTTCTATAGGAAGAACCATTATGAGGTCACTTAGACTTCAAGGTTGGGAATTCCACCATGACTATTCCTCTTGATCGATCTATTAATACGTTAGTGGAATCCAGACCCGAACAAGACCCTATTGAGGAGGTATTAATGGCATCTCTACAAGAGATGGCCCAACCATCCTTCGACATTGAACACTTCGTTGAAGAAGAAGAAGAAGAAGAAGAAGAGTTGGTAGAACCCATTGAGCTAGACAAAACTGAACAACCTTCACCTCCTCCAATAGAATTAAAACCACTTCCTCCTGGCTTAAAATATGTCTTCCTTCATAATAATCTATAAACTCCTGCCATTATTAGTGACAAGCTTTCCCATGAAGAGACAGATAAACTTGTCACTGTCCTAGAAAGACATAAAAAAGCCATAGGCTACTCACTTGGAGACCTAATAGGGATTAGCCCCAAACTCTGCACACATCGTATCCCTATTGATCCAGATGCATCACCCTCTAGGGAACCACAACGTAGACTTAACAGGGCTATGCGAGAAGTTGTTAATAAAGAGGTCCTAAAGCTCCTACACGCTGGGATTAATTATCCTGTGCCACATAGTGAGTGGGTTAGCCCTGTCCAAGTTGTGCCAAAGAAGGGAGGAATGACGGTCATTAGGAATGAGAAGAATGAACTCATACCTCAATGAACCATCACTGGGTGGCGTATGTGCATTGATTACCGAAAACTCAACAAGGCTACAAAGAAAGATCATTTTCTGTTACCCTTTATTGATGAAATGTTGGAACGGCTTGCAAATCATTCTTTCTATTGTTTCCTTGATGGTTATTCTGGTTATCATCAAATTCCAATCCACCCTGCTGACCAAAGTAGGACCACTTTTACATGCCCGTATGGAACTTATGGATACCGACGAATGTCGTTCGGATTATGCAATGCTCCAGCTTCTTTCCAACGGTGCATGATGTCTATTTTCTCGATATGATTGAGAGAATCATGGAAGTGTTCATGGATGATTTCCTTTGTCTATGGCAAAACTTTTGATGATTGTTTGGAGAATTTAGATAACACTACTAAATTTTGACCATGTTTCAACGCGCTGAAAAGTGTTGCAAAAGGATGAAAATAGTTGCGATAGTAGAAATAGCAACACCATTTTTTCGTTGGGAGGCGTTGCAGGTGCTTGTGTGGGCAAAGCTTTGGACAACACTTTCATGAGAAGCGTTGCAAAATGCGTTTTGGATTTGCAACGCTTAGGCGTTGCAACATAAGGTTTTGCTACGGTTGTATGTGTGGCAACAACAACTAATGCAACCCCTTAGGTGTTGCTATACTTTGCAATGGCAACGTACACATGTCGTAGCAAATGGTGCACTAGCAACGATAAACGTGTGTTGCAACATAATATATTGCCACGCACAACAACAGTGGCAATAAGGATTATGTTGCAACACCAAGAGGTGGTGGCAACTAGTGCAATTGCCACACCCAAGGTTTGGTTGCTATAAGATGCAAGTGCTATTGCTACACAAAATGAGTGTGGCAATAAGGGTTATTTCACAACGCTAAGAAGTGGTGGCAACATGTGCAATCGCCACGACCTAGATTTGGTTGCTATAAGGTGCCACCTCTATCGCATCACATAGTCAGTGTGGCAACAAGGCCTACGTAGAACGCATAAAGTGGTGGCAACATGTACAATTGCCACATTCACCATGTCATTGCTATAAGGTACAACAACCTCTTGCTACGCAAATTGTTTGTTCCTATAAGGATATATTGCCACATAAAATACGGTTGTAGAGAGTCAATTTGCAACGCTTTTAGTTCAGTGCAACCAAGCAATAATGCAGCGCCATTAATTAATATAAGAAATTCAATATACATCAACTGGACATTTGAATAAAGCTGATAAATTAAAATAGACAACTTTTCATTAAGTATTAAATAGACAATCCAATGGAATTGTATATGTAATCACAAAGTTAAATATGCTACGATGGAAACTACATTTAATCTGAACTTGAAGCACTTCAACATTTTCCAACACTTGCAGCCCTCCTATCCGCTTGTATGGCAATCTATAATTGCTTCGGTTGATCATGTCATTACTCCAAGCACTCCGTTAAGGTGCATCTTCCTACTACCTGTAAGTACACATTGATATTGGCATATGGATTACAAAATTTAATAACTTAGGCATATATAGAAAAGATCAACTAAATAAGATAAAACTAATTAAACGACATGATCAAAGTTCATTTTTGTTTGTAGAACATGATTTTAGAAAAGTAGTGATAGTTCTACAAAAACAAGAGCGTAGACTCAGCATCCAAAAGTAAACATGACTGTGCAGAAGAATAGTTATTCACCTTTTTCAGACAGTGAAGACAAGGTATTCTTCTCGTCCTAAAAATCAAAAAATACAGAAAGTAATTTTTCAATCCATTCCAAATACATACTAAAGTTCGGCAACCTGAATCAATAGAACATGATGTGAGTTGCATACTTCATAGTGATCTGATACAGCACATCACAATTGCAAGCTAGAAACAACCAAGAAAAAAAAAAAAAAAAGCTCTGATCCGATACAACACGTCACAATAGCAAGCTAGAAACAATCAAGCAAAAAAAATAAAAATAGTTCTGACCAGAACTTGTTTGGTTCCAGATTCAGTTAGTAATAGCATTCAGAGCACAGAAATTGAGCTGCTTCGCCATCACTTCGAGTCTAGCTTGCTTCATCTATCTACAACATAAGTTGGACAACATTACCTGCAGACAATTAGAAAGAAAAACTCCTTGTAATTTACTAAAAGGTAATTTTTGTAGAACAAAACAGTCAAATCTCTCATGGTCAAGAGAGATTGAAAATTTAGAATTGTGTACATTTCAGGGGTTCAGATGATCCAGCAGGGAAAAAAAAATAGTATATATATTGGCATGGAAGTCTAACTGCTAATGGCCTGCTCCTCAACGATATTTCAAAATGATCTCCACACCCTAGATCAGGGATAAGATTTGGAGTTGAGAGGGATATTAGAGAAAGAAGAGAAAGAAATCAAGCACCTGAGTACTGGGGAAAAAAGGCTAGCTCAATCGAACGGTTTAAATAAGTAGAAGCACAAAAGAAATAATTCTATGTATCAAGCCTATTAGTACAGGATAGACAATGAACTAAAATGACCGAACAAAAAGGAATGGACTAGCTAGGAAATCAAACTATTAAAATGACACAGTAGCTATGCAAAAAAAAAAAAAAAAAAACACACAGTAGCACTCACATACATAGCAGATAATTAAGAAAATATGAGGTGATGGTAACCATAGCTGATGACTATATTGCTGCATAAAATGGCAGCAAGGCAGCTATGCTATTGCACCAATGCATCTATTTTCATTGTTTGATATGATTGCCACATAAGCCAAGCACAAGATATCAGATTTTAACAATTATCAAACTTATATGAAATGGATAAGCTAACTAGTCCTTAAATTCCTGTTGATGGGATTTCTGTGCTGCTAGCATGCTGGGCTAATTAAATTTTCAGCAATGCATTGAGCTGAAATTGATTAATTCACTAAAACAGCCATGGCTCAATAGAGCAATCAAATCAAATCAAATAATCAGTACTTGAAGACGATCTTTATGGTGGGGACACATGTGGATCATGTATCCTCTCGTACATCGACACAAGACCTTGAAGACCTTTTTCGCAGATATGGGAGGTTGGCATGCTGGATCCAAATATGAGATGTTTTATGCACTTCCCAAACAAATTTTATCTTTGATTTTTGAAGAGTTGAGGCTACTTTCGATCTGCATTCCAATGTTTTATTTTAGCTCTGTCTAGTCTACAAAACCATTGATGCTTTATTTTAGCTCTGTCTAGTCTACAAAACCATTGATGCAACTTAGGCCGTATTTGATTCCACTCCATGAAAAAAATAGCGCGCTATAGCGCCGAAATAGTGCGCTGATAGCGGTCAGAAGCACCTGTCGCGACGCCAAATGTCGCTTATAGCCAAATAGCGCGCTATAGCGCCAAATAGCGGCGCTATAGCGTTTTGGCCAACCTCCCGCTAAATTCTATAGCCCGCAATTTTTTTTTTCATGGATTCCACTAGATTGCAGAGTCAGTTTCCACAATACTGAAGTACTGCTTTCAGGAATCTGAATATTATTACATCATGGGTGGCACTTCCAGCTATCTATTCGTCAAAAAAGGAATCTGAATATTATTGCATACTGAATTCTTATGATGACATTGCAAACTTAAGCTGTTCTAAGCTGAGACTTTAAATCCTTTTCTTGATTGTCCATGCACCTGAAAAACTCAAAAAAAAAAGAACACTTACAGAAGGTTGATTTCCAGTAGTCATTGATATGTGAATTTAAATTTTACTTTTTTTCTCTGTATATATGACATGGACTATGGATTGGCTGAAGTACAAAAAAAAAAACTGCTATAGCTGATCAGATGGTTAGTTTCCCTTGTGGGTCATGTCATTTTATTTCTTTTAGTCCTAATATCTGTAGCTGTTCCATTGATCACAGTTCATTCTGCTCTGAAACTTTTAGCTACAGTTATTATTTGTTGGGATTTAGAGAAACATCACAAAATTTGTTTCCTGGCCAAATGTGTTGGAATATTAGGCAATTTCTAGATTAATTCCATAATATAATTCATGATTAGCTGATCAAACTCAGGTCACAGATCAAAGCGAAGGGTGTAAACACAACTAGCACACCAGATAGATTTGATCTCGAGAATACCTGATTGACGTTGAGGACAACGTAATGAAGAGGTTCCCGAAAGCGACGCCAAGGTCCTTCAGGTCGTTTGTCGTCGATCGGCGGCTGCTGCTGAAGAAGTCGAAGAAGCTGTCGATGAAGATGGGCGGGGACGGTCCTCCGTGTGTCCTTCCCGGAAGACGAGCCGTGACAAAGATTGGGAGCGGTCGGCGAAGAGCGCTTCCCAAAACCTTATTCGCCTTCTCCCGCTGCAGGATCGCAAAGACGACGGTTCGGGAGACCTGCCGCCGCCCGGCATTTGGTGCACGCAAGCGATCGGGCTGGAGATTGGCAGCGGCGGCGCAGCGATGAGAAGAGGAAAACACTATTTTACTACTTTAGGATTTTCTAATAGAAACTCCCAATTGTAGTTATTATGTTGTGTCTATTCCCAGGAGGCTCAATATATAGGGAGGAAAACTCCCTACCTCCACATCAACTAGCAATATGGTACTAATTGATATTGCACCTCCCACCTTTGCTCATGGGCTAAAACAATAAAGCCCATTAGGGAACACAAATATTGGGCCTTTGAGATTTATCAAAATTTCTTAATATGAATTTTAGGGGAACTTATTCATATATAAATTCTAACAATCCCCCACCAGATCTCAACTGCCCAATATAGATATTTTCCTTATCTCACTACTGTTTTATATACTAGTATTTCAGCAGAGACTGTTAAGTTGAACATCCGCCTAGAGCTTCAAGTTCTACTCATTCACAACTTGAACAATGGACTACGCCTTGAATTGCAAGTTTTGTGTGAATAAGTTTTGCTCAAAGTCAAACTAGTACTTGGCTGCCTGTAGCCTTTCTCCGTGGGTGGAGCATATACGTCATACTCCTTAGTCTCTTCATGAGCTTACTAGAGATCACCCAAATCTCATAGACTGCGACGTTTAACAGTCGAACTCATATAGGTATGCCCTTTCAAGATTGCTCTGTAGGATAGCATCTTTACTTATAAAGTCAATAGGACATATTAAGGCATTCTCGCCAACCTACCATACAGAGCCTCTTTGCTCTTGAGAGTATTGCATCTTCACATAGAGAGGGTTTATTAGTTTACTCTCCTCAGTTTACCAATAGCTTGTTCTTCCCAGGTCCTTAGTCACGGGATCTCCGATCAAAAAGGTTGGGTTACTACTACTGAAAACTCATATGGGTCTCATACCCATCTCCCTAGATGCAATTTCTATCACATTACGTGATAGCCCTTTAGTAAAGGGATCTGCGCGGGTTTTTATCCATGCGTATATAGGATACAGTTATTACTCCGGAGTTTCTCAATTTCCTGACAGTCTTCAAACGTCTTTTAACGTGTCTTGTTGACTTTGAATTATCCTTTGCACTATTCACTTTAGTGATCACTGTTTGATTATCACAGTTCATAAGGATAGCCGGTACTGGTTTTTCAACCACCGGCAAATCAGACAAGAGCTCACGCAGCCACTCTGTCTCTGCAGATGCTGTTTCTAAAGCAGTAAGTTCTGCTTCCATGGTTGACTTAGTCAAAATAGTCTGTTTACAAGACCTCCATGACACTACGCCACCTCCAAGAGTAAATACATACCCACTTGTGGCGTAGATTTGAGCAATATCAGAAATCCAGTTCGCATCACTATATCCCTCTAGCACAGCTGGGTGCCCAGAATAGTGAATTCCATAGCTCATTGTACCTTTAAGATAGCACAAGACCCTTTCTAGTACATGCCAATGATCATCACCCGGGTTGGACATATACCTACTCAACTTGCTCACAGCAAAAGAGATATCTGGTCTGGTTGCATTCGCTAGATACATGAGTGAACCAACAATCTGAGAGTACTTGAGTTGATCTCTAGTACGCTTCTTATTCTTTCGCAATGTCACACTAGGATCATAAGGTGTTGGAGAAGGCTTTCTATCCATAAAGCCAAAACGGCTCAGGACCTTCTCAACATAGTGAGATTGCGATAAAGTAATCCCTCTCTCTTCCTTAATAAGCTTAATGTTTAGAATTACATCAGCCTCTTCTAGATCTTTCATATCAAAATTCTTTGACAAGAAAGACTTGACCTCATTTATGACATTCATGTTTGTTCCAAAGATTAGAATATCATCAACATATAAGCATAATATAACAGATTCGCCCCCACCATGTCGATAATACACACACCTATCAGCTTCATTGACAACATAACCGGCACTAGTTAACGTAGTGTCAAACTTCTCATGCCATTGTTTAGGTGCTTGTTTCAAGCCATATAAAGATTTTAATAACTTGCACACCTTTTGCTCTTCACCTTTTACTACAAATCCATCGGGCTGATCTATGTAAATCTCCTCATCCAACTCTCCATTAAGAAAAGCTGTCTTTACATCCATTTGATGAATGATCAGACCATATGAGGCAGCCAAAGATAGTAGTGTTCGAATAGTGGTCATTCTAGCAACAGGTGAGTAAGTATCAAAGAAATCTTCTCCTTCTTTTTGAGTGTAGCCTTTAGCCACAAGCCGAGCCTTGTACTTGTCAATAGTACCATCAGGTCTAAGCTTCTTCTTGAACACCCACTTACATCCAATTGGTTTACAACTGAATGGTAGATCAGATAGCTCCCAAGTTCCATTAGAAAGAATCGAGTCCATCTCACTACGAACAGCTTCTTTCCAATCATCTACATCTAGAGATGCATATGCCTCTGAGATAGAGGTGGGAGTATCATCCACAAGGTACACAATGAAATCATCACCAAAAGATTTTGCAATCCTTTGTCTCTTGTTCCTCACAGGAACTTCATTGTCATCCTTCTCAAGTGGTTGCTCAAATGACTCAACAGGATATTCGATAGGTATAGTATCATCAGGAGCTAATTCAGTAGAAAATCTAACATTGCTACGCATATCTTTTAAAGGAAATATATTCTCAAAAAATGTAGCATCACGAGATTCAAAGATAGTATCAACAAGCATATCAGAAACTTCAGATCTTACTACTAAAAATCGATAGGCAATGCTGTTGTGAGCATATCCAAGAAAGATACAATCTACCGTCTTTGGTCCAAGCTTACGCTTCTTATTAATTGGAACATTGACTTTTGCCAAACATCCCCACGTGCGCAAGTATGAAAGTGATGGTTTCCTTCCAACCCATATCTCATATGGTGTTGTCTCTTTATTTCTGTTTGGAATTCTATTCAGGACATGACTCGCAGTCAATATAGCTTCCCCCCACCATGCCTTAGATAAACCAGCAGTGTCTAACATGGCATTAACTAAGTCAGTCAGCGTGCGATTTTTCCTCTCAAAGAACCCCGTTGGATTCAGGTGAATAGGGAGGTGTCCTCTCATGAATAATACCATGTTCCGCACAAAACTCATCAAATGTTATAGGAAAATATTCACCACCACGATCTGACCTTAGACGTTTAATCTTTCTTTCTAGTTGATTTTCAACTTCAGCCTTAAAGATTTTAAAGTAGTCTAATGCCTCATCTTTAGTTTTCAGCAAGTAAATATAGCAATATCTAGAAGCATCATCAATTAACGTCATGAAATATCTCTTTCCACCTTTAGTCAACACACCATTCATCTCGCATAGATCAGAATGTATGAGCTCTAGAGGTGCCAAGTGTCTCTCCTCCGCTGCCTTGTGAGGCTTTCGAGGTTGCTTAGATTGCACACAACTATGGCACTTAGAACCTTTGGCAATGGTGAAATCTGGAATTAACCGCAAGCTAGATAAATGTGACATCAAACCAAAATTCACATGACATAAACGAGAATGCCAAACACTTGAATTATCATCAATTGTGCCACAAATATGATTCACTGACTTATTACAAAAATCTGCCAAACTTAGGCGGAACAAGCCACCACAGTCATAACCTTTACCAATAAACTGTCCATGCTTAGACATAACTACTTTATTGGACTCCATCACTACCTTAAACCCATCTCTTAAAAGAAGGGAAACACTAACAAGGTTCTTACGAATAGTTGGGACATGCTGCACAATTTTCCCTGAAGTAAACTTCAGATCTACCGTGCCAACGCCACGAACAGAAGCATGTGACCCATTCCCCATTAGGACAGAAGAACCTTGTAGCTCTTTATAAGAAGAAAACAAAGAGATGTCAGCACACACATGAATATTAGCACCTGTATCAACCCACCAACTTGGTGATTGAAATACCGATAGTACAGTAGGAACATTACTGTACTCCTCATCAGCATTGCTAATAGTCACGAGGTTGACATTCTTATTATTCCCATTGGAAAAGTGACTAAGCTGTCCACAAGTGAAGCAAAGCACCTCATCATTATTTTTCTTCTTCTCAAAGGTAGTTGTTAATTTGGCATTGGAAGATTTATTCCCTTTGTTCTTGCCATGTGGATTTTTTCTCGCACAAAATTAGTGCTAGAATGGCTCTTGTTCCCCTTATCAATAGTATTCTTCACCCGAATATTTTTCTCAACATCAAGAGATGCTATCAGGTTTACAACTGATATTTTCTGTCTCTTGTGTTTAAGAATTGTGCCGAAGCTCTTCCATGAAGAAGGCAACTTAGCAATATTGCATCCGGCTACAAACTCATCGGGTATGACATACTTAAGGAGTTCAAGTTCTCTTGCCATGTGTTGAACCTCATGCGCTTGCTTGACTATAGACTGGTTAACAACCATCTTGTAGTCATAAAAGCTTTCCATAATGTACAACTCAGATGTACCAATGGTTGCATTCAGTTGATCCCACAATGCCTTCTCATCTTGGAAGTGCAAGTTTGCATCTTCTAGATGACTAGCAAGACTATTTAGGATTGTTCTAAAGATAGTGTTGTCTCCCCGGAATCTTCTCTTATCTCTAGAGATATTTCCCTGAGGTGATCCAACAGTAATCCAGAACATTTTAGCCTCTAGCCAGAGCATGGCCTTAACTCGCCATCTCTTAAAATGTGCACTAGAAAACTTTTCTAGTCTCAGCACGTCAGTGAAAACAGCCATAGTTAAATCAAGAAAAAGCCTATAATAAGGTTTTTGGATTGTTGGAATATTAGGCAATTTCTAGATTAATTCCATAATATAATTCATGATTAGCTGATCAAACTCAGGTCACAGATCAAAGCGAAGGGTGTAAACACAACTAGCACACCAGATAGATTTGATCTCGAGAATACCTGATTGACGTTGAGGACAACGTAATGAAGAGGTTCCCGAAAGCGACGCCAAGGTCCTTCAGGTCGCTGTCGCTGTCGTCGATCGGCGGCTGCTGCTGAAGAAGTCGAAGAAGCTGTCGATGAAGACGGCGCTGGGACGGTCCTCCGTGTGTCCTTCCTGGAAGACGAGCCGTGACAAAGATTGGGAGCAGTCGCGCGAAGAGCGCTTCCCAAAAACCTTATTCGCCTTCTCCCGCTGCAGGATCGCAAAGACGACGGTTCCGGAGACCTGCTCGCCCGGTCGCTGGTGCACGCAAGCGATCGGGCTGGAGATTGGCAGCGGCGGCGCAGCAGTGAGAAGAGGAAAACACTATTTTACTACTTTAGGATTTTCTAATAGAAACTCCCAATTGTAGTTATTATGTTGTGTCTATTCCCAGGAGGCTCAATATATAGGGAGGAAAACTCCCTACCTCCACATCAACTAGCAATATGGTACTAATTGATATTGCACCTCCCACCTTTGCTCATGGGCTAAAACAATAAAGCCCATTAGGGAACACAAATATTGGGCCTTTGAGATTTATCAGAATTTCTTCATATGAATTTTAGGGGAACTTATTCATATATAAATTCTAACAAAATGTTCAGCAAACTTGCAGTCTTTTTTTTTCCTTTCGACCATGAACATTACTAATACCTAGTACTGTTCTTGTAATTTAACTGTTATTTCTGCTTGTTCACATTGTCAAACCATGAGCAGTATTACTAATTTAGTTGTTCTTCTCTTTTATGTTATTTTATTTTCACTTTGGTTTCAGAGGCTGTAAATGATAAAAATTGTACGTACAGGGTACAAATATCTGAATTAACACTCTAATAATTGATCAGGAATATGCAGACATGGATTTTTGACAACCTTGATTAATGAAGGTAGTGATGATGCTGGTTTGAGTAATCAGATTAGCCAATCTGATGAGCAACTAGTAGCACATGAGAATGTTCTTCCATCTAAGCGAGGTTTGAGTAATCAGATTAGCCAATCTGATGAGCAACTAGCAGCACATGAGAATGATCTTCCATCTGAGTGAGCAAATAGGAGCACATGAGGTAGTTCAAATGCTGCCATATATTTTGACTGACCGCTGATTTGCTGAAGATGGTAAGTATGGGAGGATAGTGTTTTCAGTTTAATATACTGAATATTTTCACCCTAATATGTTGTTGCCATGTTGGTGTATAATCATTTTTTCCTTCTATGATAGTGTTGGAATTTTTATCCTCTACATGGAAGTCAACTTGTTCTGCTGTTATTAGCTTTTTTGAGAAAATGTCAGATTCTCTGCCTTGCCATTATAGTCACTACGAAGTATGTACATGGATTGGCCAATAGCAATGGTAAGATTCATAGTGGCTCACTTTAACCATGACTTTTATAGTTTCAGAATGTGCATAGCCCAAGCAGCGGGAAAAGAATCAAATACTCCATGTCTTTTTTTTATTGGTATAATCTTGATGGAATCCCTCTTTGCATTTTTAATATAAAGAAATAATCTCAAGTTCTGAACACTGTTCCTCGTTCTATTGACCAGACTTGATTATGGGGAAAAAGGATGACATCCACTCAAAAAGTGTTGCTAGCTTACTTGCTATCGGCTGCTACTTTTCCCATTATTTCTTTCTAAATAAGCCGAGAATGACCAAGCTGATGATGTGCTTACTAAAAACGCGCTTGCGTTGCAGCATCTGCACGTGTACGTTGTGCTGGTGTTTGAGGCGATGGCCACATTCATCGGCCAAGTCTATGCTCTCCCTCGTTGGCTTTCAGCGCCGCAATCAGAGCTATGTGCAAACAATGTTTGGAGTGTCCACTACAAAAGCTATGCCAATTCTGTATTAAAAGCAGATAGGGATCTTTTCATAAACAATGTTAATCATGCTCTCTGCACATATATATTTATGAATTGCGAATTATGATTGCATCTTATATTTTGATGTTTTGCTACAAGATTGATCTAAGTGTTTTCCTTGGTCCATTCTTGTTATTTCCTAAATACCCTTAGTGCTACCTGGCTTTGCCTAATGAACTTTTCATTTTAAAACTTGAGCAAGGATGCATAGTCCCAAGAAGTGATAAATGTCCTTTAGTGTCTACCAGCTACAACCAACAGTTTATGCTTATGTGATCACTAGCTACTCAACATTTAGTGTCGAATAAGCCTTCCACTATGTTAATTTCAGCATTTAGTGTTGAATAAGCATTCCACTATTTTAAGGCTGATGGCAGTAAGTTGATTAATTTCTGCCTTTTTCTTGGCAATGTTTTTACTCGAGACAACTAATGAGAGGTCAGGAAAGGAATATTTTTCCAGGTAGCTTGATAATTGTTATTATTATAAGATGACACCTTCAGAGCAAGGCTCAAGATCATTGGCAGTTGATGCTTGTAGTGAATTGCTTCCGGTGGCTAGACTGAAGTGACCGATTATTTGAATTTAGGAAAACGCTGCTTGCAGCACAAGGTTTAATTTCTGGTGATCAAAAGGAATTAAAATCAAATCAGTACATCAGTTGCCATATAGGCTAATAAGAGGCATGCTTTCATGTCTATGAAGCTTGATGTCAAGGCACACCACAACTAATATAGATATCTGCTATTACCAAAGTGTGCGCCTTGATTCACATATTCCTACAGTGAAAAAAATATTGGGCTATTGATCCCTAGGATCTAAACAGAACGATTGTCCAATCTTTATTGTACTCATCAACCATTCTATTGAACTTGATATATATGACATTTGTTAATTAAACTCCGTTCGGGAAGTACTAGTATGTTATATAACAATGCATTACGGTGTACTTCAACTTGCATCTAATAGAGCAATGGTTTCTTCGTTGGGCCCATGCCATCCAAAGGCCCACAAAATACAATGTTGCATGCAACAACACATATTGCAACAAAACACACTAGTTTATAACAACAAAAAAAATGTGTGGCAATAGCAACATACTATTGCATCGTTTTAGATATTTAGTTGCAATAAACAACTACCTATTGCAATGGCTGTGAGAAATATTACAACCCAACAAAGGTGTGGCAATAGCGACATACTATTGCATCGCTTTAGATATTAAGTTGCAATAGACAGTCAACCTATTGCAATGGCCCTAGAAAATATTACAACCCAACAAAAGTGTGGCGATAATTTTAAGCAATAGCAACACTATTCTATATGGTTGCAAGAGCACGAGACAATTGCAACGCCAATCAGTACTGATGCAACATAATGTCATCGTGGCAATATTTTGAACCTATAGCAACACTTTTCACAAAAGGGTTGCTACAGGTCTCACCTCTTGCAACAACGAAGGTAAATATTGCAATGCACTACTTTGGTGGCAACACAGTCACCCTATTGCCACCTTTTTTGACAAATGTTGCAAAACACACCCCTATTGCAACAAAATTTGTGGCGTTGCAAAGGGCGTCATGTGGCAATAGGGTCAAAATCTTGTAGTGTAAAGTCTTACAAAGGTGTGAATAAAATTCCTTAGTCCTGAACTGGGAGAAATGCCATTTTATGGTTCAGGAAGGAATAGTACTTGGACATAAGGTGTCCGAACATGGGATAGAGGTGGATAGAGCAAAGATTGAAGTTATTGAACAACTTCCACCTCCCACAAATGTGAAAGGAGTCCGAAGCTTCTTGGGACATGCAGGGTTCTACAGGCGCTTTATCAAAGATTTTTCTCAAATCGCTAGACCCCTGACTAGTCTCTTAGCTAAAGATGCACCTTTCATCTTTAGTAATGAGTGCCATGAATCATTCCAAATCCTTAAAAGAGCACTGACTTCAGCTCCAATTATTCAACCTCCTGATTTTAATCTTCCTTTTGAGATCATGTGTGATGCTAGCGATTTTGTAGTTGGTGCCGTTTTAGGCCAAACCAAGGATAAGAAGCATTATGCCATATCCTATGCTAGCAAAACCTTGTCTGGAGCACAGCTCAATTATTATACCACTGAAAAAGAGTTGTTGGCTGTTGTCTTTGCTATAGACAAGTTTAGATCTTATTTAGTGGGGGCAAAGGTAATAGTTTATACAGACCATGCTGCTCTTAAGTACCTGCTCACTAAGAAAGATGCTAAGCCTCGGCTACTTCGATGGATTCTTCTACTCCAAGAGTTTGACATAGAAATCCGAGATAAAAAGGGCGTAGAGAATTCGGTAGCTGATCACTTGTCTAGGATTCCATACAAGGAGACACATGAGCTACCCATCAATGATTATCTAAGGGACGACACCTTGCTCACGATAACACACTCCGATCCATGGTATGCAAATATCGTGAACTTTATAGTGGCAGGATATGTCCCCCCTGGTGTAGACAAAAGAAAACTAGTCTATGAGAGTCGTCATCACCTATGGGATGAGCCTTATCTTTTCCGAGTTTGCACCGATGGATTATTGAGAAGATGTGTTCCTATGGCTGAGGCTACTCAAATTATGGAAAGATGTCATGCCTCGCCATATGGAGGACATTATGGAGCATTCCGGACGCATGCCAAGATCTGGCAAAGTGGTTTTTTCTGGCCGACGATCTATGCAGATACAAACGAATTTGTTAGAAGATGCCACAGATGCCAAAAGCATGGAAACATAAATACACGAAATCCAATGCCTCTCGTAAACAATCTCCAAATTGAACTATTTGATGTTTGGGGGATTGATTATATGGGCCCATTTCCTAAGTCTGGAAATTATGAATACATCTTGGTGGCCGTAGACTATGTATCGAAATGGGTAGAAGCAATGTCATGTCGAACAAGTGATTCAAAACATGCAAAGAGAATGTTCCATGAAATTATATTTCCTCGTTTTGGTACACCACGGGTGGTCATAAGCGATGGAGGATCCCATTTCATCGATAAAGACTTCCAAAAGTATTTAGCAAATCATGGGATTCGTCATAACGTTGCAACACCATACCATCCTCAAACTAGCGGTCAAGCAGAAACATCTAACAAACAAATCAAGAATATTCTGCAAAAGACTGTGGATGAAATGGGGAAGACATGGAAGGACAAGCTTCCAGATGCACTGTGGGCTTACCGAACTGCATACAAGACACCTATAGGCATGTCACCTTATCAACTTGTATATGGGAAAACATGTCATTTGCCTATTGAATTGGAGTTCAAGGCTCATTGGGCGATCAAGAAATGGAACATGGATCTCCACCTAGCTGGCGAGAAGCGTCTGATGCAACTATCTGAGCTAGAAGAATGGAGAGAAAAGGCTTATCACAACTCCAAGATCTACAAAGAGAGAACAAAAAGATGGCATGATAAGAGAATCAAACACAAGGAGTTCAAGCCTGGAGACAAAGTTCTATTATTCAATTCAAGAGTAAAGCTCTTTGGACATGGTAAGTTACGAAGTAAGTGGGATGGACCATATAATGTCGTCGACACGTCAACACATGGAGCCATCACCATCCAAGATGATACAGGTAACACGTACAAGGTAAATGGACAATGTTTGAAAGTTTACTTAGAACCACAGATCAACATAGTTGAGGAGCTAGATGTAATTGAGTTTATATGATTATTATATTAGAACACTCTAGACAACTAATGCTTAATTGCCTAACCTCTAATCAGTTCCACAAGTTTTGTTGTCTATTTGAGTGTTGCAGGATTCATGGGAGAAAGACATGATAGGATGACACCTTCATCGCTGTCTACCTTAACTTCCAATCATCAACATCCCGACATGTCAATCTAGCTTGGGGGAGAGCACCCCCAGTTATCACGATAAGTATCTCTTTACTATATATTATTAAGCTATATATCTTTTTGCTTTGTTTAATAAGAGTCTAGTGTTTAAAAGAGTGTTTGTTAGAGTATGAGAATAAATCATCTAGAGGGAGTATTCACCAGTTTGCTTTTGCTCAAATAAAATGAACTTTAAGTATGGAAATAATGAATAGTTGCTCTGCCGTAATTCCTTTCATGTACCTAGTTTTCAACCTTGAATTCTCTCAAGTTTCAGATAAAACTGTTTTGACACATGATTTGCTTTGAATTTGAAAACTTGTGGGTAACAAATGCTTGATCTAAGTCTAGGTAATTGACGAATATGATATATGAAAGGTTGAGCTGCTATTTATCTTGTTCTTAGTGATACTAGAGTCCGGAGATTTATCTTTAAAAACTAAAAGTGCTACATGATGAGTTCTGTATGACAGAGTGTTCTTACCATATATATGCCTCTTCAACCTACACTCCACTCATATCACTCATATATGCTACTTCTATCCTGGAAGTACGCATCCATCATATTCCACAAAAATCCCATCATTGCTTTTATGCTCATAGTTCTTGTTACTTGTCTCTCCAAAAAAAAAAAAGGGTCTTGGCTTGGGTTGTATTCAAAAGAAAAAAAAAGAGACAGAAAAGGGAGATGAAAAATGGACAAGTGTCCTACGGACGAGTAGAGCCTACCTCCCTAAGAGATGAAAAATGAACAAGTGTTCAAGGGCGAGTAGAGCCCACATCTCTAAAATAAAAAACAGAGATGAAAAATGGACACAAGTCCGAGAGCGAGTAGAGCCCACATCTCTAAAATAATAAAAGAGAGAGAAAAATGGACACAAGTCCGAGGGTGAGTAGAGCCCACCTCTCTAAAAAAAAGAAAGAAAAGAAAGTATACAACCCAAGTTCTCTACAACATATCCAAAGGAGAGATAGTTTCAAGGAGCATAAAAGTAAAATGGGGCTTCACATTTACCACCATTTTATTTACACCATATACCACTTTCACCATATATAACCCTCACAAAACTCTCATACACAGGAATCTCTGAGTTTTATTTTGAAAATCTTGCAAAACCTCCAGGATAATAGTTGATCTAAGAGCTTGAGACATAGTGTTTGACTTGATTGTTCTATCTTTCAATTGCTCAAGACCTAAGTGAAGGCTATAAGCCCCATGATAAAAAAAAAAGAAAGGAGTTTAAGTTAAAAATATATATTTATATATATAATAATAAAATGATAATAATAATATATAATTCTGAGGAGAATTCTTGTTTGAAAGCATGTGTACTTTTGAGGCATGAAAGCATTGTAGCAACTCCTCGATCCATTGTTAAGTTTGGCTTTGCTAGGGACTAGCAAAGGGTAAGCTTGGGGAGCTTGTTGACACCTGTTATAGCATAATATTAATAGTCAACTAAACATGAAATAAGGGCATAAAATGAATATCAACATAAGTCTAGGGTTTTACTTGACATAATTCCGCGAGTTTTGGTATTCGTGACTTTCCAGGGGACTTAATGGATAAAATGCAGAGAAGAGTGGAGAAAGTTCCAGAATATACAAGACATATGATGACAAGACTTGACCGTGAAGTAACTCAACCCGAAAAGTGGACTAAAACATTCTGGAAGATACCAGAAGACACCAGAACAAACGGGAAGCCGAGAGGAGAACATGACTGGCGGCGCCGCCAGCAATTTTATGTCGGCCGCCAGGCATTTTTGGCCAATTAGCTTCGTCTTTTTATGTCGATTTGTAACCGACTTTGAGGTTGTATTTATACCGTTGCAAGGTCGGTTTGATCCAATGGTCATTGTTCATCGCCAAGACTTATCTCTCTCATTATTTTTCATTAGTATTCTACAGAGCAAAAGTTAGGGTTTCAATTAGAAGAGAGATCCTTCTAGTTGTCTAGTTGTCTAGTTGTCTAGTTCATCTAGTTCATCTAGTTCAACTAGTTCATCTAGTTGTAATTAGATAAAGGAGAGAGAAGAGGAGAGAGTTGAAGAGCCAGACTTGTCGGATCTTCATCAACATTGTAATCTTCCAGCTACTAGTTCGCCTTCAACGAATCTCCAGGTTCTTCATTTATTAATTGTAAGCTCTCTATTTACATTCATTCAGTATTTACTTCTACTTTATTTATTAAGATTCCCGTTTGCATCAAGTGCTCTAGTCTTTGCAACACTAGAGTAGTAATTATTAGATTAGGCGTGGTGCTTAGTCTAGTGGTTACCTGGAATTGCACCCAATCCCACGGATAGTTTGTGGTAGCCCCAGGTGGTGACAACCCTGACGGCCGATGTATTCCACCACGTTCGGATTGGTGTTTGTAGGACCATAGTCGGAGCTTCCTAGCCCCCTTCTCATCCCTTTCCATGGCAAGTGTTCTGATGTCCCATAATAAATAAATCTTGAAGTATCTTTGATTCCTAGATTTATTAGAGAAGCCTTAGAAATTTTCTCTCTCTCCCTACAAACCCATAGTTATCCTTGGACAACTTATTATCTTGATTAGTGCACTTCACGTTCCCCGTGGAAATCGATACCTTGGAATACTCTTGGGTGAAAGCTACATCGGTATCCGCGGCGCTTTGCGGATTTTTCTCGTGTGCGTTAATTTATACCAACAATGGATTTGGGCTCACGTTTTCGCCCGGGCTCATTTGGTTGGGCCGTGGTGACCTGGTCCTGTCGTCGGGCCAGCCTGCTTCCGTGTGCGGGAAAGGAGGAGGGAAAGGAGGGAAAGTTGGGTTGGGGCGGGAGGGAAGGTGGTGAGGGAATTGAGCCCGAAGCTCTTTTCCAATTTCTATTCCCTTTTCTATTTCCTTTCTCCCATTTCCATTTCTCCCTTTTCTATTTTCCCACTTTCCCTTTGGTATTTCATGTGTGTAAATATATATACTGTAAATGTTCTCACAAGCACTTAAGTATTACCATGGTTTTATATTCATGGAAATATTTATCCCTTTGTACTTGTGGAAATATATATATGTGTACACACGGTTCCCGAATTTCTTTATTTCATGTGCAATATATATGTATTTATATTTTATAAATATTTTCACAAGCACAAAAATATTCTCATGACTTTTATTGTCGAGGATATTTATTTGTTGTGCTCAGTGAAAATAAATAAAGATATATACATTTGGATGCGTGTTGTTGCTATATCGATCAAATAGACCGGTGAGCTTTACGTTGTCCATCTTGAAGAGGTTTGCGATCAAGAAGAAGTTTGTTGTCAAGAAGGATTTGTCTTGAGCTTTGGAAGTGAAGAAAGATTTCTCTTGGAGTTTTGGACTTGAAGAAGCATCAATATTAAGGCAAGTATAGTGTTGGGATATGTTAGTTTTTAAACCATGATCATATGACTTGATTAATGTTTATGCACCGAATGATAAATGTGAATTGTTTAGCAACATGTGGACTTGTCTGTACTAGAGTCTCCGGGAAAACAGTACAACTGTGAGGGCTAATGGGCTCTGGTTTTAGTTCAGTATGAGGACCTTGTTTAACCTGTTAGTGGTTACCGAAAGGCGTTAGGGTAAAACAGACTGTGGATCCCCATAGAGGGTTGTATCACACGGGACTGCCGCACCCGTGGACCACTGCGGTGTGTCGCATGGATTGACGGAAGATACCTAGCGGCCCTAGCATGTTAGATGAACCTTTGAAAGACTTAATAGTGAACCCTGTCGACCGTCCTAGGAAGAGGGTTAAGGGGCCGATCACCCCGGGCGAAAGGTCAATTCACGGCTCACAGTGAAAGTGTACGCCTCTGCGCAGAGTAAAACTGGTATATCAGCCATGCTCATGGTCATGAGCGGCCTTGGAACCTTTGCATTAAGATGATGACCTATGCTTGTTTAACAATACATAATTTATTGTTTATGCTCTACATTATTATGTTATAATGATCATGGGATTATTGGTAAGGTATTGCCTTGCTATTCTTGTTGAGTTCGACATGGACTCATCCTTGCAATTTCCCACTCAAACCAGGAAGATTGCCTGAGTGCTAGCGTTTTGAAGAAGTCAGGCTTGTGATCAACCAGTCAGTTTGTCCCTGTGGAGTGGAGGCTTCATCCCAGGATCGGAGTGTTTGTCCGTTGTTCGCGCTTTGAGGTTATTTATTTTATACTAAGTTCGTTATTTATTAAGCATTATGTTTTGATATTTCCTTTAATAGTGACTATATGCGAGATTTGACTTTCTGGGCTCACATATGGTGTGTATCTGATTTTGTCCTTAAAACCGGGTATGACACTGAGCTTATGCACTCATACCTGGTGTCAGTTCTCAAAACTTCCCTACCCACATACTGACTGCCGGTTTTTTCCAACATGTTCTCTATTATCTGCCAATTTGTGCTCAATAACTTAGTAGGCTACTACGTGCCTATGTGTTCAAGATTAGAATGTATAGTATCAGCACTCGGAACGTGACAAACAGAGGTTTTCAACAATGTCTGCTACTCACGCCACCTTCTCATTTTTCTCTGTTATATTTTCTCTTATTGTTGTCTTACTTTAGTACCTGAGCACTGCACCTGTGATCTGTGTTGCATGTCTTTCATTAGATTCATATATACGTACTGTTAGACTGAGTTGTGTGGATGCATGTGTTAGACCAACCATCATGCGGATGCATGTGTGTGTCGCTGTGTGGTTGCATGTATTCGCTACTGATCTATATGTCTCGGCATCCATTGAATAGAATTCATCAAGCATTCTCATATTCTAGCTCTTTCATGGTATCACGAGACGGTTCTTTTCCAGGACCTCTCCGCTTCCGCTAATCCGCGCCGCTGCTCCTCACGATCGCCGGCCATTGCCGTCGCTGGGCATCTGCTCGCCGGCCCCCTGCTATTTCCACCTGAACTGCCGCTGCTGACTCCGTCGCCGACAATCTTCTGCGCGACTCCGACGTCCGCTTCGCTTCTTCGGGCGGCTCCGACGTCCGATCGTATCGAGCTGCCTCGCCGCGTCGCGCTGCTTCGTTGCGCGGTGCTATGATCCCGTCTACGACGATCGGCCCGACGCCCGATCCCGACGCGATCCGCGCGCGTACGTGGAGACGCTCGTCGTTCGACGCGATCACGCGCGCGGTCTCTGCACGAAGCGCGCGACGTCCGCCACCGCGTGTGCGTGCGCGTGCCAGGTCGCCCGATCGTCGTCCGTCATCGCGCCCGTCCGCGTGCACGCGTGATCCGCCCATCGCGTGATCCATATCTGGCCGTGCGATTCCCGTCCGCGTGATTGTCCGCGTCACTGCAGCAAGGAAGTTTTACCGATCCAGCAAAGCAAAAAAAGAGAGAGAGAGAAAAAAAAAAAAAAAAAAAAAAACCAAAAAAAACAGAGAGAAGGCCGTCGCCGTCGCCGATCCACATCCCGATCCCTCGCCATGGCTGAAACTCGAGCAGCGCACCGCGCGTGAGGCGCAGGACCAGCGCGACCGTGAGGCTGGCGAGGCCGGCTCCAAGGCTCTCAACGAGTTCGAGGCGGCACGCTGACACCCACAGCGCCGCCATCGCCCTTAACAACCACTAGTGTATTAAATCAAGGTCCTCATCCCGGTCGTCTTGGATCGCGTCGCGAACAACTACAATCGTTGGCGCTCCCTCTTCCTCGTCGTCCTGGGCAAGTACATCCTCACGGATCACGTTCTCACTGATGCGGTGAACGCCCGATCGGCGGCCTGGCTGCAAATGGACTGCACCCGTCCTCATGTGGATCTACGGCACGATCAACGCCGATCTCCAGCAGTCCACCATGCTGAAGAACCCCAACGCCCGCACCGCTTGGCTCCATCTCGAGGACGAATTCCTCGGACAACGCAAGTCAAGCGTGCTGCTGCTGTCCGCGGAGTTCCGCACCGTGAAGCAAGGCGCGTCCTCTTTCACGGACTTCGCCACAAAAGCTGGAGACCATGGCGGCTAACCTCAAGGACGGTGATCCGGTGGAGATCGGACCCTCGTCCTCACGCACGCTTGGGGGGGCGGCGACAAGTTCCGCCCCATGGTGACCAACATCAAGCTGCGCCAACCGTTCCCCACCTTCGCCGAGGCCCGCACACTTCTTCTTCCGGAGGAGATCAACCTCGGCGGCGTCGCCGGGCAGCAGCAACAACCCGCCAGCTCCGCCACCGCCAGCCCTCCTCACCGACTGCGGGTCCAGCGGTCGTGGTCCTCCTGGCGGCCGCGGCTCGGCAGGTGGCGCGCCGCCAAGGCGGCAACCCCGGTGGTCACGGCAACCATGGCAGTGGTCGGGGAAACCACAAGAGCGGCATGGCCGTGGTGGCTGGTAGCAGCAGCGGCAGCCCGGCGGTGCACCATCCGGTGGCCAGCGTCCGCCCCGTTCCTCTACAACGCGTGGGGGCACGGTTCCGTTACGGCTGAACCCCCGCAGCCCGGCGGGCATGGCGGTCACTATCGCCCACCGCAGCGAGGCCCTCACAATGGTGCCCCAGCAGCAGCAACAACCCCATTCCAGGCACCGTACGGGTACGGGACCGGATACGGGGCTCCCTCGCAGCTCGGCCCTCCTCCAGGCTTCGGCTATGGGCAGCCGGCGACACCACCACAACAGCAGCCATGGAGCCCGGTGCACGGTGGATCTTTTGCCGCGTCGTCATTTGTTGACACCTCTTAAAGCATAAAAATACAAGTTTAAAAACATGAATTAAGGGCTAAGGTCAAAGACCAAACATAAGTCTAGGGGTCTAACTAACATAATTCCACGAGTTTTGGTATTCTGTGACTTTGCAGGGACCTAATAGATAAATGTAGAGAATAATGGAGAAAGTTCCGAATATACAAGGCCTATGAAGACCCAGACTTGTCCGTGAATCAAATCAACCCGAAAAGTGGACTAAAACATTCTAGAAGACACCGGAGGACGGGAGAAGAAACGGGAAGCGAGGTGGCACTCCACCACCCGGCGCCCCGCACCCCTCCACCCTGGCGGCCGCCCGGTGGGGTCCCCTTGTCACCTCCTTTTTTTATGTCGGTTCACTACCGACATTGAGGTTGTATCTACACCGTTGCCAAGGTCGGTTTGATCCAAGGGTTGACGTTCATTGCCAAGTACTATATAAGAAGACCAGCTGACCCTGAGGCTCATAACAATTTCATTATCAACTCATACCCATCAAGTCCAGCCAAGTCTAGACATAAGCCCTAGTTCATACTAGAAGTAATTAGCTACCTAACTAGTTCTAGTTGAACATCAAAAGTTCATCTTGAGTTCTGATTAGTCAAGAAGTAGCAAGGATCGTTCTTGAGACTTCTCTCTTGTATTCAATCTGTAAGTACTCTTATATTTAGAATACAATTGTTATGGCTTTGATCTTTATAATTATTATATTCTTATTGATATGTGTTTATGCTTGCTATGATTATATATTTAGTTTAGTGAGATTGCTTTATATTTTATGCATGGAATTGTATAGCATCCATATAGATGATCACTATGTGGGTGATAAGCAATGTGTAAACGTGGTGTTTATACAACGTTTATCGCAATTGCACCCTACATTCGGGCCGTGTGGTAGATCGTGGGGGGGTGACAGCCCCTGTTGAGTCCTTTGTAGTCCACCCTCCGAATGTAGTGGCACGTCGAGTTATAATTACGGTGATGGATAAGTTTTGTCCTTATTTGTCATTGGTAATGCTTGCCATGTGTAGAAGTAATCCAACCTTGCCATGATAGCTAGATGTATTGCACTAATTGTAGTATTCATTGACATGTATGATTAGGGATATCTTAGGAATATTCATTCTAGTCTAATTTATAACATGTTAATTGCTTGTATGATTCTAGTAAGCTTAATGATCTTAGACTTGGGTATTTATCAATTATATTATATTTATCTTTATCCTGTGACTTATCCTGTTGAGTAATGTTAGATGCATATGGTTACTCTGCATTATAATCTTGTAAAGAGGATGATCTCATAGCTAAACCACTATATATAAACCTTTTAGACATCCTTTTCTCTCTACCTTTCCATAGACTCCCTTCCCGTGGAAAATATAAATACGATACCTGGATTACTCGGTGAAGTGCTACAATTGGTGTTTCTATACGTGCGCTTTGCGAGATATCATGTTTATTCTTTTATCAAGGCCAATCAAGAATACCATGCCCCGCATTTCTTAGCTTTATTGCTAGGGTGACAGACTAGTGAATAGGTAATGCCTAGAAATGAGTGGTATACCTTGAGTACATATCCTGGTGAGATTAACTCCACTATGGATAGTGTTACTATGATACAACCACTACTAACACCGCCTAACTCCGCTTTGTTGGATCATGAGGTTAATCCCATATCCATGCTAACATGATTAGATAGATTTCCCATATATATTTCTTTCGCCTTCCTAATTGGGATCGTGTAAGAAATATCAACAAGCATTTCTGGCGCCATTGCCGGGGAAGACGTAGTCTATTTTAGAGAAAAATAAATTTTTATCTTGGCTTTGTTTTTCAAAACTTTCCTAGTTTGGGAGAGCATAGTCAATCTTTCTATTTTGAAAATGTGTTTCCAAAACTTCAAAAGTTTTTTTTCTAAAGCTTCTTTCCAGCTATCTCTAGTTTGGGAGGGTATTAGCCAAAACTTAGACAGTGTTATTCCTATTAAGTTGGTATTGTTTCTGACTTACTAGTTAGAAAGGGTGCTAGCCAAAAATCCTATAAACACATCATATAAGGAAATAAGAGAGATCCCTTTACACCACCTAATGCATTGAGAACCCATTATCACATACTCAAACAGGTTTCCCCTGTTCTTTATTTTGTTTTTATCTTATGCGGGGAAAATTATATGTATGAATAAGAACCTTCGAGAGAATTTTGTTGAAGATCCCGAAAAATTAATCAGGCGAGGCCAAAGCAAAACTTCGAGACAAACTCCATTACCTACATCATCATCATCATCATCTTAAATACGATAATCCAAGACCTACTGAATCGGAAGTTAATCAAGTTACTAAAGACTTGACATCTCAATTTGAAGCTATGGCAACCAAGACACTTCGTGAATTTTCAGCTCCTACCACGGAAAACATTCTCGTTGGTCGAAGGTAGAGGTTGGAGACAAAGGCTTTGAGCTTAAGCCGGGGCTCATCAATATGGTGCAAGCAAGTCAATTTTGTGGAAAGGCACATGAAGATGCTAGTGCTCATCTCCAACACTTTTACGGAGATATGCAGTACACATTTTCTATGAAGGAAGTATCCTCGGATGCAATATTGCTCCGCCTCTTTCCATTCTCACTTTTTGAGAAGGGCCAAGCAATGGTTTTATGCTACAAAAGATAAGAATAAAACATGGATATATGTTCCACAGCCTTTCTTGCTAAGTTCTTTCCTGTGGGGAAGACAAATGCCTTAAGGGGAAGATATCAAATTTTTAACAACAACATGCTTTGAATCAGTCCCGAAGCATGGGAGCGTTTTCAAGAATATATTTCAGAATGTCCACATCATGGGATGGAGAAGTGGCTGTTGATGCAGACTTTCTATCATGGGCTCATTCCCAGTGCTCGTGAAACTATGGATGCAGCAGCTGGTGGTGCTTTCTTATCACTTACATTAACTAATGCCATAGAACTTGTGGAGAAGATGGCTTCCAACCAAGGTTGGAGTGAAGAACGTCAAACTCGCAAGAGGAGAATGCACCAGCTTAAAGAAGTAGATATGCTATCTGCTAAAATGGACCTTATCATGAAGAAGCTGGAGGATAGAGATCCTCAACCCAGAGCAGTTATGCAAATTCAAGACTCACACATGACATGTGAAGAATGTGGAAACTTAGGCCACCTTTGGAAGGAATTGTCCGAGAGATCACGGAGGATATCAATTTCATCAATAATAACAACAATAATTTCCGTCCTCAGCGAGAATCAAGGTTGGAACCCACGAGAGGCCCAACTATCAAGGTAACTATCAAGGAAATTACCAAGGTAACAATCCAGGTAACAATTTTAACACTTATCAACCTTCTTTAAGAGATCTTGTTGTTAACCAAGGTAAGACCATGGAGAATCTGTCAAGAAAGATAGCAATTAATGATAAAGCTCTTGAACTTATCAATACTCGTTTAGAAAGCTTTTCTTCAGCTATAAAGAATCAGCACAGTTTTAATAAAATGATAGAATCTCAGATTTCTCAGTTATCTATTCCACTAACCACACCGGGGAAATATTCGGGACAGTAGGAAGTATTAGAAACCGCAAACCTTGTCGATATTTATAATGCAGGTCGTTACTATAGAGAGACCTCGGGGAAGTTGTTGGTTGGATGACTCAATGCCACCTAAAAAGGAAGATCCGGGGAAGACTAGTCATCACAATCAAGATTGGACAACACACATTCGACAATGCTCTCGTGATTTTGGCTCAAGTGTCAACATACTACCAAAGGTAATTTATGAAAAGATTTATAGTGAACCACTTTGGAAAACGAATATGTGCTTGCAGCTTGCAGATCAATCATTTTGTTATCCCGAGGGGATACGTGAAGACGTGTGTGTGTGGGAATCGGAGGCTCATACGTACCAGCGGACTTCGCGAGTTGTAGACACAGGAAGAAATGAAAGAGCACCAATCATACTTGGTAGACCATTCTTATGCTCGGCTAAAGCTATCATCTACGCAGACAGTCGCGAAGATTGTTTTCAATATCAAGGGAAAGAAGGAGAAATTCATTTTCAAAGACAAGGTACAAAAACTCTCTTACTTATTCCTCGTATAATAATCAATACATTATAGAATCAAAGATGGAGAGCTACAATCAGAATAGAAGAAGGAATCGGAATCGAACAAGAACAAGAAGGCCTGACCTACAAAGGTAATGGTAGTAAATAAAACAACATCTTATAATGACCATTTACTTGAATATCCAATGCTTCGTCGGCAAGATGATCCGAATACGCCTACCATCGCATGTTCTATTCAATGCTTAACTTTCTATAATACATATTGCGATACTGGATCTGGAGTTAACATAATGGCAAAGGCTACATATGAATTATTATTTGGAAAATTGCCATTGCAACCAACATATGTGCAGCTACTGGATGGCAGACCAATCCTATAGAGTTCCTGAAGGAATTGCCAAGAATGTACCAGTCAAGATTAAGGACCACGATGTTCTCACCGACTTTGTAGTCATGGACATGGGAAGAGAAGTAGATCCTCCATTAGTGCTTGGGAGACCATTCCTCAACACTACTTGTGCAATTATCTACATCCACACGGGAGAGATACATTTCCACTTTCCTAAAGAGAAGGTATGTGAGTACTTTAACAGCTATAATGAATATACAAATCCTAGGAGGAAAACCAGGACAGCTCGTCGCCGTCATAATAAAAGATGGACAAAGAATTTAATAGAAGAAGCAAAGGAGAGTGAAGAAGCTAAAGCTCTTACACCTACTACATCTACGGAGAAAGAGGAAACAACTACTTCAAAGAAGAGTACATCATCCAAAAGATGGAGGAAGAAGAAGACATCTCCCAAAACATCATCGGAAGAGATAATAGAATCATCGGTGCCACCAATTGTGACCACTGATGTACCATGGGAGTAAAGAGCAGAACTTGGAGTCTTGTTTGGAGGACTCTAAACGCCAAATCCTCGCCGAAAGGTAAGTCGGTAAGTTATCCATATTTAAATTCTTGCATTACATATTATAGTATCATATATATATATATATATATATTTGAAAACAACAAAAATATTTTATCTTTTATAAAAAACCTTTTAAGCCCCATGCTAATATCCCTGAGGTTTAATACCTTAAAGCTATTTCTTTGTGGTGGCATAAAAATAAAATAAAGTTATACACAAAGTTATACTTTATTTTCGCATATAAAAATAAAATAAAAATTTGCAAAATAAAAATTATATAAATAATCCCAGGCGACCTAAGAAATGTGGTTTATCTCTAATGCTTAATCAAGTTCCACTAGCTTTGTTGTCTATTTTGAGATTAACAGATTTTTAAAAGGAGAAGAGATATGCCAAGTGTCACATTGATGTCAACTACCTCAACTTCTACATGCATTGAAGACTACACTCCAATCTAGCTTGGGGAGTGCAACCCCGATTACCCGGATAAGTATGTCATACCCGGTTTTAAGAACAAAACCGGATACACACCATATGTGAGCCCCGAGAAAGTCAAATCTCACATATAGTTAGATACACACCATATGTGAGCCCAGAAAGTCAAATCTCACATATAGTTACAATTAAAGGAAATATCAAAACATAATGCTTAATATATAACGAACTTAATACAAGAAGATAACCTCAAAGCGCGAACAACGGAAAGACACTCCGATCTTGGAATGACAGGGACCAACCATTTGGTTGATCACAAGCCCGCCTCCTTTAAAACTCTAGCAATCTTGCAACATCTGGTTTGAGTGGGAAATTGCAAGGGTGAGTCCATAAAAGCAACTATAACATGGGGTTATGAAGCTCAAAGGTGACTTTGGTTTAAGCTGCGGTAAGCATTTTAATAGGTCAAATTTTATCATTAATTAAGCAAGAAGTTGTGGTTAAGCCCCGATTAGCCCACATCATAAATAAGAGCATCAAAAGTCATCAAGCCTCCATCATCGTAGTCACCTTCAACTTAAATCCATGTCTCAACCTTATCTCAATCTCAACATTCAGTGACCATCTATTCCTTGAGTTTTAGGGCCGCTCGTGGCCGTGAGCACGGCCGATATATCGATTTTGATCAAACTCTCACAAGCAGAGGTGTACACTTTCAGCGTGAGTCATGATTCTCAAATGTATGAGTTTGCAAGGCCCAATACATCAAGAATCATATAAAGCCTTTCAATGGTTCTTCTAAAATGTCAAAGCCGCTAGGATTCAATGGTTATTCCGTAGGATCCTACCCGGCCTTGGGTTCCCACAATCGACCTTCCCCATTTGCGCCACAAAGAGGGTAACCCACGACAAGATAGGAAAGGTCCATTGACCGACTAAAGTCGAGCCATATAACCCCCACTGTATCTTGTAAGTCCCAGCTTTTGCCAAAAGGATAAGTCCTTATGGAGGGCCAAGAGTACCATGAAGAAGCATGAACTCTCACCCTATGGTCGATTTTGGTAAACACCATCTCATATAACTCATTGTGTATATATATCATAGTCATCTTGAGATCATGCTTATTACAAGTTGAGCACTAGCAAAATACTACCCATATGCAAACATCCCCATAGGCAACAAGGTACAAGATAACAATAACTATGTTATGATCTCTAAGTTTGACAAGGTGGACACATGCATATGAATCGTGATTATAAAGTGTATAGGTAACAAGGATAGTCCCATGCTATACTTGCCTTAAACTCTGATTCCTTCTTATTTAATTCCTCAAAAAGAACTCCACGAGGATCCTGGTCTTCAAATAATTCCTGATCTTCCACGAACTGCTCACTGACTACTTGATCATCAACTTCTTCTTCTAGGCCACCAACGTAAAACTCACCTTAATCGGATATCGTCACAAAGCACCACACAAGCATCCAGAAATCATACACGAAGCAAACAATAGAACTATATTAGAACATTACACCAACAGTAAATAAATAAATTAAAAAGGTTATAAAACAAAAGTACACGTCACTACGATCACATAGACGCTAATTTCACCGAAATCGGAGCTAAAATAGCGAAGTTATGCACTAAACAAGATTAGCATTAATAAAATAATAAATTAAATTCAAACTCGAAATTTAAAAAGTTTGAAAAGCGGATTAACAGTATGATAAGCATGTAGATGACGAGATTACGAATCCAACGCAAGTTGAACGGAGCTAATCGGAGTTAAAACGACAAAGTTATGAGCATTTGAAATCAGTGGCAAAATTGTAAATAGACAGAAGTTTATTTCGGATTTAAAACAAATAAAATTTCTTTATAAATCCAATCCAGGGACCTGGACGCAAATAAAGGTAGCCGGGGGACTCTTTAACAAAAGAACTCCGAAGGGGTATCCTCGGATCTGGGTCGTCGGATCGAGATCGGACGGTTGGAAACAGATCCTGTTCAAGTGCGGCGGCGCATGGCCGGGAAGACGATATCCGCGGCGGCGGACATGGATTCCGGCGACGGAGCTCGCCGGCGTAACTCGTTCCGGCGCTACAGACCACCGTTTTGGACGCGGTTTGAACCAAATGAAAAAGAGGAGATCGAGGGCATCTCACCACGGGCGAAATCGGCGGGAGAGACGGCTCGCCGACGGCGTACGGGCGGGAGTGGCGGACTGCTCCGTCCTGCAATGTTCGGCGACGCATTGTGAGCGATACAGTGCATGAAAAGGAGAAAGGACGGGCCCGACGGCTTCGCAACGACGACCCGAAGATCGGCAAGGCACTTACGGCGGTGGAACAGCAGCGGACCGGCGAGAACGAAAATCGACGGCGACCGGCCTGGGGTTTAATGTTGCTGCTCGAGTTGCGATGGAAAAAGGGCGCTCCAGTGCTCGCGGCTCGGCTTATGAAGGCAGGGCGCCGCACCAGGAAGGAAAGCAACAACGCAAATTAGGAAGGGAGCGGCATCAGCGCGATTTCAATCAAATGACGACGACGTTCGCGAGCTGGACGAGAAGCGTGCGTCGTGCGTGCTGGTGTTGTGCTCGCTGGTTCAAGCTGGGCTGGCCGTGGCTGCTGGAGCCCAACGTGAAGAGGAGGAGGTGCAGCGTTGCAGCTGCTGCACTCTAATTGGACCGGCTTGAAAAGCAAGGCAACGGTGGAGCTCGGTCCAGAAATGAAATCAAGGAAAAGAAATAGCAAGCCAAAGCCCACGGCTGAATTGAGAAAGGGAAAATATATATATATATATATAGAGAGAGAGAGAAGATAAAAGGAAACCTTTTTTTGTTCCTTTTATTTGCACCAATTCAAATGAGCTTTTCAAAATAATTTGAATACCTTTTCAAACTTCTTTTCAAATGGATTTGAAACCCTTTTCAAGATTTGATCAGAACCACTCACTCAATAAATTTAAATGCATCAGCATGAATGCAAGAGCAATGTTGCTAAGCCTTATGTTAAATTTTAATTTAACAAAAAAATATTTATTTCCCTATGTTTCATGAGCATAAAATTCAAAATTAAATCATTTTAGCTCTATTTTAAAAAAGAGGCAAAATTTGGGGTGTCACAAAGTATCCTACTATCTATCTATCTATATTATTATTTTATTATTAGTTAAATATTTTGCTTGTTAGAATGTTTGTTAAGAGTCTAGTTATATATAGTTTATACACAGTCTTTTGTTTGAGTGAGAATAAAAGGATCAAGAGAGAGTGCACATTAAAAGTTTACTTTGCTCAACTAAAAAGGAACCTAAAATTTGTCAACAAGGAGATGATGAATAGTTGCTCCGTTGTTATACTTTTCTAGTACCTAGCTTTCAAGCTTAATTTCTCTCAAAGCTCCATTTGCAAAATTAATCTTTATTTTGAAACCTGAAACATTTGGGTTGCAAATGCTTGCTCTAAAGTCTAGGTAATTGACTGATATGATATATGATAGTCTGAGCTGCTATTTGATCTTACTCCTAGTGACACTAGATTTTGGAGATTTATATTTCGAAAATTGAAAATGCACATGATAAGTTCCTTTATGACAAGAGTGTGAACCTCCTACCACAGCCATATATACATGTTAATTAGAATAGGAAAACCTTTTGAAAAATATAGATATATATATAGGCCGCTTGCTTTGCATTGAGTTAGTTCAATCTTTGTCGATCTTTAGAAACTTGTCATGCTGATCATATACACTCCACTCATTCCACTCATTTCACTTATTTCATTTCACTATCATCCACTTACTCTAGCTAACAAAAATGTTCTACTCCTATTAGGAGAGAGCAACCAAAAATATTTATTATACCCATCCACCCATTCATTGCTAGCCAATATCTTACAAAAAAGCTCCATCATTTATACCTCTCAAAAGTTATTGCAAAAAGAGATCTGGGTTGTGTATCTTTAGAAAGAAAAAGAAAAGAAAGAGATACAACCCAGGTTCTCTACAAAAAGTTTAAAGAGAGGAAATTCCTAAAAAGGAGCAAAAGTAAGATTTCCCATCTATTCTATTCATACTTCACTATATTCCATATTATTTTTACTCTATCCACCATACACATGCACCACTTGATCAGTGTGACTTGTATCTTTGGATCCATTGCTTGAATTTACGATATATGCTTAGTAAGAAAAATTATTTTATTCTCTCCTACCTATGAGCTCCACATATATAAGCCTTAGATATTAGGTGAGAGAAAAGAAGACATAGTATACTAATGCCTTAGCTAAAATATTATATATTATGAGAGTAAGGCAAATACTATATTATTGCCTAAGAAAGGATCCACAGATGAGAGAGAGTCATATTGAGGAACTTTGAGTTTTATTTTGAAAATCAGCAAAAACTCCAAAAGGACAGTTGATCAAAAGAGTTTGAGATTTAGTGCTTGACTTGACTGTTCTATCTTTCAATTACCCAAGATTGCATAAAGAAAGATATAAAGCTCCAAAAGGTAAGAGGTAATTGAATAATAAAAATTTGAAAATTTTATCTTTATCTGGAGAGAAATTTTGTTTGAAAGTATGTGTACTTTTAAGGTGTGATAGCGTTGTAGCAACTCCTGATCCAAGTAAGTAGTTTATAATATTTTGTGTCTTGCTAAGAGACTAGCAAGAGGTAAGCTTGGGGGAGCTTGTTGACACCTCTTAAAGCATAAAAATACAAGTTTAAAAACATGAATTAAGGGCTAAAGTCAAAGACCAAACATAAGTCTAGGGGTCTAACTAACATAATTCCACGAGTTTTGGTATTTACGTGACTTTGCAGGGGACCTAATAGATAAATGCAGAGAATAATGGAGAAAGTTCCAGAATATACAAGGCCTATGAAGACCAGACTTGTCCGTGAATCAAATCAACCCGAAAAGTGGACTAAAACATTCTAGAAGACACCAGAGGACAGGAGAAGAAACGGGAAGCCGAGGTGGCACTCCACCCTGGCGCCCGCCAGCCTCCACCCTGGCGGCCGCCAGGTGGGGTCCCCCTGTCAGCCTCCCCTTTTTATGTCGGTTCACTACCGACATTGAGGTTGTATTTACACCGTTGTCAAGGTCGGTTTGATCCAAGGGTTGATGTTCATTGCCAAATACTATATAAGAAGACCAGCTGACCCTGAGGCTCATAACAATTTCATTATCAACTCATACCCATCAAGTCCAGCCAAGTCTAGACATAAGCCCTAGTTCATACTAGAAGTAATTAGCTACCTAACTAGTTCTAGTTGAACATCAAGTTCATCTTGAGTTCCTGATTAGTCAAGAAGTAGCAAGGATCATTCTTGAGACTTCTCTCTTGTATTCAATCTGTAAGTACTCTTATATTTAGAATACAATTGTTATGGCTTTGATCTTTATAATTATTATATTCTTATTGATATGTGTTTATGCTTGCTATGATTATATATTTAGTTTAGTGAGATTGCTTTTATATTTTATGCATGGAATTGTATAGCATCCATATAGATGATCACTATGTGGGTGATAAGCAATGTGTAAACGTGGTGTTTATACAACGTTTATCTGCAATTGCACCCTACATTCCGGGCCGTGTGGTAGATCGCGGGGGTGACAGCCCTGTTGAGTCCTTTGTAGTCCACCCTCCGAATGTAGTGGCACGTCGAGTTATAATTACGTTGATGGATAAGTTTTGTCCTTATTTGTCATTGGTAATGCTTGCCATGTGTAGAAGTAATCCAACCTTGCCATGATAGCTAGATGTATTGCACTAATTGTAGTATTCATTGACATGTATGATTAGGGATATCTTAGGAATATTCATTCTAGTCTAATTTATAACATGCTAATTGCTTGTATGATTCTAGTAAGCTTAATGATCTTAGACTTGGGTATTTATCAATTATATTATATTTATCTTTATCCTGTGACTTATCCTGTTGAGTAATGTTAGATGCATATGGTTACTCTGCATTATAATACTGTAAAGAGGATGATCTCATAGCTAAACCACTATATATAAACCTTTAGACATCCTTTTCTCTCTACCTTTCCATAGACTCCCTTCCTTGTGGAAAATATAAATACGATACCTAGATTACTCCCGGTGAAGTGCTACAATTGGTGTTTCTATCTGTGCGCTTGCAGATATCATGTTTATTCTTTTATCAAGGCCAATCAAGAATACCATGCCCCGCATTTCTTAGCGTTATTGCTAGGGTGACAGACTAGTGAATAGGTAATTCCTAGAAATGAGTGGTATACCTTGAGTACATATCCTGGTGAGATTAACTCCACTATGGATTGTGTTACTATGATACAACCACTACTAACACCGCCTAACTCCGCTTTGTTGGATCATGAGGTATAATCCCATATCCAAGCTAACATGATTAGATAGATTTCCCATATATATTTCTTTCGCCTTCCTAATTGGGATCGTGTAAGAAATATCAACAGTCGCTCGCCAGCAACTTCAGCACAATGACGCTGACACCGCCCGGCCCGAGCTATTGGTATGTTGACTCCGGTGCTGGCGCCCACATGGTCAACAACGCTGGTATAATTTCCTCCTATCACCCCCCTTGTCATCCAATCCTTCATCTATCATTGTCGATAGTGGAGCTACGCTTCCCGTTACCTCCGTAGGATCTCACTCTTTTATCACACCGCGACGTCCTTTAATTTTTTCAAATGTTCTAGTTTCCCCTGACATTATTAAGAATTTAATTTCCGTTCGTTGGTTTACCACTGATAACAACTGTTCCATCGAGTTTGATCCTTTCGGCCTTTCCGTGAAGGACCTCCAGACACAGAGCGTGATCGCCGGTGTAATAGCAGGAGATCTCTACCCATTCTTCTCGCTAGCAACCACCAGCACCACCGCCCTCACTACTACCGCCGGCTCCACCACCCTATGGCATCGCCGTCTTGGTCACGTCGGTCATGAGGCCTTGTCCAAGCTCATAAGTTCACATCCTATTTCCTGTAATAAGCGCGATGACACTCACATTTGCCATGCCTGTCAGCTAGGCCGCCATGTGCGTCTTCCTTTTAGCATGTCAAATTCCCGTGCACCTCGCCCCTTTGATTTAATACACTGTGATCTTTAGACATCTCTAGTTGTTAGTGTTTCTGGCTATAAATATTATCTTGTCATTCTTGATGATTGCACTCACTTCAGCTGGACGTTTCCTCTACGCCTCAAATCCGACACCTTTACTACTCTCACTAATTTCTTCTCGTATGTGCGCACGCAATTCGACTCTTCCGTCAAGGCAGTTCAGTGCGACAATGGCTGTGAATTTGATCATTCCTCGGCCCGCACATTCTTCCTCACTCATGGTGTCGTTCTCCACCTCTCGTGCCCATACACCTCCCAGCAGAATGGGCGGGCTGAGCGCATTCTACGCACTATCAACAACATTGTGCGCTCACTTCTGTTTCAGGCCAGTCTACCTCCAGTTTATTGGGCGGACTCACTCCACACTGCCACTTACCTACTCAACCGCCACCCCACAAAGGCCCTAGATGGCCGAACACCCTACCTCGCCCTGGCACGCAACCCTCTTATACGCACCTTCGTGTGTTCGGCTGCGCCTGTTATCCCAACCTTTGTCCTCCACGGCTCCACATAAACTATCACCTCGCTCCTCCTTGTGTGTGTCTTCCGGGGGTACTCCTCCGATCATAAGGGCTATCGGTGTCTTGACCTTCATTCCAACCGCATCATCATCTCCGGACATGTCGTCTTCGATGAGACGGTGTTTCCCTTTGCCAATATGTCTACCTCGCCCCAGGATCCCACCACACTTGATTTTTTGGACAGCACTGATGATTCCTCTTTTCCCTATGGGTCAAGAGCTGTGTATGCAGGTTCACGTCTTCCTGGGGGCATGGATGCCGCCCCTGGCAGCCTCGGCGGCAATGGTGGCACGTCGGCACACAGCTCCCCATCGCCGGGTGCCTCGGCGGCGTCCTCTCCCACGCCGGCCACGGTTGCCTCTAACAGTGCGCCCTCTACCGGGCCGGCCGACACGCTGCCCTGCGGACGCCCCATCAGTCGTTGCCCGGTGGCCGACCGTCCCCGGCCACACCACCTCTACGGTGCCCCAGGCGATTACTCCTGTCACCAATGTGCATGGCATGCGCGCACGTGGCAAGGACGACATACGACAACCTGTTGATCGCCTGAATCTTCAGGCGGGTCCACTATCTCGGTGCCATCTTCGGTTCGCTCCGCACTTGCGGATCCGTGGCGTGGCGCTGCGCGGCTATGCGAGGAGGAGTTTGATGCCCACGCAAGCAAATGACACTTGGTCACTGGTTCCTCGGCCTCCCGGTGTCAACCTTGTTACAGGCAAGTGGATTTTTCGTCACAAGTTCAAGGCAGACGGCTCCCTTGACCGTTATAAGGCTCGATGGGTACTTCGTGGTTTCACACAGCGTCCGGGCATTGACTATGATGAAACTTTCAGTCCTGTGGTCAAGCCAGCAACAGTTCGGACTGTTCTCACTCTGGCACTCTCTCATTCATGGCCTATTCACCAGCTCGATATGAAGAATGCATTTCTCCATGGCACCTTGAATGAGACCGTCTACTGTGCACAACCGACTGGTTTTGCTGACACCTCCAGACTTGACCTTGTTTGCCGCCTAAAAAAATCCCTGTATGGATTGAAGCAAGCTCCCCGCGCCTGGCACCATCGGATTGCCTCTTACCTCATCTCTCTTGGTTTTGTTGAGGCAAAGTCGATGCCGGTGTTCATATATCGTCATGGCTCCGATATGGCTATCTTGCTTCTCTATGTTGATGACATCGTTTTGACGGCCTCCACTTTGAGTCTTCTTCAGCGGATCATTGCTGCTCTCCGCCGGGAATTCTCTATGATGGATATGGGACCTCTTCATCATTTTCTTGGAGTCAGTGTCCAGCGCCAACATGATAGTTTGTTCCTCTCACAACGTCAGTATATGCTGGATATTCTGGACCGTGTCGGTATGCTCAACTGTAAGCCTTGCAGTACTCCTGTGGATACTCAAGACAAGTTGTCTGCTAATGGTGTTGTTGTGGCCGACCCCACCTCCTACCGCAGCATCGCCGGTGCCTTACAGTACCTCACCTTCACCCGTCTGGATATCGCCTATGCCATTCAGCAGATCTGCTTGTATATGCATGGTCCTCGGGAGCCTCATCTTGGTGCTATGAAGCGGATTCTTCGCTATCTTCGGGGTACTTTGGACCTCGGTCTTCGCCTTCACCGGACCACACCGACTGATCTTATTGTCTACACGGATGCTGATTGGGCGGGATGTCCTGACACACGCAAGTCCACCTCTGGTTATGCCGTGTTCCTCGGGGACAATCTCATCTCCTGGTTGTCCAAACGTCAGCCTACTGTGTCCAGGTCCAGTGCAGAGGTGGAGTATAGAGCGGTGGCGAATGGTGTTGCCGAAGCCTGCTGGTTACGCCAACTTCTACCGTGGTCTACTGTGACAATGTTAGTGCAGTCTACCTCTCTAGTAATCCAGTTCAGCATCAGCGAACCAAACATCTCGAGATTGATCTACACTTCATCAGAGAGCGAGTCGCCCTCGGTGAGGTCCGCGTCCTGCACGTTCCCACCATGTCGCAGTACGCCGATGTCTTCACCAAAGGATTGCCGAACGTCTGTCTTCACTGAGTTTAGGTCCAGTCTTAATGTTCACAGTGCTCCCGGTTTCGACTGAGGGGGAGTGTTAGACTGAGTTGTGTGGATGCATGTGTTAGACGAAGCATCGTGCGGATGCATGTGTGTGTCGCTGTGTGGTTGCATGTATTCGCTACTGATCTATATGTCTCGGCATCCATTGAATAGAATTCATCAAGCATTCTCATATTCTAGCTCTTTCACGTACATGCATGCAACTAAACTCTAGCATCCCTACTGTTCATGCCACAGCATATATATAACTAACCACATTCTGAACACAGATGCATACAAAATGAAGCCACGATAGGCATGACAGGCATCCAGAATTTTTAGACTACTATAGCTTCCTCTCGCGGGCTGCTCAAAAAAGCAAACTATAATGTTGATTTTTTTTAGATAAAGGATAATAAATCCGGCTTCATCTATCCGTAGACACAATCAGACCAATTATTACAGAGTTCATAAATGAATAAAAAAGTTTTGCTGGCTACAAACTCCAGCCACACTCCAACCAACTAAGCAAGTGAATAATTGTTTTTGGCTAAGCATGACCAATATGTCTATGTGACAGCCAACCACTGGACCCGAATAAAGATAACGCTGACACCTCTAGGTGACTTGCTGCAGCCAATAGTTGATCATTTAGATCTTCATTCCGCTGCAAGCTTGCCCACTGACGTAGCCAATGAGTTCCTCGGAACAGTACCTGCAAAAGAGATTTTGGTTTGCATTTATAAAAAACAACTTCATTCCTTGTTAGCCAGATTGCCCATATGAGTGCAGCTGCCGCTGTTAATAACAATGAATTATACTCTTTGTTCCCCAATTTCGACCAACTATAGAATTGATAAATGCTAGTCAAGAATGGGAGAGAGTTTTCTAACAGCTCAAGTGCCCATGTTCAGATGTCCTCCTCTGCATCACTTACCGTGTGATGGTTATTGCTCACCTCCAGCATTAACCTCTGGATTTTCGATATGATTGTTTAAGCATTGCATTCCCACTGTCTGCTGATTCTTAAATCACCGGATTAGCATGACATATACACTCACTTGCTGTGACCAATCCTTAATTAGGATATTATTCTTTAGAATTAACTTCTATGGATAACTAAATCCTCATGGAGAAAAAAAATAGAAGTATAATGTTTATGATTCTGTTTGTGCAATCTAACTTTGGGATATGTCGTGTGTATGATATCGAGAAAACTTTAAAATGTTGATTTGAAAATATGAAAAAATAAAAATGTACTTGTGACAGTGAATCTTAAACCCCCTCACACAGGATATCACAAAACAATTTTGATATAAAATTCCAACTTTAATTGTAAATGTTATGTATTTAGTTTTCTCATTATTCCTAACACTAAGGCTAAGTTCTCGCCCCAGAGACAATTTTTTTGAGTTAAATGCCTTTGTAGCACCCTAAACTGGTCATGATGTGCCATCTAGCTCCAACATCTAGCAAAACACACATATGGCACCACAATCTTGATTTTTAGGTCGACCAACCCCATCTAGCCAAATCACCATCAATCCGGTGATGTGGACTGTCCACGCCGGACAAAGGGGTCACCTGGCGGCACGTGAGGCTCCCCACGGTGGCACTTGGCTGGCAAATAAGCAAAAAGCCGCCCCCCCCCACATCGGTCTTTCCCTCATCCAACCCCACCCTGTCTCTCTCGTGTTGCGCGCGCGGGGCGGGAGGCAAGACCCGAGGGACGATTTGGCTAGGGGTTGAGATCATCATCATATTTGGAGTTCGGCTAGGAGGCGGCGTTGTCCCGGCGGCGCGGAGGCGCCCGTGCTGATCGTCATGGACCTGCAAGATGAAGGCGCGCATGCGGCGGAAATGGCATGTTTGATTATGCAATGGCTCAGGTAATTGAAGTGCTACAAATTTGTCTGGTTTCAATTCCATTGAATATTTTCATCTAACATGAGTATGCTGTAGAGTGTCTTCGATTTTGCAGATGGAAGTCAGCCAACCATGTCTCAGATGACAGAACAAAGTGTAGAAATAGGAGTTCCAATTATTGACTTCACATCTGGATAAAGAGGTATGTACAACAGTCTGATAATTCAATGCTGTGAGACCTGTGCTAGCTCAACCACTTCCTAACTGCACCTTTGTACCACTTGACACAGGCTACTTCTGTAATTGTGCAAGCTCAACCCCTTCCTGACTCTAACTTCATAATGTCCAACATCCCTGCTGTGAGACCTGTACAACCATCCACAGCTACAACATGATGACTACAAATCCCAAGGCCAAGCCTCAAGTTGCAAAGAATCCCAAGGAGAAGACTTCTACAACAGAAAATGCTTGAGTGTGTGACTCCTGATGCCAGTAAATATAGGATGAAGCACCCAAAAATGTGATGTAACACATGGATGCTGATTTCATTTTGCTACTCTAGTGACTTACTGCTAGAAAAATAGTATTGACCTACTTGTGCTGATATCATTTTGCTACTATAGTAACTTAGTGCTACAAAAATATTAGTGACCTAGGTGCTGATATCATTTTTCTACTCAAAAACCTAGTGGTGCTGGTACTCAGAAACAAGTGGTGCTTTTTGGGTTTGTAAAAAAGAATGGTGGTTGTTAACTTATGTACTACAATGTCAAATATATGTCTCACATTTTCTATCTACTATTTGCAACTGCCAAGATCAGGCTGAACTCACTTTAATTTCAATGCAACTGCCATTTCATTGCATAACTATCAAGATGACATATGTTTACAAGACGGGCAGCATCAGTACTGAAAGCCATTCCATTCCATTTACATGATAACATTCACTTGACCAACAACACTAACAAGATCAGCACCTGAACTACTAGCATACAAGCACACAGAAAACACAAAGCTTTCAATGTCACAAGCTGTTCTACCCTAGGTGCTGCAGGTGCGCCATGGCCTCCACCACGCACTTGCGCCGCCAGCAAGAAGAGGAAGACAGAGGAGGACGGGAGAGACAGAGGAGGGAGAGGGCACAATTGTCACACCAACCGATGTGGGAGGGCCTTTTTGCTTATTTGCCAAGTGCCACCGTGGGGAGCCTCACGTGCCGGTCAGGTGACCCCTTTGTCCAGCGTGGACTGTCCACATCACCTGGATTGATGGTGGTTTGGCTAGATGGGTTGGTCAGACCCAAAAATCAAGATTAAGGTGCCAGATGTGTGTTTTGCAAGATGTTGGACCCAGATGACACATCATGACAAGTTTAAGGTGCTACAGTGCATTTAACTCTTTTTTTTAATTCTCTAAAGAATGATTAATTGTCATTTGTTATCTAGTTATTCCTATAGTGTGGTGAGATTGTATTAACAATATTGTTAACTCCATAACTTTGTAGGGACTTACCATAGGTAGCTGGCCTCCACACAATGTGGTTACAAAATAAACTACGAGAATTCCCCTCGCATTGATATGGGTATGCGAGAGAAAATACAAATAAAATTGATTTGGATTTGGATAACCATGAGAGTTCGATGTTGGATGCACTAAAGAAACCAAATGGAGGACAATACCAAAAAAGAAATCAAAAAAAAAAATCCATCATCTCATCCTCACCACCGTCAGTCTTTCAATGTCACATCCATGACATCCATCGCAGCATGCATTGCCATATGTTGCTTTAGGAATCCACCGACCAAAATACTTGAACTACGGCATAACCTAGATGCACCCACCACTGGAGAGAAAGATGAATGTCTTAGCTGTGCCCTCACGGCATGGGAAATGTATGTCCGTAGCCACAGATACATGAGGGAAAGAATATAAATAGTATCATCAATCAACCCTTCGGTTGCCTGGCAGTTTTTGATGCATGAATTGACGGTAGTGGTAAGTGGTTTCATGTATTAATTGAGAGCGAAGAGTCTTTAGTGTCCCTTGTGAGTGACTTAGTGAGTGTCTATTTGCAAAGCTATTCGTAGTTAGAATGCATGTAGAGTTGAGTGGATGGTAGCGCCCTAGTGATTATATGGCTTCACAAAATCACAAATAAATAGACTAGTGGTGTTTGTTCTTATAAGAGATATGGATAAATACATGTTTTATTTTGGATATGGTTCCTATAATATTTCTATATTAAAGCCTTATATGTTTTTATTTATGAGGCAAGTTTATTATTTAGATAAGAGGCACAATTTGTTCTCTAGTTTAGAGTCAGCATTCAATACGTACGTGGTCCGACATGCATATTCAATAGAAAGATATTTGTACACCTAGCCACATGTGTGGCTTAAAGTGCTTACTGCTGGAAAAAAAATGGACCGTCCTGTGTGTGTGTATATATATACTACGAGTCATTCACACACAAACGCTTTCCATGTACTATGATGGTGGAAGCAGAGACAAGGCACGATAGGAATCGGAAGCACCATGAATTTTCTAACTACATCAACTCTTTTTTTTTTTTTTTTTTTTTTTTTTTTGACAAACTACATCAACTCTTTGATATCCTTAAGAATAAAGCTGATCAGGACTACAGCCGCAAACTAGAAACACCTTGTCTCAGGAAGTAACTTGCATCTCAAGTGTCATGAGAAACTGTCCAATGTTGAGGGCATGAACAGCAAGCGGCCGTAGCTGGATCCCCGTGCTGCAGCGGGCCGGGGACGGGGACGCCGTCGTGCTCTGCCCTCGCCCGACGGCGGCGCTGGTCCGGCTGGCACGCCATGCCGCGAGGGGAGGAGGGGTTGTGCCACGAAGGGGGAGGGAAGGGCGGGCGCGCCGCCGCCGCTTGTTGGTCGCGGCCGCCATCGCGGTGCCCGCCAGCGTCGTCGGGGGGCGGAGAGGAACGGAAGGTCGGAGGACGGGGACGAAACGGGTGGAGGCCGTGTTTTTTTTTTTTTTTTTTTTTTTTGGCTGAGAAACCGAGGAGCCGGTATATATTTGGTCACCTGAGAATGGGTTTTTTTACAAAACCTGCTGGCGGGCGGTTATTTGCAAAATCGCCACGATTTCGGAATTTCCTCTCCTTCGAGCGTAGGATTTCCATATTATGGGGATCTAATCGCAAAAAATCTAAACTATGTTACTGTACATAAAGGACCTGGGTGGAAACTAATGGGGTTTCAACCAAACGGAGGGACCTTTTCGAAAAAAAACCTGAACCAATCGCAGTTCTACCACGTTGCGGAGTTACAGTGGGCACAGCTGAAGGGAGCCAATCAGCGAATTCCGGCGACGTGGATAGGCTCCCTAGGCTGGAACAATTTGGTTCTCCCAGGTTTTTAACTGGATCACGTTTGTCTACAGCCATGAGAAACTGGCCAGGGTCAAGTATGGAAACCAAGGATAATTTTTGGTTCAATCACGAATTTTCCACACTGATTTGCTGACAATAGAGGTCTGTGGTGCTACTAATTGTGAAAGGTTATCATGCAGGGCCTCCAACTATAAAATAAGGTGGGTTTGCGCAAACCAGCAGTGATGACAACTATAACTGACGATTTGTATCTCTGACCGGTGGTGGCAGGAGAGGCACCTATCACTACCGGATCAAGCTAGGAACCGTGCGATTTGTGTCAGTTCATAGCTTGAACCGACGGTGACAGATACCATGTGGAGCATGCTATTGCCACCAGGGCACACGTGACTGTCACGTCACCACGTCAGGCCACCAAAGCACAGGTGGCCATAGGAGGGCACACTGTCACTACCGAAGCACACGGGGTCAGCCGTAAGGGATGACGGGCACCGGCCAGGGGGCGGGGAACACAAGCCGTCGGGTATGGAGTCGCGGGTGCCATGTGGAGTGGCACGAGCGTCGGGCACATATGTCGAACATATATGGGGAATAATAGTGCTATATCAATCCTGTTCCCAGGTCTATATATGGGGAATAACAGAGCACAACACTTACGTGATCCAACATATAGAAGCTTGCATGCAAAGGTAGTGAGGGGAAGACACCCGCTAGGGGAGCACATTTGGTGGCCTGGGTAGGTGACATTGACGCGCTCAGCAGATAAGTAGGATAAGGGAAATTGTTTATTTTGGTCATTTTATTCTTCTTCTCACACTAAGCAGCACGAAAATACCGTACTCATATGCGCCCGTACAGTCTATCTGGATGGTGTGCACGGCGCCAAGATTCGCGCTTGCATGCAGCTCACCATTTCTTTATTCAGCTAGTCCCCACTGCAGGCAATTTGAACCAATGCATCTGGAAGTGCGGTACCATGCAGCCTGAAAAGCAACCAATGCATGTTGAGCAGTTAAGCTGAGTGGACCCATCTACAGACTCGTTTGCATTTCAGCATACCAAGTAGCCACTTTGTCAAATGGTGTACCAAAACGTCTGTGGCTACACCGGAAGAGTTGTTTGTTGATCTAGAGCCCAAAAACGATTTCTCCGAGGAAGTGGGAACATGACAAACAAGTGCCTAATTTGTTCAAAAAGTTATTATGATATCAATTGTTTTCGGATCAAGGGAGAATCATGTATTTCAAATTTTCGTGGTGGTCCTCGAACTTTCATGAGTTCCCATTTAGGTTACTTTTACATTGACGTTCAGCCGCTTATTTAGTACTCCCCAAAGGTTTGCCTTTACTCTGTCCATGTCAATACAGATACCATTACTTTTAAATTGTGCTTTTAGATCCCTAAACTATTCCTAAATTCTCATCACGGTCTCTGTATATTTTCAAGATACAGACTTAGCTCTCCATACTTGTATTACCTAACCATTGTGGACCATTCCCTTCCGCTACATTGTGTTGCATGTGCCCACACGATGCACGTGCACCCACATCACGTTGCACTATGTTCATCCCCCACAAGTGATGTTGTGTTTGGGGGATAAGACATGACATCCAAACTCTACATCGATGGATGTGCGGAGAACTTTCTTGCACCTGCTACGATGCTTGGTTGCCCTTATTGTGCTTGGCCTACCGCACATCCTAGCCGAGCGTTCATCAACGTAGCACTTCACGATTGAGCTGTCATCTGTACCGATAGGCATGCTGCGCTTGACATCCGCACTGCACTAGCAAATTTTATGTGTACATGTTGCTCAGGTTACGGCCACTAGTGTTGAAGTGGGCACCTGCAACCTTCTTTGCCTTTTTTCTGGATTCCTAACTCCTCCAATACCTACCTATGACTATAATATAACTTTTCTATTCTACCGAGTACACACACTTTGATTAAACAGTGGATGGGTCAGCCAGGACTCAACACCATGTTTTGATATAACAACTGCTGGTAGGGTCGTCTATACTTATATTCAGCACCAGCAAGATGATCTCCTTTACTTGGTCCATGTGGCATTAAACTATAAACATGGGACAAGCCATATCATGGGTACATGACCTGTCCATATATGGGGAATAATAGTGCTATATCAATCCTGTTCCCAGGTCTATACATGGGGAATAACAGAGCACAACAATAACTTGGTTCTCATCTGTATATGGATACACATGTGCGGTGCTTGCATTGCACACTAGTATCCTAGCTAGTGCGAATAGTGCTTGAAAAAAAAGCATGCATGAGAGGAGCAATAATTCAGTTTGTTGGGTATGAGAGGCATCAGGATAGTTGATTCCATGATACAGTAACGCGTAATCAGACCCATCAGGGCTTTTCCATGTCAAGAACATCGACGCAGCTGGATGACAAACTGATGCCGAGCATGGCATGCGTCGGCTGCCACCTGTGGCAACCACGGGGACCCCATTTGCAAAGATATGCTAGCTGAGCTCTTCATACTCCTGTCTGTGAGCCACAGACTCATGCGACGAACCGCACTGGCTCGGCCACACAGGCCGCTGGTGCTTGGCGGTCTCCAATGCACGGTAAGCCGAGCAGGACATTACGCCACCCCACTGGCCCGGCGAGAGGTTAGGTGGTCGAGCTACGGTGCCACTCCTCCACATGGACGAGCGGCTGCCACATGCAATGACAAATTGATGGGGGAGAAAAGAAGCAGAGAAAAAATATTTTATCAACTATCACGTAGGTCTGTTGTAAAAATCGCATAAGGAATTCTCAATCGGCTGTAGCACACATCCCCTATACTCTAGAGCTATATTTTCCCAATCCCCACTCCAATCAGTGTGCTCTGGTTGAACTTGTTACCTATGATTTGGCATAGTGTCTTAGCTTTGTGCCTTGTTATGGGTTGCTTGAAATAATTGGCTTGGTTTCATCTCGTGGAGATGAATGAAGCTGGACAAACTCTAACCTTTATGTAGAAAAAACATACAGTTTCTTGTTAGATTTGATAATCTGTCCTTGAGAATAGCATCAGAATTCAACACTGAGCGGATAGGGATTCAATAGCAAGAAGCATTCACAATCAGCTTATTGGATAATCTGTCCTTTAGTATAGTATCAGAATCTGCCCTGTAGCGTATAAACATAGTATCAGAATTCACCATGAGCTTAACTTTTTTCTCTTTTGATTTAGACGTGGGCATATGCACTCTGCTTCCATTGCATGACTACGATACTCTGTTATATATCTCTTGCTAGTACTCCTGCCACAACATATATATCTACTCGTCAATTAACCATACATTTTCTTCATGTCCAGAATAGAAAAGTGTCATTTTGATTCGGTTTGTGTTGTGGTGGTGTACACCTTGATTCTCTGTCCAAAAACCTAGAGTTCAAGTGTCATGATTAAGATGAAGGTCATCAGTGTTCCATGTTTGGAGTTTATTGAAGGTTTTGCCAACCTAGGAGTTCAAGCTACTTATGCTCCTGGATGAGACAATTACCTATGATTGAAGATACTAATGGTTTATTGAGTCATTTAGCTTTTTTCGTTTGTAGTGTTAAGCTGCCTGTTTTTGGAAATGTGGTCTTCAACTCTATCTATATTGAAGATACTGTTTAGTACTATTTCATTAACTCCTCACTGTGGCGGGCGTTGCTTCTTGAGCTCGGTATGTGTTGGATCATGTGGATTGTGGTTGCATCATTCTCAGTAGCTCCTAATGAGGTAACTTCGTCCTGTCTGACCATCCCACGGTCATGGACGTCCACGACACTCTGTATTATGATTGGCGTGAGCACAGTACCACGCCAGAACATCCTATAGAGACGACTTGAAACCGACGAGAATCAACAACCCTCACATTAATAGTGTAGAACCAAATGATGAGGCACGAAAGGGAGCGTGGAAAGGTATCGTGCGACACACATACAATATGTACCCAGAAGTATAAACGTGTGTAGTAGTGTTCAAAGAACAAAGGATGCACACAAATCTATCAAAAGTATTAAACTACATGCATGTTGTAAATCATGTATAGCTTGGTCGAAATTAACCTTTCCATGTCTCCTAAAAACCAGAGATATGTTGATAGTTCTGAACTTCATCTGAAGACCTTAGTGACTGGAATTGAACAGTACTAGACTACAGACGACATGCCTAAACCCTAGCAAGAATGAAGCTCTCGCATGTGTTGAAGGAAGGTAATCCTGCTCCGACGAGATGCACATGCACGCCGCTCTATATGCGGCTCGACTGCTGGAAGCGAGGCACAAGAGACATTGGCAGGGGATGTTGCACGTCCATCTGTTCAGTGCGTTTCCAACAGGATAAGATGTCATGGCAGCCATCCTTTGCTCGTGAGCTTTTGTATCCAGAATCACAACATCCTTGGTGGCGGTGGCAACAAATTTGCTACAGTACTCCGTCAAGAGAAGATAGTGTTTCCTCTTTCATTCTCGAGGCCTCCCAAACCTATAAAATGATCACTATATATTCGTCTACATGGACTATTGGTCAGCTCTCTCTCTCTCTCATTTCATCAAACTCTCTCTTTCTCTCTCTCGGCACATCTATCTCTCTATTCTAGTCTCCACCACATATTTATAAGTGAGAAGTGACTCACATTTATTTTTCTGAATGCTAATTAATAAGCAGAGTTGCATTTTTGTGAGTCTATATATGAAACCAGCAGAGTACTAGTCTACCAGATTGTGAGTCGATATGAGGTAGAGTGTTGCATTGTACAGCCGCAGGCCCGTCCAACTAGAGGCAATGGTTTCTGAGTGCCAGGCTGCCAGCATAAAACTTGATTGCAGTCTTCTCCAAGAGACATAATAAGTGAACATTTGTTGATTCCTGTGAAGTTTAATAGAGAGACCATTGCATGTACTATTCTGGGCGTGGGCACAGCAACACATAGCTAGCTCTTACTGTCCAAAGATAACAAGAGGTTCTATAAAATTTGGTCATTCTTCTGTCCCAGATGTTGTATATTATGCTACAGCGATACGAAAATACCACAACAGAGATAAGCTTCTGCATGGAATAAATTATTGGCATGAGGAATGGAAATGATGCCCACCACAAGTCTGCTCTGCTGCTAGCACACATGAAACACATCATCTCCATATATCTTTAGCTGCATGATGACAGTGTATCTCCATTCATGGATGACGATGTGAGTCTTGTTGTTACTGAACACCATGCTTGGCGGAAAACCAGATGTGCTGATGAACAGTGAGGCACTTGCGTTGCACATCCACTACATCCGGTTGTTGTATATTGAAGCCTATCATGGTTTGTAGCCTAATCTCTTGGTTGATGCATCTAGACATCTGCGTCCAATTCAGAATGTTAATATAGCCTTTTACTACTAAACCATCACTGGTGCCACAATGATACTTCAGAGGACCCAACTGACTGCATTATTAATAGCCAGCAATTCACGACAGGAATATTCAAATGAAAAAACCTTGTTTTTCCTCTTTTTTTTTGGCTATGTGTCGCATACATGGAAGCTGGACTTGAACACATAAAATTATTCACAATAATAACTTTATCACCAACTTTAGTGCACCACAACAATGATTCAAAAGAGTACAGGACATGCTGTGAGGAAGACCTAACAAGATGCAGGGTACTCAGCCAGTTAGCATAGAGAATCAATTAGGCTTTCTCATTCCTGCCACAAATTAAGCAATTTCCAGCCGGTGTATGGCAGGCTGTCCGTCAGTGCCCAAATGCACCGTGGAGGGAAAAGTAATGATGTGTTCAACGTAACTGATATCAATACATAGACTAGATGCAACAGAAGCCCAAATTAGACGAAAAATATAGTTGTAAACTTATAATTCTATTATCAGTCAATTAGAGGTAATGTCTATCAGAACAGAAACAGGGCATGCATGAGGCGCCGCAATCAGCTCGAGTCGAAATCTCCATTTTTGTTTAAAACAAATTTGAATTCAACCTACACATCTAAGCATCCATAATCTCCAACGCACACACACATAAATGAATGCCATGTTCCTAAGCCAGGTGTCATTTTTGAGATATCCGTGAATAACGCACACACACATTAATGCATCAAGAAACCTAGACAGATGGGAATAATGCACAGAGACGATAACATGCTCGTGCAACAGTATCAACTAACCAACAATACTGAATTCCTGATGTCTCTCATCCTTATAACGTTTGTCAAGAACATGCTTGGTGCAGTCAGAATGAGAAGCAGACTTGCACACTCGCCATCACTGGCACAGTCCTAACTAGGATCCTGCACCCAATGCAAACCAAGTGCTGCAAACTGAAATGAGCGTGTGTCACATCTAAGGAGCCAAGGCACAAAGGATGTGAATTGTGAGTCCATCTCTCTGAAGAAGGTATTATATATACATGGAATTGAGATAGGGAGAACTGTAATAAAATAAGAATGCTGTGGTAGAGAAGAGGATAAGGATGGGATAAGTCTGACACATTTAAGGCGTTATAAGTGGGATCCAATTCTGTTTGTTATATGTAGAAAACAAGCAAAGAAATATACACAGCGATAAAGAATTAGCAAATTTTCCTGAGTGTACTATTTATACCAAAAAAAAAAAAAACTTTCAGTGTGTACCAAACGTAAAAAAAATCATCTTTTGTTTTCTTGGTTTATTTTGTGATTTTTCTGCCAGTAACCTCCCACCGGCAAAAGAATTCAAGTTTTTTTGCGCTGTAACTGATACAGGATCAGTTAGCCAAGCTTTTCACACACCAACCAAACAAATAAGCGCTTTCCGTTAAATGGTAGTAACAGATAGTCCCATTACTGTGACCACTATTTTTTTTCTTAACCTAGATGCGCTGCTGGTTCCAAATTATATTAAGTATAAGTGTTTCATCTATTGAGCGAATTGTTCGGATAGGAACTAATTCATATCTTTCTATCGTGTGTTTTTATTAAAAAAAAAACAATGTCCCACGAATGAGCACACGCTGATAACTTGGCAGATAAGTATTATTGTCGATCAACCAGATTGTTGCGGACGATGACCCATGCCAGCACCGGCAGCCCCACAGACCCCGCGTCATTGAGCCAAGGTGTCTAGATTCGAGACAGCTCTGAAGAGGATGCAGTATGTTTTGTGGGATTACTTTCGCAAGGCCCCCAGGCCAGCGCTTTTGTTAAACTCCGATAGTGCTCCCAGCATGGGGCGGCGATCCATCGGTTACCCCCTCCTTTCTATAACTCACTTTGACTCGACAGGGCATGATCTATGCGAAGGTCGAAAGGTGAGATGATTGGCGACGGAGCATCAGTAGTCTCCGTTGAAGCAATGCGAGACCGATATTAAAATGTTTCTAATTTTCTAGACTTGTACTGAAATATATTTTGAATGAAAAAGGCCACTTATTAGATGGGTCTGAGCATGACCGTAATTGTTGTCCAGTACATTAGCCCCGTTGTAGGTTGACCACATATTACTAGCTAGGTTTTGCAGGCATTTAAGAATGCGTTCTCAATTTCTCTAAGTACGCAAGGTTAGCTATATACTCGAGAAGATAAAAACAGACTCTTCATGGTACATATATGTACGTAATATAGAAAAATAAATGATATTTATACTCTTGAGCGACATGTGACACACCTGTTATATATTGGAGGTTATATAGACCCAAATGCTTTCGATGAAGATATATATGCACAGTGTACATGTACATCTTCCATGGGAACGAATCAAAAGAGCAAAGCAGCGACCAGATACATGGGTGTTTAGAAGCAGTACGTAGTGCCCAAGAGCTCAATCCTCCACTCCTCTGGGCATTGGAGTCACCAGGAATTTGTGTAAAACTAACCAGGTCCTTAGCACTACCTAGAAGCATCACCCAACTGGTGCCAGTTGTCCTTCTTGCTACTCATGTTTAGCTTGGTTGCCTTTTTTATGAGTAGTGGTGTGGGAATCGAATCCGCCATGGCTCAGGCGTTATAAGGTTCGCACTGTGACCATCTCTTTGGAACGTTGAAATTTCATAGCAATCTTGATTTTCTGAGTGATTCGTTCTAGAAATTTCACAGCATTTTCGTGTATAAATTTATAGGAATCGGGCCATTATTTAATCGTCTTTATAGAAAAAGAAATCCTTATATTCCAGAGAGGGCATAATACTTTTATCTTTTGGCTGAGAATGAATCATGAACTAGTGGTGATGGCTGGTAGCTCTACGTACGAAACATGAAGAACCGAGGCCATAGAAAGTGGATGTGGGCAACAGGTCGGAAACAGCATCCAATGGGCCATGGTACAACGAAGGCTAGCAAGGCCCGACTGGCCAAGCATGTGACCTGCATGCCCCTGCAGATGGTCAGTGGAGATACTGCAAGCGTACAGCAACAGGTCACATGTTTTTACTGTCATCGATGACGGATTTCTACATGCTGTCGAGGGTGATTCATGGATAGGCGGTCCAAGCTGGCGAGCTGAAATGACCACAACTACTAGGACCGGCTGCATAATCAAAATGCTTTTGTGATCTACAGGAGTCAGAGAGACAAACAGACAGAGAGTCAGACATTGAGATACATAGTCCTCATGCATGAATTATATATGTAGTAGTCTCTTGACCACCCCGATTAATTAGTCTAAGTAGCTTGACCTCCATGATAACTTGCCAACAATGTACTGATTGGCTAACCCCTTCTCTCGCAGGTTATTATGCCTCGAGAAAGGTAACATGTTTTTACTGTTCTACTGACTCTTCACTATTGCGGTACTGATGCTCCTCCGAGCTTGATGCATCAGCAATTTTCAATGAGGGAACATCCATGCTGTCTGACCATCATGCACTGGTAGACAGCTACAACTCTGATTCGCATAAGCATATATACAACACCAGGATAAGCGACCATGCTGAGGACATCCAGCAGATGACAATTGTCATGAGGCTTGTATCAATCGTGTAGAACCAAGGTATCCAGTCAAGATCATAAATGCTGGATGATATGTTTTGTGTTGTACATAGTAAAGGATCAAGCGACACAAATCCAAAATATACGCCAAAAAGTAGAAATGTGTAAAGTGCCCCAAGATCAAAGCATGCCCAAAATCTATCAAATGTGGTAAACATGTTTTAGGCCATTTAGCTTGGTCCATATCAACCTTTCCATGTCTCCTAAAAATTGGATTATATTGATGGTTCTGAACTTCAGATGGACACTTCCCAGCCCTAAATATTGAGAATTTTGATAGTTTGAAACCCACACCATCGGACTCTTTGGCCCATAATTGTAGGACTCTGCTTCTTCCATATCGATAAAGCTCGGTATTTTCCTTTATGCAATGTTTTTTATAATAATTTGTCTCTTAGGGTGCAGCTTGTCATTTTAGGCCAGCATTATTGTCTTTATGTGTATACTACTATATAAATGATTTATTAAATTTCATGTTACAAACGATGTGAATAAGATGCAAAGAATTATTTTTGGAGTAGCAAGTTTAGCATTACATGGTAGCAACTTATTTCATAAATTTCCTAGCATACTTTTACACATAAATTTCTACTAAAATAAATTTCATCGAATTATATGCAATTGTGGTCTAGTTTCGTTCACCTCATCACATGGAACATACCTGTGGAAATGGAATTAAAAACAGATACATCATTTCATAATTATAGCAATTCAAAAATATTTTGCTTTTTTTAGTTGCATGCAAGGTAGCAAGGCTGGTCAGAAGTGGCTTGCTCGCATGGGAATTAGTTGAGCACACGTATCCTTATGAATTATGAGGCAAGAGCCCTGGCCAACGATGATGGTGAAAATACATTATGTACCACTATTTAATTTATCATGTTTTGTTTTGCACCATTGCGTCAGTTTTCATTCACCCTATCACTTTCACTTCGGTAGTTGTGGACAGTTCTCAAGTCTTCAACATAAAATCAAACTGTGAGGTATATGGAATTATTTTTGCCTCCAAGCCCAACATAGGTGTCCATCAAATGTACATAGCAGCTTGAGTAAATTAAAGACATTTCGTGGGAAAAGTGGGTGTTATTACACCAGATGCAAATTATGAAGTCTAGAACAGCTTTACAGTTAACTACTTACAGTTAGCTTCGTTGCTTCTCTTGTCCCCGAATGAGAGGGATATAGTGACATCCTGTTGCAACGATGCTACACCACAGACTTGCACAGCTGTGCTCGGATGATCAACTACATCTCCGAGCTGCCCAGGTTCAACATGCTGGTCACACACACCCATGTCCATCACTGTCTTGGCCCACGTGTCCACCTTTGTTGTGCCCCGGCAATCTGGCCTTTCAGTGGCACTGGATCTTTGTTCTGTTCGGGCAGACAAAACCAGGTCTACTCAATAATCTTGTACAACCACCGAGAGATGACATGAGGCACTGCATCGACTATGGTAACAACATTAGCATGCAACAGACCACACCGAATTCCAAATGCTTCCCATGCGTAGAAAGTGACATAAAAAAAACTATATGCACGACCACCACCAAATACATGTGTCTAGCTAGAAAGATGACTAGAAAGATCCAGCAGCGAAGGAATGGTGGATGGGAATACTGATGCGGATGAGGATAGCGTATGTAATGATAACCATGTAGGGATCAGATGTGAGAAGGTGGAGTCTATATATGGGATACTAAAGTTATCAATCTTATTTACTACGCAATCAACCCGTTCACCTAAATTAGCTTCAATCTCAAGACATACGCACCAAAAGTTCACATGCTTATTCTCTGTCTTTTCCAATATGCTATGTCTAAATAGCCACCTTTGCGCCAACCTTTTTCTGCAGCAGAAAAGTTAAATTTATTTTGTAAAGGGTGTATATATGTAGTAGTATATTGACCTTGACATTTTCCTCCATGGGAGCACAGCACCATTACTCCATGTGTGTTTTCATATATTTTTTTTGAATGGGTTTTTTATGTATATTAATATTACGAGAACTGTGAAACTTAGAAACATATATAGGCTAAAGTCTATGGTTGTTTATGAGATTACTTAGTAGCAGAGCACGTGGGTATAACAAGGTTTACATTTGCGGCATATATTTTTGTTTATTGGTGCGAATGGCAGAAGCAGTACTGTGGATGCAAATTTAATGGATTAATCATATTATTTGTCATAATAAATGGTTGGTTATTTTTGATGTCAACGTGTCTTTTAAAATTGTGTGTTAATGACATAGGATAGTATCACGATGTACATTTCGTTGTTTTTTAATAATGCTGGAGTTAGGTAAATATTTAGACACCCAAATAAATTGGTGAAGCACGCATTGTCATGATCCAGGAAATAGGGCCAGGGGAGGACGGGCCCGACGGGCTCTCGGGGCGCGAGCCGCCCCCGGGCTCGCGTCGCGCGCCCGCTGCCGCCGTCTCCTCCCTTCCGCGGATTCTTCGGCAACTAATCGGAGAAAAAGGAGGAAATTATCTATCTAGGATTATCTTTAGGCGTTTTTGGTGTGCGAGGGGCTATCTCATCTATAAGGGAGACCCTCATTAGGAAATAAATAAATAGGACCTGCTTGTAAAAGGTATTCCAATCTATAAGGAAACCTTTAGAGAGATTGCTTGAGATACAAGTCCTAATAGCCGGGCTATATAAGTAAGGGGTCTGTAATCTTTCGGGGTAACAAGCAAATAAAGAAAATTTATCCCAATCTCTGGCTCTCTTCCTCCCGCGCGCCGCCCCCTCCTCCTGCCCAAGCCGCCGCCGAGGCCGCCCCTGTGGGCGCTGGCTGGCGCGCGCCGCGCGCCGCCCCTCGGGCGCGGCCACCACCGCCGCCGATCACCACCACCACGTCGTCATCCCCTTCTTCCTCCCCTAATCCTCCAATCAAGGTGTCAATTCCGGCCCAATCTAGCTGGAATCGGCGGGCTGGTATCCGGAGACCACTACGATCCACCCACCACCATGGATTCGAATCCAAGGCGGCTGGCGGCGAACGACGGCCGAGGTCGCCGGGATCCACAGGAGGATCGATCGGCTCGACGATAGGATCACCACCGTTACGGTGAGGATCCCACGAGAACTCAAGCGCCGCCAACAACCGTGCAATTGAGCTCGAGGTGCGGCGATGTTCGGGATGCGACCAAGGACTTCATCAAGAGGAAGGCGGATGGCAAGCAAAATCGGGATAATCGGTGACAACAAGCGTCGACCAATCTGATGAAGTGCTACTTGAAGCCACAGCCAATGTCGGCAGGATCCTCCTCAGCAGGGGCACATGTGCCCCCCCCCCTCCACCTCCGGCGGAAACCTTCCCGTGTCTCGCTCCCGTCGCACAAGTTGTCTTTCCCCACCTATGATGGCAAGGAAGATCCCTCCCATGGATCAACCGCTGCGAGCAATTCTTCGAGGGGTCAAGGTGCGCCCGCCTACGAGCAAGTCTGGTATGCCTCCTATCATCTCACAGGCGGAGCACAGCAATGGTACATGAGGCTGTCCCAAGAGAAACCAGTGGCAGATTGGGCAAGCTTCGCCCGATATGTCAACAAGCGCTTTGGCCCAGCCGAACGGCGCAATCCGCTGGGTGAGCTGGCGTCTCTAAGGAAGACAGGCACCGTCAATGAGTACACAAAGCAGTTCCTGGCGCACGTGGCACGAGCAGGCAACCTCGACGACAAACAGCAAGTGAACATCTACACAGCAGGCCTGGGCGAACCACTAAAGACGGACGTCGAGATGCAAGATCCAAAGGACATGGAGGGAGCCATGTCTCTCGCCAGGGCGTACGAGCGATGCCTCGCCATCCTCTACAACAATAGCAAGCCGGCATACAGGTCAAGGGCGGGGCCCTGCGCCCGCCGTTCTTGGCCCCCCGGGCGCCCCTTCGTCCGCAGCACCAACTCGGCCATTCAAACGGCTGACACCAGAGGAGATGACAGAACGACGCAAGGCTGGCCTCTGCTTCAACTGTGACGAGCCGTTCTCACGGGGTCACAAGTGCAAGCACCTCTTCGACATCACGATCTTCAACGACTACAACGATGACACGACAAACGCCCCACTAGCGGACGTCAAAGAAGAGCCTGCTGATCTGAAGGTCCTCACTGGGGACCCCAACTCCCCGGTACGTGGTGTTCATTCTCTCTACCTCGTTGGTATGATATCGGGAGCGGAGTCAACATCATCGTCGACTTCGGAAGCAACGCACAACTACATCGACCCCGCGTGGTGACCACGGCAGGCCTCCGGACTCGGCCGGTCGCGTGTGGCGATCACCACCGGCACCGGCCCACGACTACATGCGCGCCGCCACCTTCGGCGTGCCACTACGCCTCGGCGCCCGGCACAGCCGACATCAACGCCCACGTCATGCCATTGGGCGGGGCGTCGACATCATCCTTGGCATGCCTTGGGCGGCAAGCCTAGGGCGTGTGGCGTGGGACTTTGCGACCCACGAGCTGCATTACTACCGTGGTCGCCCATCCACATTCACCTCGGCCCCACCACCTCGGCGTAGGGCGCCCCGGCAATAGCCCGCTCCGGTCGAGGCATCTTCGGCGGCATCCGTACACCGGCAACTCGGCGGCAGGAAGCGTTCGAGGCACGCGCGCCTTTGGACCTCGACACACATCGCCCGGCGTCTTCGCCCAGCTACGCCCGAGCCACTTTGGAGGATCAGCATCTACGCCGCATCGCCCTCGGCGTCACCACGGGTGACTTTGCTCCGCTTGACGCCGGAGGACGGCTTCCTCCTCTTCGATGGCCGCTTCTACCTTCCGGCTTCCTCTCCATTCTTTGCCGGACTTACCCATCGAGGCCTTGCTTCGGGGCAGAGTTCACGGGGACGAACTTCCTCGCCTTGGGAGCCTACACGGTGGAGCCCACTTCAGCAAAGACCGACGGCCATCCTCTTGGGCGGCATTTGGCCACGGCGCCACCATGTCGGTCCTGCGCGAGGTCGTCTTCCTCGACGGCATGGATCGCCTCTTCCTCACGGTCGACAACGTCCCACATCGCCCACGATCCGAGAGGGGCGGCGCACCGACCAGCTATCACCTTCCCTCTTCGACGTTGGCTCATTCATGTACGGTACGATGCTGAACTTGGCTGCTACCCCTCCTACTCGCCGGGACATCACTATCTGGCGTCTGCTGCCGCTCTTCATCCACAATCCACCCAATGAGCGCTTCTTGTTCCTGGAGAGCCCCCCTCGCGATGTGGTGCAACAGGACCTCGATGTGGGTGTTCCAAGGGATCTCTGGCCGCAGCCCGTCGTCGGGCGCCTTCGCGGCAGGCCGCATTGTTCATCGCTACATCTATCACGGCTACATCGGCAACCTTCACTATCTTCTTGAGTTCGACCCCAAGCAAACCGGGGAGAATATGATCCTCGGGAACCCCAGGGTCGCGTCTTATGCCGCAGTCGAGCTGATTCTCCGGGGGCGGTCAATCCCCCTCCGGGCATCACCGAATGGACTTTTATCCAGCGCGAGGACGCGCCGGCCGGAGAAAAGGGGAGATGTCATGATCCAAGAAATAGGGGCCCAGGAGGACGGGCCCGACGGGCTCGAGGGGCGCCGGAGCCGCCCCCATGGGCTCGCGCCCCCCCCCCGCCGTCTCCTCCCTTCCGCGGATTCTTCAAAGAACTAATCCGAGAAAAAGGAGGAAATTATCTATCTAGGATTATCTTTAGGCGTTTTTGGTGTGCGAGGGGCTATCTCATCTATAAGGGAGACCCTCATTAGAAAATAAATAAATAGGACTGCTTATAAAAGGTATTCCAATCTATAAGGAAACCTTTAGAGATTGCTTGAGATACAAGTCCCAATAGCCGGGCTATATAAGCAAGGGGTGCACGTAATCTTTCGGGGTAACAAGCAAATAAAGAAAATTTATCCCAATCTCGGCTCTCTCTTCCTCCCGCGCCCGCCCCCTCCTCCTGCCCAAGCCGCCGCCAGCCGCCCTGGGGGCTGTCTCGCGCGCCCGCTGCGCCGCCCCTCGGGGCGCGGCCACCACCGCCGCCGATCACCACCACCACGTCGTCATCCCCTTCTTCCTCCCCTAATCCTCCAATCAAGGTGTCAATTCCGGCCCAATCTAGCTGGAATCGACACGCATCTTGATCCAAGTGACTCTACATAGTTGGTTGTGTAAATTAAAGTCATTTTGGGGAAAGTGGCGTTATTTACACCTCCGTTGCAAATTATGAACTCTGGATATACTTACAATTAGCTGAACTAGTTCACCAACCCGTGCTCTCGCACGGGTTATAAACTTTGAGACACTAAGTTATAAGAATTAAGAAAATATTTTTCAGTTCACTAATATTCTAAAAGAATAGCTATAATCGGTAATCTATATTTTATACTCAATTGTGATCCATAGTTTTTTTCTTTACATAGCACCTACCCCCTTTGTCCCTTTTTACCTGTCGCTCGGGAAGCGGGAATGAGAGAGGGGCACAAGTTTCTAGCGACAACTAATGTGGGACGGAGGGAGTATGTGACTATAATAGTTTAATTAAACTGCAAAGTATCTATTTTGTTACAATAAACCTAAATTTTGATTCTTTTGAATAAACCTAAATTTGGATTCTTTTCCTCAAATTTTAATTTATTAGTTCTTTAGGTAAAATAACTATTACTTAAATTAGTGACTATAGTCTACCAAACTACAAATTTAAGCAGTGCATTATTATAAAAATCAATAAAATAGGATGAGGTTTCCCTTGCTAACCGGTAAAAAAACAGTCTACCCAACTAATGAGAGAATGTTTGAGATTTTTATAACAATTGTAGGGTCTACTTTTTTTTTCACATCTACCATTCACATGAGTAATAAATTGTACAATTAATAATTTTTAGCATCATATGTATTTAGTTGAAACAAAAGAACTTAAAGTTTATAAATTGTTGTTTCATCGCTTTTACGTGATATCATGAAAATATGTACTTTTTCCATGTGTTAATTTGAAAGTCTAATGCTTGTTGTATGATTAACTAAAAATATTCTTGTTTTATTTTATTATAAGAATATTCAAGGCTACCCTCTTAGTTTTGATAATGTCAAAAATAGTTATTTCAGCATGCACCAAGGCAATCAAGATGCTAAATTTAGTGTATTGTATTATTAGTGATTTCTTGTGCAAATATTTCTTAAAATTAAGATACTAATATTCATATGACATAATGTTTAGAACAAAAAATGTTTGAACTTAATTTTTTTCAAAACTACGACTTACGAATTTGATCTTCATGAGTGTTATTATTACTTAAAGTGAGTTGTTGGTGTCGTTACTACCTAGTTTATCTCCAACCTTGATAAACCTATAAAAATAATTAGTTATAATAATGTAGTTTTAACTTATGGACGTTAAAGTAGTTTATATTAGCATTTATATGTAGCTTTGACAAAATTTTGTTAATGTTTTATAACAATTGAGGCCTGGTTAATTCTGGTACAAATTATTAAGATATATATTACTTTATATTACCTTTCCTAAAGCCTTTTTTTTTGGTAATTTGAACGCAAACTCAGGCTCAAAACATTATCTTTGATAATGATAGAGGTGGATAACTTTTTTTAAAAAAAGTATTGGATTAGTTTAAGTGTGTTTTAAAATTCTAGTGGTTAGAATTTTTAGCAACAAATAGCATGTAATTTGTGGTAATTCAGGGACACCAATATTTAGTTGCGAACGGACTCCAACCAAGCAGTTGGAGGAAGGCATTTTTCTAGTTAATAAAAAATAATATCTAATACTCAATAAGGTTTGTATCAAAACTTATTTGTGTGAAGTAATCCTAGAAAACAATAATTAAAATGAGACAACCGGTGGTCAATAAGTATCATATCCTTTAGGTCACAAAGTGACAAATTAAATTGTGATTATGGGATATAGCAAGATGGTTGTACCTTTAGTCTATAGGAGCGATGAATGTCGGCGTTGATGTAGATGTTGTGGACAGCGTGGAACCGGTGGCCTGCATGTTCCCACCATCCCTTTCTTGAAGTAGATGTCCTTCCATACGTCGGCTTCCATCATGTGTATGCTCAAGTGCTGGTTGTAAATTGTCACATCATTTATTAGTTGGTAATATTTCTCCATGTCAAGAATTTAGGGCATTTTTGTTAGTGGTTGAGGCACAGATGTTGTCCACCTCGTCATCATTAAGTGGTGCATGCTTAGAAGTAGTTGAGGTTGGTTTGGCGCAGCTATTGTAGTGTCGAAGTAGATGGAATCGTTGCAGTGTAACATTGCCTTCCGCATTGGTTTCACCGGTTGGTAGTTCGTGTAGCATCGCCTCCTCATCAGTGTTTGCCAATAGGTAATCAGTGTAGCATCGCCTTCCTCGTTGTTCATCAATAGATGGTTGGTGTAGAGACGCCTTTCTAATTTAGTGCAGCATCGCCGTCTCTGTGTGGCGGCATCGTTGGGGGAAGGAGCCATTGCAAATAGCATCCATACTCTTCTCGACATTGTCCGCTATGCATCCCAATAATAGAAGCCAGTGTACATAGAGCTATTCAGAATAGGGGAAAATGAAATGAGTTTCTCACCTTTGGAGGATGATGTGCACATTGTCACCCTCGTCGCTTTTGGAACACGTCGTCTTCAATCTCCGGTTGATGGCGCGAGACCATGTATTGATCCGTGGGAGCTTCAAACATTGATAGATGAAGGAGGTGTTGATCATGAAGAAGTTGTTCAACGCGTCGTCCTCGTCCTTCTGGTTCACGCACAACCTGCCCGTGCTGCAGTTGATACTACTGATAATTGCTCCAATCTTCCACAGCCAAGGTCTGGTGCTCCCCCAACAGCCACCTTCTGTACATCCATGCGATCAACTATTTGATCAGTCGGGAGCCCATTTGTCGGATGCGGCACTCATTGTCAGATGTCACACTCGTTTTCTCATGCACCTGGGGTTGAAATCCCTTGAAACAAAAAGTGTAGGGGCTCCCCTACCGTCGGTTCAAAAAAACATTATTAGTAAGTTAATAAAAAATTACACACGGTCAAAAAAGTTTATATCAAAACTTATTTGTGCGAAGTAATCCAAAGATATTAAAATTAATTTGAAAATTATACCTAACGGTCATTAAGTATCATGTCCTATTAAAAAAATCAAGATCATATCATGTACGTCGCAGAAGACAAAAATGTATGACAGGACCTTCAAACTAATGCTGCAAACTATTTTGCACCCATGTACACACACCACACTAATCAGCTTCAAACATTGATTCATAGTGATCACTATGACCCTAGAGACCACAATAAGAACCCTCAAACATTCATTATACTAGTAGAGATGCACGTGCGACACGCACGTGCCTACCAAAAATATAATATAGTGATTTTTCTGAACCATTTAAATGATTCTCACCAACTAAAAAATGGTAAAGGATGAAATTAATTAAGAGCCATTGGGTAAGTAAATATTTTGGACAGATACTCAAGCTTGTTCAAGTGTTGTAATAATTGTACATAAATGGTTGACATTATATAATAATAACAACATAGACAATAGAAGAAAGATATTTGACTATCTCTAAATTTCAGTATTTCTTATACATCTAATGAGGTCTTGAACTCCAACGTGTAAGTTGTCTTCACATTTATTTTCATCGATAGTCAATAGTTATCCCAAAAAGTAATTTCTAAGATTGTAGGGATCATGTTTGTAATATAATAATAATTAATATATAAGCTTCATATAAGTGAAAAACTGTAATTATAAAAGTAATTTGGATACTAATATTTTTACCTTTATTAAGTGTGGAATGTGGAGTTTTTTATCTTTCTATGCGGACATGAACATGGAAATGAGATCGCTCGATAGTTCCCTTATAACACAAATATTAGTGAATTTAAATAAATGCATCTATCTATAAACATAATGTTTGTTCAAAATCAAATCAAACATGTAAAGTAATAGTTATATTACCAAATAAAATAAGCTTACCTATTGTAAACGGGAAAACCATTTAAAATAATGTGGCCATTAGGAAATATCTTTGTTCCATTCAGATCCTGCCATGGCTTTTAAATGCATTGGAGTTTCTTCACATATTTTTTTGCGTTTGGATTGTGTTTGTAAATTGGATTAGGAGGATTAGGGTTCAAAATGTATATTGTTTTCATCCCTTGGTTCAATATGAATAAATTTAAGGCGCCGTTCAATTGAGTTGGTATAAGAATCTATAGAAGGCTAATAGTTAAAACAAATTTAAACCAAATATAATTATGAGGCCTATGTACGTGAGCTTCTTGATTTGCATCTTGAGACATTATTCTCCATGCCGGGCCATTTATGTATTGTCTATTTTAGTTGTACCACGTCTAACATTTTATGGTAGTTTGGATGTCGATTCGGCTAGATTGGGCCGGAATTGACACCTTGATTGGAGGATTAGGGGAGGAAGAAGGGGATGACGACGTGGTGGTGGTGATCGGCGGTGGTGGTGGCCGCGCGCCGAGGGCGGCGCGGCGCTGAGCGCCGCGGAGGGCTGCCTGGCTGGGGCGGCTTGGGCAGGAGGAGGGGGGGGCGCGCTGGGGAGGAAGAGAGCCAAAGATTGGGATAAATTTTCTTTATTTGCTTGTTACCCCGAAAGATTACAGACCCCTTACTTATATAGCCCGGCTATTGGGACTTGTATCTCAAGCAATCTCTCTAAAGGTTTCCTTATAGATTGGAATACCTTTTACAAGCGAGGTCCTATTTATTTATTTCCTAATGAGGGTCTCCCTTATAGATGAGATAGCCCCTTTGTTGGTATTTATTAAGTGCAAAAGAATATAAAAAAGGGTTCATAGCGCACTGGAATAAATATAATTGTAGCTTTTACCGGGAGTAAAGTTATTTATAATCCAAGGGTAAAGATAGATAAATTACCATCATGTATCTACTAACTTATTATATCAACTAAACTAAAGTGAGGGGGTAAATAATGTATATGATATGAATGATAATTAATAGCACTCAACGGGGAGAATATTATAATATAGAATAGATAACTAGGTCGAGAGGCGGGAGAGATCTAGGTTCTGAATACTTCTCTAGTACTTTGGTTCTTGAGTAACTAAGGCATGAAAAGGTATAGCGATTATATAAGAACACTTGGAGGCGGCGGTACCGTCCCGATCCTCGAAAAAGGCGGGAAAGGGTGATCGGGGGAAGGCCGCCAAAAAGCTCCGAATCACCAACCCCGTGGTGGAATACAAAGACCGGAGTTTGTCATGACAGGGGCTACCCAACCCGTGGGATTCAATCTAAGGTAACCTCTAGTCTAGACACCATGTCCACACTATTAATTACTACTCTAATCATCATGAATAACGAGCACTCAATACGGCGAAGATCCCATGCAATTATATAACAACTATATTCTAATCAATAAATGAAAGGCATAAAAGTAACTAGAGAAGATAAATATATTAAAGCATAAAGTCTAATAGAGTTGAGATACAAAAGATATATAACGACCGAAGACTTCTCGAACCGGAGCGCAGGTTCTCTCCTAACTCTCTACTAGATCTATTCTATTACATGTCTAATCTAATTCTCAGGCGTCGTGCCTCCATCGATGTATGAGATGATGCGAAATTGATCTTATCGGATGATTGATGATTAGATGAGGGGGTCTAGGGGTCTATATATATATGGGTCTTCTCCTATCCCTTCAGACGACGATCGCGGTACTAATCCGGTGTTTGATCTTAATCCATCCCGTGCTTCTACCGACGCCCTCGGATCGAACCGACATCAAACAACCGGTTTTGATTGCATCTTGGAGGCGGTGGAGGAACTCGGAGGATAGATGAAGGCGATCGGCCCAGAAGCGAAGGCCCGCCGAGGTCCCGTCGTGCGTCGTTCTCGGACCTTCACGGACTCTAATTTCGGGTGTTAAGTCTTGATCACGTCGGGATTAGTGCGGAGCCTTCTAGAGCCTTTACCGAGTTGGATTGCATTACGTCGCGTAGTCGTATGGAATTACGGTGTTTTTTTGTTTAGTCCCCTCGCAAATCATAACTTCACCAAAAACTCGTGGAAATATGTTAGTGACACCCTATTCTAAGTTGGTATTATTATTTCTACCCCTTTCTCATGTTTATTTGATTAATAAATTTATACGATAACTTGGTGTCAACACACACCAAAACGCCTAAAGATAATCCTAGATAGATAATTTCCTCCTTTTTCTCGGATTAGTTGCCGAAGAATCCGTGCGAACAAGCCCCTCGGCGTCGGGCCCGTCCTCTGGGCCCTATTTCTGGATCATGACATCTCCCCTTCTCCGGTGGCGTCCGCGCGGGTGGCGCTGGAGGGGATTGGCCGCACTGGGGAGAATCATCTCGACCGCGGCATAAGGCGACCTCGCACCTTGGGCGAGGATCATATTCTCCCCTGGTTCGCTTGGGGTCGAACTCAAGAAGATAGTGAAGGTTGCCCGATGTAGCCGTGGTAGATGTAGCGATGAACGATGCGGATTGTATTGTCGGCGACGGGCTGCGGAGGAGATCCCTTGGAACACCCACATCGAGGTCCTGTTGCACCACATCGAGGGGGCTCTGACAACAAGCGCTCATTGGGTGGATCGTGGGCGGCGGCAGCGGGGGCGCGGGGAATAGTGATGAGTAGGAGGGGAAGCCAAGTTCAGCATCGCACCGTACATGAATGAGCCGACGTCGAAGAGGGAAGGTGATAGCTGGTGCGTGGCCCCCTCGGATCGTGAGGCTGATGTTGGACGTTGTATTTTGTGAGGAAGAGGCGATCCATGCCGCCGAGGAAGACGACCCTAGCGGGACCGACATGGTGGCGCCCGGCCAAATGCCGCCCAAGAGGATGGCGTCGGTCTGCTGCTGAAGTGGGCTCCACCGTGTAGGCTCCCAAGGAGGAAGTTCGCCCTGCGAACTCCGCCCCGAAGCAAGGCCTCCAGTAAGTCCGGCAGCGGTGGAGAGGAAGCCGGAAGGTAGAAGCGCCATCGAAGAGGAGGAAGCCGTCCTCCGGCGTCAAGCGGAGACGGCGTCACCGTGGTGACGTCGAGGGCGATGCGGCGTAGATGCTGATCCTCCAAAGTGGCTCCGGCGTAGGCTGGGCGAAGACGCCGGCTGATGTGTCGTGAGGTCCAAGACGCAGTCGCATGCCTCGAATGCTTCCCAAGACGAGTTGCCGATACACGGATGACAGGGAAGATGCCTGACCGGAGCAGGCTGTTGCCAGGGGCGCCCCTACGCTGAGGTGGTGGGGCTGAGGTGAATGTGGATGGGCGACCACGGTAGTATGCAGCTCGTGGGTCGCAAAGTCCCACATCACACGCCCTAGGCTTGCCCGCCAAGGCATGCCAAGGATGATGTCGACGCCCTCGCCCAATGGCATGACGTAGGCGTCGATGTCGAAGGTCTTTGGCGTCGGCGTAGTGGCACGTCGAAGGTGGCGGCACGGCATGTAGTCGTGGCGCGGTGCCGTGGTGATCAGCACACGCGACCGGGCCGAAGTCCGGAGGCTGCCGTGGTCACCACGCGGGGTCGATGTAGTTATGCGTTGCTCCCGAGTCGACGATGATGTTGACTCCCGTTCTTGATATCATACCAACGAGGTAGAGAGAATGAACACCAGGTACCGGGGAGTTGGGTTCCCCAGTGAGGACCTTCAGATCAGCAGGCTCTTCTTTGACGTCCGCTAGTGGGGCGTTTGTCGTGTCATCGTTGTAGTCATTGAAGATTGTGATGTCGAAGAGGTGCTTGCACTTGTGACCCGTGAGAACGGCTCGTCCACGATTGAAGCAAAGGCCAGCCTTGCGTCGTTACGTCATCTCCTCTCGGTGTCGGCCGTTTGAATGGCCGAAGTTGGTTCGCATGGACCCGGGGGCGCTGGGGGACGGCCAGAAACGGGGCGCAAGGGCCCCTGCCCTTGACCGTGCTGGCTTCTTTGTTGTTGTAGAGGATGGTGAGGCGTCGCTCGTACGCCCTGGCGAGAGACATGGCTGCCTCCATGTCCTTTGGATCTTGCATCTCGACGTCCGTCTTTAGTGGTTCGCCCAAGCCTGCCGTGTAGATGTTCACCTGCTGTTTGTTGTCGAGGTTGCCTGCTCGTGCCACGTGCACCAGGAACTGCTCTGTGTACTCATCGACGGTGCCTGTCTTCCTTAGAGATGCCAGCTCACCCAGCGGATTGCGCCGTTCGGCTGGGCCAAAGCGCTCGATGACATATCGGGCGAAGCTTGCCCAATCTGCCACTGGTTTCTCTTGGGACAGCCTCATGTACCATTGCTATGCTCCGCCTGTGAGATGATAGGAGGCATACCAGACTTGCTCTGTGGCGTACCTTGACCCCTGAAGAATTGCTCGCAGCGGTTGATCCATGGGAGGGGATCTTCCTTGCCATCATAGGTGGGGAAAGATAGCTTGTGCGGGGAGACGGGAGCGAGACACAGGAAGGTTTCCGCCGGAGGCGGATGGGGGCGGCACATTTGTAACACCCTAGTGTTAATCCTATCATTAGCATATGCATTTCATACCATAAGCATCATTAGCATGCATGCATTTATCATTTATATCATGCTTTGCTTATTATTGCTTGTCATGCTTTGCCTTATCATTTTATGTATGAAATGCTTACATAATTAGTTGTTTAATATTTATTTATTCTTAGTTATATTTATAGAATGTTTTAGAGCTAGGTTGATGTTGGTGATGTTCCTTAATTATATTTTATAATGACAGATTGACTTGGTTTGACCTGATTTGACCATGATAGTGCTTGTCTTGTTTCGATTAAAAGTCCTAGCTAGGGTTTATGCATGCGTGTGCACCCTTCGTGAAATGTGTGGGTAATTTTAGTGTAGAACAAAAGGTGTTATAGGATCATTTCATGAAAGTGAGTGGATCGTGCTCGAAAAGTCGAAATTAGTTTGAATTGAGCCGGAATTAGGGTTTACTTTGACCGGAGTAGTTTAGCTTTGACTGATCGCAGGTTCCAAACTAGGCGAATTAGGAGAAAGTTTGTATACGTGTTTCGCTTCAGAATTTCATAAGGAACATTTCATTCCATATGAGTTTTGGCTAGATTTGCACGTATCTCGATGCACGGACAGTTTAGATCGAATTAGGGTTGAAACTAGCCTTTAGTGACGCTCGAAAACCTGGGCGTCTCTGTTTTGCCGTGGCCGGCCACCACCGACAGCGTGCGCCGCGTGTCGCTCTCGCCGACATCGCGCCGCGCCGTGCCTTGTAGAAGGAGGAAACCCTGCGCCCGTGCTTCCCAAGCCATCCCTCGCCCTCTCCCTCTTCCCTCACGCGAACAGCGGCCGCAAGCGCCCGCTGGCGCCCCGTTGCCGTCCCCGGCTCGCCGCGGCCAACGCTCGTCCCACGCCCCGGCCTCCCAAACCCCGCCTCTGGCGTCGCCATCACCCCTCCACCTTGCATTGCAAGGCGCTGCCAAGGGGAGCAAGGGAACGCGGCGGATCGCAGCGGATTTCAGTCGCCGGAATCCGGCCGCCATGACCGCCACCGCGGCGCGCGCTACATCCGCGCCACCACCGACCGATTTAGCTTGCGGATGACTCGCCACCTCGCTCTCTACCTCCGCGACCGAACCATAGCCCGAATCGAGTCCGGAGCGGCCGAATCGGCCGTTTCCGTCGAGCCGCCGTCTGCCGGAGAGCGCCGCCTTTCGGGCTCACGTGGCCAGCCCGTCTCCGGCCACCTCCCTCCCTCCTCGATGAGCGCACCGAGTCCGCCTTGGTCTTCTGCCGGTGAAACCCTAGCCGGTTGGAGCCCAGGGGGGCCCCATCATCGCCGAACGCGACCGCGCCGGGCGACATGCGCCGCTCCGCCCGCGCCGTCGTCAAACACCGCGCCTCGCCTTCCGTGGCCGCAAACGTGGATCCCGTCCGCGCCTCGACCCAGGAAGCCCATGCTCACCGCCGCCCCGCCGCCTCGTCGCCGAAACGGCGAGGACGCCGACATGCGCCGCCTCTCGCCGTCGACCACGCCGCCCACGAGCCGCGCGAGCGGCCACCGATCGATCCGCATCGTCGAGACGAGTCCAACGGTGCCCTTTGGTTCGTAGGGAAACCTCCCCCCGGCGAGATCCCGTCGACCAGCGCGCTCCCTCGCTCCCGAAGTCAGCCGACATGTGGGCCCTACCTCCAACTGTCGGCCGAATATCCATTTTTGCATTTTCTGAATGCTTAGCTTTTCATGCTTAGTCATTTGCTCCAAAATTCATGTTTTGTGATGTACATCATTCTATGATATAAAAATATGTTTGACCTGGTAGGTTACATTTATTGCATTTATTGCCATGGAAATACCATTTTTTGATTTATGTGTACAATTTGTTCATGCTTTGTGATGTACATCAAGGAAAAATTCATAGAAAAATTTTTTGATTAATGTACTATTTACCATGGGTTTTTGCCATGATAATTTTTGTACATGCATTCCTTACTGTTATATAGCTGTTCATGCTCATGGTTAGGCAGTTTCATACTTTTTATAGTACAAAGTATTTTCATGCATAGATTTATTGCTAGCTTGTCATTTTTGTGTAGGACAGCATATGCATGATATTGCTATGGAATTTTTATGGTAGCCTTTGTAGACCAGTAGGATGCTCTGATAATTTTTGTAGAATTTCCTGAGGTGGTTATGTATTTACCATATTTATGTTGCATGGAAAATAGCCTAGAAATGCATATTTATGCTAAGGTAATGTGTGTTGATAATTTTATTGTATGTTTTTAGCATGAATAGGATCTGTTGGTAAGCCTAGTTTGGTAAGCTTGGCAGTTTGGCAGATTTATTATTCCTAGCTTTTATATAATTATATTGTGCATGTGTAGTGATTATTTAGGGAATGCCATTTCATGTGTTTTAGTTTATCCTTTGACTTGTCCAGTAGGTGTATTTGATAGATTATGACTTGGTTTGCTTGCTGGAAAAGTCCCAAGTGAAGTGCATGCTTGGATGAATTATTATGTGAGTTGGAAGTTGTAGGTTGCCTGAAAACAGAGTTTCTATTTTTGCTATTTTCGAGGCTGTAGATGTCAGATTCAGGTCAGGGTGATATGGAATGTTTTGTAGATAATTTCATAAGCTTTCCAACGAGTATTCGCTTGCTGCATTCGGAGTTATAGAACTCCCTGTGTGACTGTTTTACTGACTGCATGTCTAGCTGCCATTTTCTAGTGATTAGTGAATTAGGGTGTTTTGCTTGATGTAGATTATTAGGGTTTCTTGTGTAGTTATAATTGTGTTTCTGCAGAAGAGATATCCCCTTACTAATATCATACATCATAATGCATTCATCCCTTCCTTGTCAATCGTGTATTCCTTAATATTTATCCTTGCATACATATTCATATTGGATCGAAGGAAAGAGAGCACGAGGAGATCCAGAAGTGCAGCAATAGGAGGTCCCAGAAGAAGCAGGACACGTCATCAAGCTGTTGAAGTGCCCAAGGCATCTTCTAACATCTTTCTGAAGGCAAGCCCCGGTGCATGCTGCCCTTTCCTATGCTTTCTAACTAAATTGTGTTGCGTCCTTTATATATGTTGATGCATTAAGTTTAGGAAAGTGATTGAAACCGTTGATGCACAGATATCCTTGTTGAAGTTGTCCTATCCTATATAGAGGTCTAGGTTAATGCTCAGTACCATGTTTGCAGTAGACAGTGATGTCGGTCACTTGAGGATGTGTTGTGTACAATCACATGGGTGATTGTCAAGCTGTTGCTGAGAACCTGAAAGTAAAACATGTGAGATTGGGTGGACTTTGTGGTCCTTTCCACCTGATCGATTAAGGACTCATACTTTTGAATGTGGTCGGAAGTTGAACGTACGGCATATAGTAGGCCAGGGGCTGAGCCACGAAGCTCGCAAGAATGTTAGGGGCCGGCCATGCTCGCTTTATCGCTCCTCCTTTGGCGGTGGTTGCAGAGGGTTTTTATTGGGTACAAGATGATGCACACGATGATGTCGGTCTCGTGGCTTGCTCACTTGGTACCCGAGAAGGAGGGGGTAGCCGGCAAGACCGAGACTTTTACGTCCCGTAACATCTTGAGGAGTGATCGGGTCTGCAGTCATGACGTAGACTTGGTGTGTGTCAGGGTATTCGCCAGCTGGTTTGCAATCGATTCGAATCGCCATCTCTCCTGGATAGTGAGAACCCGGTTATGTCCACGGCAATGTAGTCTTAATCACTACAACTTAAATGTCTTTTATCATGTTGCAGCTGTTAAAATTATGATCAAGTTACTTATACTGTTATTTATATATCGCTGAGCATATGTCTTTAACCTTGACTATACAGGATCTATGGTTATGTATATAATAAATAACCTTTTAACTTGGAAGAATTCAAGTAGTATGCGTAGGCTCACTAATCAACCTTATGTTATGAAAGTAAATGTGAGTCAGCCAGCTCCAGATAAAGCCAAGCATGATCCTTGGAGTCTTTTCCTTAATTTCTGGTTTAAGACGGGTAAGTCTTGCGGAGTACAATTGAGTACTCACGGGTTAATTCCCGATGTTGCAGGTGACTCCGTCTTGCGTGTTCTAGCCAGTTTGGTGTGCTGTGGTGAAGAATAATGCCTAGGGCATGGCAATCTCCATATTTCCCTGTCTATGCTACTATAGGGTTGACACTATGTTGGCACTATCTTATTTTATTTCTGCTGTACAACTATCTTGGTTTTGAAAACTATTGCTTCCGCACTCTGAACTACTTTGTAACAAATGTGTACATCGCACTCGATTATAATATATTGAATTTGGTTTAAGATACTTGCGCGGATTTGAACATGAGCTCAACGATCCTTGTTGTGTTGTTGATGAGTTTGAAATCACTTTCGGAGATTTCGGAATACCGGGTTTATATGGACTCAAGTGTAGACCGTGATTGCTTCGGTAATTGCGAATTATACTTGATTTCTTATAAATTGGTCAGCTCTGTCACGGTGGCATCGAGCTTAGTTCAGTACTTAAAATCCGATCCGGTGTTTAAATTAAAATGAACCACTAATCTTTTGTGAAAATTTTTTGCGAAATAAAATCTTTTTCAGTGGTGTGAGTAAAAGATTTGCAAAATTAATAGTGCCATGGTCATACCCTTTATGCCCAATTAAGGACAGTCGGGTGGCCCTAATAACTTGGGATGGGTTAATGCATCATATTTTGTTGTTTGTGCTGGGTTGCCGTGCGGCCAGTAGTACGGGGCTACTCACTTGAGTAGCCATGTATGGATCGAAATACCTCTACGCTCTAGGTAAATGATGTTCAATGCCTCTACGCCCAAGGTAAAGATGTGAGCTGTGAGAGCATGATCGGACAAACGCCGGTCTAGGGGGTAAAAATAAAATGTTTTGAGAGCTCCGTGGTCGGGTAGTGCCCCTGTAGACTTGTATGGGTACACCCGGTGTCTTTGGGTGTAAAATGTGCTTTTCATCAAGGAAGGTATGCGATGACCGTCGGGTGGACCCGACGAAGCGGTATATCAATTTAATTTCTTGCATTGCATAAATATATTGTTGGGTTTGGAATGAAATTGTAGGTACACTAACTACATAAAAACGTGTAGATCGACTAGATGCGACTTGTTTTCTTTTGAGAGAACGTTGGTTGTGCCACCACTTATAACGAGTAGCAACTAATCTTTCCTAATGCTGTGAGGACGTAAGTTACGCTCATGCATCATGTTTATAATGGTTATCGCATTCATGCTTCATATATATAAAATGAAAATGCATTCCTTTCCTTCCCTCTCTGATCGTCCCCCTGTTAAAGGTACTCGTCCCTTTTTGATAAAATTGATCAACTTAAGTCTTACTCTCACAAAAATAACCAAACCTTGTTACCAATGACCCGGTACCAAATATCTAGTAGTGGCTGTTTCACTAAGGAGACTCATGCCGAAGAACCCCAAAATCTCGAAGGGTCAATACCAGAATTTTCAGAGATGAGTTAGAGTGTTGCTAATTAGATCTAGTCAGGATGGTACCATTTCGATAAAAGGCATGGTAGCTTATGCAAGACTGTAAGTACCATGTTTGCCACACTTTGGATCGTGAATGACAAGGAATACCAATGCAGGAATACCATGGTAGCAGCTAACAAGGAGAAAGTGAGAGCAAAGGAATACTAGAAGGACAAGTAGAAAGCCACTAGAGTGCTCCACAGAGCAACCCTGACAACTATGCAGCCTTAGAGAATACAGAATGAAGCAGAGTAACAACTCAAGGGTTGCAAGCTACACACAAGAGGTCGGAATGATTGAGGCACCATAAACTGTGAGAAGAAGAAGAATCCAGCTCAAGCAATGTTGTTGGACCTACAGCGTTAATGATTAGCTCGACCCTTAGAAAGACTAACCTATAGTACCCCACGATAGTGCTAAGAGTGTTGGACCTAAAGCCAAGGTTAGATAGTATGGCCGATAAGGAGACCAACCTAGCAGTGCTTAGGGTACGAGTGAAGAGCAGGAGCGATGTCTTTCCATTTCTGACACATGACTTCGGAAATAAGATGTCAGAATGATCAGTTGAGTCAGCAGAATTGGAAGGTGTGTAAAGGATTTATGAGATACAACATAGCTACAGGAAAAGGAGTATTATTGGTTGTTCAATGCACACTATCTTCACGCATCGTGAAGAGGATGATGGCTCAGAGGATGCTGATGATGGAGGTGACATGTTAAACGCTTCATTGGACGCCCGTAGTTATGCCTCGTTTTCATAGATGTACGCTAGATGTTAAGTTTCTCACGTGATCCGGGTTGAGAAATGTATCTTAGCTTTATCTTTAGCTTAATCCTCCTCATGAGACTTTATTTCAACCATGGATCCTTTGGAAGAGAAGCAATGGATTAACAATCGGACTTCAGTAGATGAACTACCAACCTCGATGGGTTTAATGAAGGATACAAGCTCCATGAAGTTTTGTGCATTATGCGTGCACTATACACAATTTGGTGTATTAGTTCTGTGGTGATATGATGATTAAATTATGGTTACCTTTATTTGTTGACTTCTCAATAAATTTAGTGTAGCTCTAATTTAATATCCATGTTCACTATGGGAATCACCGACTTGTAATCACCACTAAGGACATGTGGAGATGCCTCAGATCCCGCATTCAGTAGAGAAGAGAACCAGCAACTACCACCACCCTCTCTCCTTGACCAGGAGCTGTTCTTTAACTAGCTCTTGGGCGAGTTACGCAACATTTTTATGCGACACCATGTAGGGTTGTTGTGGGCACCATGAGAGCGAAGTAATCAGTGCAACACCCCAGAAGATTTCACAGATACTCCAACCCCTTTTGCCTCAGAGGAACTGACAAGTAGCTTGACCTTAGAAAGCAAGTTTGGCCTACTTTGTTGACGAAATATGGAAGACCGAGCCTACCACCCGCCTGTTGGATGGACTACTAGGAATATGGTGTTCTCACCATTGTGCCAATTATCCAGTAATATTTCTATTACCTGGACTAGGCCACACAAACTTTTGTGAGGCTTATATGTGCATTAGCGAGGTCACCATAAAGGCAGATGAATTTAAGAGACCAACACTGTGTGCCAAAACGATAACTTGGTACCTACAAGCCTTCGACAATTTATTTTACTATACCCTAGAGTACGAGAACTCTAAAGCCAAGGAGTCAGCTAGTTTCATAAAGGACTCAATGTCAAGATGCAAAATACCGTTGGAACTTCGTACATGAGAACCTTTTGCCCTGCATAGGGAAGACAACAATAACAACAATTGTTTTGCCACCAGGATCAAGAAGAAGCCCCTTTTTGCAGATGGCTTAGCTTAGAAAGACATTTCCACTGCCCGTTGATCGACTATCCTTGATAGTTGCAAGTTTTCAATATGGACCATCACCGAAGGAGCCACAATATGAAAACCCTAGGTACAAGAAATCCTATGTCACGCCAGTGTAGGAGAGCAAGACGACTTAGGATGCTAGGTACATACCCCTTATGGAAAACAACTACAATGGCTATGAGAAGCTCGGACACTTTTAAGGTTTTTGTGCACACTCAAGGAAGAACGAGACTAACAAAACCAAGTTTGAACAAGCTCATTGCTCCAATACTGAAGAGATCCAAGAAGAAGGGCCGTAACCATCAATACATGCCCAATTAATAAAATTTTTATGCTGTTGTTTTGTGTGACTCCGAATCTATGCATTCGTTTATGAGTCGAACATATATACAATAGCATTGTGGAGAGATAGTGAAATTGGAACTTGGATATCCTATGCAATCGACAATGATTAAGATTGAGAGTTAACAAACCTTAGCTTCTCTAGCAGTATTGTTCCGTTGGAGCTAAGATGTCATTTTGGAATTTAGTTGGACAAAGTGAAGGGAGAGCAATTATGGACATTTTGAAATGAGCACTTATCCTGAGAGACTTCCGAGATGGAAAAGGAACCCAGATAATCGTGCACTAATTACATCGTATCTTCGCTATGTTGCAAGTTACTGGTACATCAGCTAAAGGTGTGAATTTAGTACCAGGAAATAACACCTGTTTCTAGAAGATCCTATGGGGTGCCATCAAGCGAGTGAGCCGAATTGAAGCTACAGATGCAAGATTTATTGGATCAATCCCTAGAATATGTGTGGATTACCGACCACTCAATGCGGTAGCAGTTAAGAACGAATATTCTTTTCCCGGCATTGACTTTCTCTTGGTCGATTGACCAGTAATACCAGATGTGACCACAGGACATTTTGAAGACCGCTTATCTGCATGATATGGGTAGTATGAGTATTTTGTCATGTCCTTTGACCTGACGATTGCTCCAGTTTATTTTATGTACCCAATGCAATTGGTATTCACGCCCGAGATGGATAACTTAGTGGTCGTGTTTATCGATAACATTGTGGTACATTCAGAAACGATGAAGACCATGTAGAACACCTGAGAATTTTGATGACCGACTTGAGAGGACCTCGGCGCTATGCTAAGTTACAGCAAGTAAAAAAATTCAATTGAAGAAAGCATAGTTCCTTGGACATGTCTTACCGAAGATGATAATGTTGTGGATCCAAATCCAGTCCGAGTGACTATTAATTTGAAGACAATAACGCTTGTCACGATGGTTTGGAGTTTTCTTAAGTTTAGTCGGTTATCAATTTATAACCGACCTAAGATTCTCAAACCCATGACAATGTTGTTGTAAAAAGGTAGAAATTCGTGTAAACACTGAAGTGTGAGACGACCTTTGTATTTTTTACGGGAGTTGTTAACAATCGCTCTAGTGTTTGTCCGCACGGACATGGAGGAACCTTTTGATGTGTTTTGTAGTACCTATGGTACGAGTTTTGATATGCACTTATACAAGAAAGATGGGTAATTGTTTATGCTTCGTGGCAGCGAGGAAAATCTAAGGTAAATTACCCAATATAGGAATTGGAAATTTCAGATATAAGTGCATACTCTGATGGATTTGTGCCCCTAACGTATTTGGGAGGTGTATCAACTTTATGCCAGATACAAGAATCTTGAGTTGACCTTCACTCGAGACATGCTACAGACAAGACAAAAAGGATATTTAGAGCTGGTACCTTAGGACAATTTGGAAGTGCCCTACCATCCGTGCAAGGTGAAGGCTATCATAGAATAGAGGCCTGGAGTTCGAAGGCATATTCCACCCTTGACAATCTAGTGCTAGAAGAGGATTCAACTTGATGCACCCTCCAATGTGCATAACGTTTGGTTTGAAGCTCCTTTGGAAGACAGATAATCAAGGATATGGAAATAGACAGAAGCAATTCCTGCGTCAATCAGGAACTCAAAGAAACAATGAGAGTCCATTTCAAGATTGAAGAAGATTATATCCAATGTTGAGGACCGTGATGTTATGAATAAGGATAAGAGAGCTCAGAGATCAGTCTTCCAAAAATCACTCTCTTTTGCCTCTTGGATCATGTGATACTTCTTGTTTTCGTAACCCCAACTTGCACGTGATGCTTATCCATGCAAGGTCCGTCACTGTTATGCTAAATATCACACTGGTTGTAGAATTGCTATGGTGTTGTGATTTATAACTGATGGTGACGCGACCAAACCGGGAGCCTCTTGTGGTCGGCCGACATAAGTTGTGCTGCTCGACACGCGCTGGTATCGTCGTTACTAGTCATGACTCATTGTCAAAACTACACTAGTGTGTTGTTTCTACAGATACTTTCCTTGATCATCTATTCTATATCCTGTTGAAGATCTTTATATGATCCTTGAATTTGAACTTTGCCTTGGAATGGCAAATAAGATGATTTTTGGAAGAACAGGTCACTGACATCAACATTAACAGACTACAGGAGGAGATATACAAAGCGAAGTTGTTGACCCTCTCCATGGGCAGTATCACTTTTTATGGACATGTGTCACTTTTATTTGATCAAGAGAGCACCCAATGCTTATGGTTTGAGCAGTTCCAAGACAAGATAGGGATCAACATTATTTATCTCAATCAGACGTTAGTTTCAAAATCTCTCAAGTACAGCAAAGATCATAATGGTTGAGATATCCTAGAGTTTTAGCCAGTAGTCTCCAACACGTTAGAAAGGTCATACCGACCAGCACAAAATATCTTTGGATTCCAAGAAGAAGACTATGATCATCTCAAGCATCAATCATGAAGAGTAATGGAAGGCTCGAAATCAAAAGAAGGTTAGCACCAAGATTGATAGATCCTTATCTAGGTCCCTATCTAGGAAACTAGTATAGCTAGTGTAGTTATCTAGATAGATGAAGACAAGTTCAGTTCCTTTCATGGTTACAACTGGATAAATATATGAGAGTATTTGGAAAATGTATTTGAGTCGAGAAATTCGAGTCAACATCCAGTCAACATCAACTTGGCTTATTTTGAGAACCAATCCGAGTTTGGATGTTAGAGAAAGAGCAAGTGGTAAATTAATTGTAAAGTCGTCCAGGATTCCATAGAAGACCTTTGTGGGTATGATGCCATGTAGGAGGTAGAAAAGTATCTTCATGCGACGTATCCCATGTTTTTCCAAACCAGTGCTAAGTAACACCAAATCTCGGGACGAGATTTCTTTAAGGGGGGTAGATTTGTAACACCCTAGTGTTAATCCTGTCATTAGCATATGCATTTCATACCATAAGCATCATTAGCATGCATGCATCTATCATTTATATCATGCTTTGCTTATTATTGCTTGTCATGCTTTGCCTTATCATTTTATGTATGAAATGCTTACATAATTAGTTGTTTAATATTTATTTATTCTTAGTTATATTTATAGAATGTTTTAGAGCTAGGTTGATGTTGGTGATGTTCCTTAATTATATTTTATAATGACAGTTGACTTGGTTTGACCTGATTTGACCATGATAGTGCTTGTCTTGTTTCGATTAAAAGTCCTAGCTAGGGTTTATGCATGCGTGTGCACCCTTCGTGAAATGTGTGGGTAATTTAGTGTAGAACAAAAGGTGTTATAGGATCATTTCATGAAAGTGAGTGGATCGTGCTCGAAAAGTCGAAATTAGTTTGAATTGAGCCGGAATTAGGGTTTACTTTGACCCGGAGTAGTTTAGCTTTGACTGATCGCAGTTTCCAAACTAGGCCGAATTAGGAGAAAGTTTGTATACGTGTTTCGCTCAGAATTTCATAAGGAACATTTCATTCCATATGAGTTTTGGCTAGATTTGCACGTATCTCGATGCACTGGGACAGTTTAGATCGAATTAGGGTTGAAACTAGCCTTTAGTGACTTCGAAAACACGGGCGTCTCTGTTTTGCCGTGGCCGGCCACCACCGACCCGCGTGCTCGCGTGTCGCGCTCGCCGACATCGCGCCGCGCCGTGCCTTGTAAAAGGAGGAAACCTGCGCCCCGTGCTTCCCAAGCCATCCCTCGCCCTCTCCCTCTTCCCTCACGCGACGGCGGCCGTATGGCGGCGCGCCGCCCGTTGCCGTCCGGCGGCTCGCCGCGGCCAACGCGCTCGTCCCCACGCCCCGGCCTCCCAAACCCCGCCTACGGCGTCGCCATCACCCCCTCCACCTTCTTTGTGCAAGCTCGCCGAGCCAAGGGAGCCGTAGAACGCGCGCATCCGCGCTGGATTTCCGAAGTCGCCGGAATCCCGGCCGCCATGACCGCCACCGCGCCCGGCCTTCACATTGCGCCACCACCGTTCCACGAGTTTTGGTGATTTATATCTTTTCAGGGACTTAACAGAAAAATGCCAAAAAACATAGAGAAAACCCCCCAAACAATAAGAAGATTTACCAACAGAGAATTTCGACCCGAAAAGTGAACTAAAACATTCTAGAAGACACCGGAAGAGACCTGACACCCTGGGCCCACAGGGGACTGGCGGCCGCCAGCTCAGATGGGGCCGGCCGCCAGGTGGGGCCAGGATGTCAGCCTCATCTTCCTAGGTCGGTTCTAAACCGACATGGAGGTTGTATCTACACCGTTGTTGAAGTCGGTTTGATCCAAGGGCCAGCATTCATCGTCCAGGACTATATAAGGAGGGTCCTACCTCTGGCCTTAGGCATGAAAATCATTATTCATCATACTCAGCTCTAATCATAGCTAGAGCCATACCTCTCTAATTAGAAGAGCTTAGATCAAGTTGAGAGAGATTAGTATAAAGTTGAGAGATAGATCAAAGAACTTGATTAGAGTTCTAGATCCGTTCTTGAGAGATAAGAAGTAGAGTTGAGGAGAAGTAAGGAGAAGTACCGGATCTGTTCGGTGACTCTCTACGCTTGTACCTACGGGATCAAAGGCTTCATTGCACTTGATCTTGAGACTTCTTTGGTGGATCAACCTTATATTTGAGTAAGTTCACTTGTTTATATTTCTTTCGGTTTATGACTCATTAGAGTACTTTGATTCTTGTCGCTCTTGAATTGAAGTTGTTACCCCTAGTGCAAACGTGGTGTTTGGGCTAGATAACTCATAAATACACCCTACCTGCCGGAGCGTGGTAGATCGTGGTAATGACTAGTACCATTGATTCCTTTGGACTCCACTTCCCGTAGGATAGTACACGTAGGACATAGTTGCTGGGGGAATAGTAGGTTTTGCCCTTACTTTTCTTTTGAGTACGTCCCCAATAAGGAATATCTTCGAGCCTTACAAGGATATAAACTAGACAACCATAGAATTCTTCTCACCTTTTATCTGAACTCCCGTTCCTTCCTATTATCTCAGGGATTAATTTTGTCTCATTATTCTCACACCATTCTCCCTGTGGATTCGATATTTAAAACCCTCTCCCGGGTGAAGTGCTCATCGTCTCTGTTCGCTTGCAGACTATACAAATTTATAAATAATTCTGAAGGATAACTTTTACCAACAACCGGTGAGCACGGAGTGGGGATGGCAGCCTGTACGGCGGTCGCGTCGGCTCTCCTAGCTAGGCGACGACCACGATAGCGCGGACAACAGACGTGGCAGCCCAGAGATGTGGCGGCGGCTAGTGGCACTGGGTGGGTGTGCGCATGAGACGTGTGCGGGTGTGCGCGTGAGATGTGTGCGTGCCTCAGATAGAATTGTGCGGCGACGCATCGGGGTGGGGAGTGCTAGGATAGGGTTTTTTTGTTAGTCTATGAGTAGTGGGCCAAACTCAGTTCACTGCCGGGAGTGGGCTGGGCTGAGCGCGCCGTAATGAAATGGACTATAGTGACCAATGGTTGGACTCTGAGATTTGTTTATAGCGACAGAAGGACTGTGACAAGCTTATATCGATCGATGTTCTGTCAGTATGAGTAAATATAGCAACCGATGATCCGTTACAAGCTTATAGCGACCGATAGTAGGACGCTAATATTAAGTTAGTGACTGTTGTCTGACCCTATAGATTGGCTATGGAATAGTAATGGTGGTGACGAGAGCCATGTGTTAAACTAAAATGCTTGTTGATCCTAGGGATCAAATTCGACCAATTCTATAAACAAACTTGTCTCCCTGCCAGTTAAAGCTTAATGTTTAAGTGATTACATTGATGATGTGAGGTACACTAAAGCTCAAGGCGGAAGAGTATATATAGATACCATATAGAAGTTTACACTTCACTGATTCATTTGAATCATTGTCCCTCACGCTACAACTAACTTCCAGAAATTCTTCAATAGGGTACACCGTAGGCATGGGAGGTATGAGGAATAGCAACACAAACATCGATGTCTGCAAGCCTTCCAACACTGCCTATAATAGGCCACTGTCAAGTCAAGTTCTACCGGTTGCTCACGGCCTCACCGGTAATGTGTACGTCAAGGACACATCAGGGGCTTAAGCTGTGACGATAGTTGTGCGTCTGGGAAATGGGTGCAGTGCATAGTACTCTCAGACCAGGGACTTGTGACATAACTGGTGTTGCTTCGCTCGCCAGTTTGAGGGTTTCACTTCTGTTCGCCCTTCCAGCGCACTTCATCTTCAGCGCACTTTGGTGAACCTTGTTTTTCTGTATCTTTTGGTTCAGGTTTGTGACTGTATATGAGCTGCAGGCACAAAGTATATCATAGGTCAATTTGTGCACGCAGCTGGCATGTTTAGGGAGTAGTTCTGGTTTGCTTAGATTCTAATCCCTATGCCCAGTTTAGAAAACGAATTAATCTAATTGACTTCTTTGATTTAATTATTGCTTGAATCACGTCAACAATTGTCCATATAGAAGTGCAAGGATTGGAAATGTTGAACTCAGTCTCGTGCATACTCAATCATGATGTAAATACTTAGACGCATGTCACATTTACATCGCTGCATAACAGTCGTCTTGGGAACTCAAGGGCAAGCACGCTGTCTCATAGCAACGCCCCAATTCACTACTAGAATTCACTAGTTTCCCTAGGGTTAATTTTCCTAGGGAAACCCTTTAAAACGGTAGGGAAACCATTTCCCTAGGGTTTTTCGTAGGGAAAGGCCCCTAGGGCAGAATTCGACGGGAAAGGAAGCCTTTCCCTACGGTTTTCTCCAAAACCCTAGGGAAACTTCCTTAGATGACACATGCCAGGCTGCCATGGAAAGGGGACAGTTTCCCTAGGAACCTTTCCCTAGGAATCAGAACACTAGGGAAACATTATATATAGAGCAGATTCATATTTCAAATTCAAATGTATAAATATTTCAAATTCAAATTCATATTCACATGGACCATAATTAAGCACTCATTTCATCCAATCCATAACCACAAATCCAAACATTTAGATTTATAATATTATCACAAATTCACAAACCTATACATTTAGAGTTATAATATTACCACAAATCCATAACCCAAATCCACAAATCCAAAAGTTGTCCAGCGGGCAAACGAGCTGATTAACTACAACTACAGGTTTCAAAAGAACGGAAATTGTTCTTCATGTGCCGGAGGAGAGTATGTGCCTCCACCACTTGCACCACTTGCAGTTCCATTCACTCCACTTGTAATCTCATTCGCTCCATGACTTGTCCCAATCGGATGGCCACGAAATACTCTAGAAGCGATCCTACTTATTATTTCATCTAGAGTTTCCGCTCGAACAAATGAGCCATATGTACCAACCTGTGAGATTAAGCAAAATCTAAATTAGAAAAATGCTGATATTGTGCAAAGAACATAAACGGACTACTATGCAAAGCGACTGTCAGCCATGTATCTACTCTATAATAGGGGCCATCACTATTATAAAAAGCATGAAGGGTCAGTCCCCCTAAACATGTATGACTAAATGATAAAATGCATGAAGGGTCAGTCCCCCTAAACATACACAAAATAATAGTTTAGTTCAGCAAGACAGCAAGACCGAGGCCCCTACAGATTGAACTTTTATTAAAGGAAGCAAATAAATAGTTCAGCAAGACAGGCTTGTCACTAATCATAAATGGTGTACCAAAGTAATTTGAAGTCTATTTGCATTGCAGCAAAGTACGTAGTCAAATACATTGGTTTCTGTCCATTGTTCTATTGTGCAGTAGCATATATCATAAATAGGTAAAAATAGCAAAGGAAAGGAAACAGATATGTCACTTGTGGTAACAAGAAAACATGACACCCAAATTTCTAACATCTGCAAATTGTTTGGATCTCATTCTCACTGTGATTATTTCCTTTGCATAGATGGTGAGAATCAACAACAGCAATGAGTTTGGTTGGTGTGAACCAACAGGAAGAAGAAAAACTGAACCAACCAGACAATCTTCTGGATTTCTAAAAATGCAGGAATTTCTACTACCATATATGCTGAGAGAACAACCTGGCTACAGGGGAAAAAGGGATCGAACTATGCAGGCAAAATACATGTGTATACTACACTAGTCAATAGGTCAGATCAGATCCCAACTTAAATAGCTTATACGTTAGGAGGAAGAGGAGGGTTGGGGGTACCTGTTGGATGCTCGTCGCCGGCAGGGGCACGCGGAAGGAGTGGCAACGGGGACCGGGGATGGAGGGAGCTGCGGTCGCTGAGGGAGTGGAGGGGTGCTCGACGGGCGGAGGGGGTGGGCGGCGCGCACGGACGCGCGGGTAGTGGGGGCGTGGAGGGAGTGGCGGCGCGGAGGGAGCTGCAGCGCACTCGGATGCGGAGGAGGAGCAGCGGCGTGCTTGGGAGCGGAGGGAGTGGCGGCGGCGGCGTGCTCGGATGCGGAGGAGCGGCGGCGTGCTTGGGAGCGGAGGGAGTGGCGGCGGCGTGCTCGAGCTCGGGAGTGGCGGCGGCGGGAGCGGAGGCGGCGCCGAGAGGCGCGGAGGTGCGCCATGCGCGAGACTGGCGGCGCGCGAGGGGAAATTTTTTCACAGTGGATTTTTTCGGTGTAGGGTTTCACGGTTCCATGCTTCCACTCGTTCCTAGGGGTCAAATTTTTCCTAGGGAAACATGACACCTGGCCTGCCAACATGGTCCACTTGTTCCATTTCTCCCCAAGAAAATGGATTTCGTAGGGAAAGGGATCTTTCCCTAGGGTTTTATTATCTAACACTAGGGAAACTTATCTTTCCCTAGGGTGATTAAAAACGGTAGGGAAAGAATCATACCCTAGGGAAACTCGTGAATTCCAGTAGTGTTTTTTAAATAGGGGCAGCTCTATCAACAGCAGCCTCTATGGTGGGCATCTCGGGGTCCACTGTAGCTTTGCTCCTACAAATACATCTGTATGAGCAGTTTTGGTCACTAACTGCCCCTATAAATGGTGTCTATTTTAGTGATGGCTCAATATCTTGCCTCCTCTACAAATTGGATTTGTTGCGGGCAAATACATGCCGGATAGTAAAATTAGTCAATAATTTTTTTTTAAATGAACCGGGCCATAAAGATCTGGGCGGAAACAGACCGCATTCCATGCCATTCCGGACCGAAACGAACAATGCCTAAAAGAGATTATATCATGGGTTGGGTGTGTGTATGTGTGCGTTAAAGTGTTAAACCCTACGATTTTCATGATCGATCAATAATTAATAACAACGGCTGCAGAACTAGGTTTTGGAAACATTGGTGGATGGGCTACTAACAACTCTGGCATGTACGCTCTATAATATACACATGGTGACATAATTCCATCTGCGTGATCTCCGGCCATGACCAAAATGGAGGATGAGCGGTGTTGCTAGTATGTGTTTTTTGTCATGGAAAGCTACAGTGAGCCACACCGTGGCACAGGTGGAGATACCAAGCTCAATTAACCATGACGGGCAGCTTACTTACATAGTGCGCTAAATGTTTTCGACAACAGATGTACTGTACATAATGTTATAAATTTAGTAGCGATGCAAAGTGGGCCTTGAATTTGTTGAAGATTGTCCTTTGCTTGGGGACAATGTTTATCTCAGTCTCAGTCTGCGTCTTAACTCATGTACTTTATTTGGCAAGCTATAAGTGTGTCATCTTAGCCAGCAGCCAGATCCAGCACGTGAACATTGCGGAGAGCAGAGGGGACTAAGCGTAACTGGCACCATATTTCTTTGGTGGTACCTAAGGTTCATATAGTTCTGAAACCTGGATGAAATACTGACAGATGTTTAATTCTCCAAATATCAGCCGATAGCTGAATTCTACATTTCAGTGAACCTGTGTTGATGCCAAATTGGATCGCATGGGAGAACACCCGAGTTTGCACATGACCAAATAACTCCAATATCATTAATTTGATTCCCATCCATCCAAAGATGAACTTGAGAACACCTCCTAGGAACACCATACAAAGAGATGCATGTCAAAGATGTCCTAGGGTCGGCAAGGTAACCAGGAACGCTGCCAAGTGTCCTCGAGAGATCTGTCAAATAACAGAGTATTGGAAAAGTAGGGTGAAGGGTAGAATAGATGTAATTTGATCGATTGGATGTTGGATATCTCAATCGGCCAGGACCTTAATATATAGATAGGGTGGTCATATCCAAGTAGAAACATATTACAAAAACACGTTTAGCGTGTTGGACTCTAACTAGTTATGGAGTACGAGAAAAATTGGCCTAGCCTATTTCCATGGGCCTTGTTCATGCTGACCAGGGAAATTAAAGAGAAATCAATGTAGCCGATTTGGGAAACTGGCTAGGATGGTTTTTGGTAGTCTGTGCCCAAAATTTTGACAATCCAAACACCGACTTTGTTTATCTTGAGATCTATAACTCTATCATGGTGTCCATTTTACGTGTTATCTTCTTTTTTCTATCAACGAAATGGTAGTGCTTGGAGTTGATGTTATACAAGAATTGTCATTTCTTATGATATATTGTGTAAACAAAAATAGTACCAGAGAATTAGTGATTTTATAGGGCATTTCTATTACTAATTAATTAAATTGCAGCATATATTGTGGAACGATACAACGCAGGAGACATTACTGAACTGAAAAACTATGAATCGGTGAATGAGTCACGGATAGGTAACAGTTGATGGAGACATATAGGTGCAACAATTCATTGTATTTCCGCAATAGCCATGTGGTAAACTGAATGTTTGCTGATGCAATAGAACCACTAGTTCAACCTACAAGTAAAACTAATTATCTTATCTTCCACTTGTCAGATAAAGCTTATAGGACGAAAACCAACAGGTTATTTAATTCAGTATAGAATCCCAGGCTCAAGACTTTATATATATATATACTCCATTATGCCTGTTTCTTGATTTTGTAATTTTTTTTTTTTTTTTTTAGATAATGGATAAACATATCCGGCCTCTACATCCAAGGATGTACACAGCCAATTATTACACAAACTTTCAATCAAAAAATAAAAGAAAGCTATGGTCTTATAGATCGACCAGGAAGCCAGTTCAAACAATAAAAGTGATTCCATCCTTTATTGGAAATCTCTAAAGCAATAATTTCTAATTTCTTGCTCGTCGTTGAGATTGCTTCCTTGGCTGTCTCATCACGCTGCAGCAGGGCCCAAGAGCGTAACCAATACGCTCCTCCTCTGAAAATTATCTGCAAAATGGAGCTAGATTTCATTTGATTAAAAATAACATCGTTACGGCATCTCTAGATAGCCCAGCACATGGCAGCCACCCCCACCCAAATCAAATTTCTAATCTTATTATTTTGATAAGCTAGCCAATTCGAACATATGGCTGATTGATCGAGGTTGAGTTAGACTAGTAGTATAAAAAGATAATCCTCCGGATCATTTTGGTAAGGGGACAGTCTAGGAATAAATGTTGAATAGTTTCATTCCTATTACAGCAAATGCACTTCTGACTCCCTTTCCAATTTTTCTTGGCGAGGTTGTCTTTGGTCAAGACTACCCCTCTCTGTAAAAACCAAAGAAAGATCTTAATTTTTAGAGGAACTTTTATCTTCCAAATCTTCTTATGACGAAAAGGTGTCTCGTATTCATAAGGTCGAGGTACATCGAGCGGAGGAGAGAATAACCAGCATTTGGTTAGACTCCATCTAAAGTAGTCCGACCCATTCACCAATTCGACATTTGAGATCTGTGCTACTAGATTTAGCCATTCTGTAAGTTTGTTATCCACCAGAGCCCTTCTAAAAGAGATGTTTAGTGGGCTAGTAGCCATAACATTAGCTACGGTTGTGTGCGGATTTCGCACAATATTATATAAAGATGGATATCTAGCTTTTAGAGGCTTATCTCCTACCCATGTATCGTCCCAAAATCTAGTGGTGGTTCCATCTCTGATAACGAAAGAACCTTTAGCCAACACCTCCTCTTTAATATGCATGAGGCCTCTCCAAAAATGAGAGTCATTAGGTTTGGCTGTCACTTAAGTTAGGGATTTGGATTTTAGGTATTTATTCCTTATAAGAGATTGCCATATGCCTTCCGTGTTCATCAAATTAACCAGCCATTTGGCTAGAAGGCACTTATTTTGCAACTCTAGATTTAGGATACCTAGGCCCCCTTGGTCTTTAGGACGGCACAAGATGTCCCATCTGGCAAGTCTATATCTATGTTTATCTGAAGAGCCTTGCAAGAAAAACCTTGATCTATAATAATCAAGTTTTTTAATCACCCCTTTAGGTATCTCAAAAAAGGACATCATAAAGATAGGTAGGCTGCTTAACACTGAATTAAGCGTAACTAGTTTCCCAAGTAAGACAGGTGTTTTGCTTTCCAACAGGAAAGTTTACGCTTGAAACGATCTTCCACCTTTCTCCATTCGAGTTCGGGGAGTTGCGTGGTGCATTGGGATTCCTAGATATCTAAATGGATAGTCCCCAATATTGCATCCAAAGAGATTGGTATAGAAGGTTTCCATCTCTTTAGCTACACCATAGCAGAAGATTTCGCTCTTGTGAAAGTTGATCTTGAGCCCAGATAATTGCTCAAAAGCGCAAAGCAACAATTTTAGATTTTGTGCTTGTTGCGGGTCGTGATCAATAAATAGAATAGTGTCATCCGCATATTGTAGTATAGATAACCCGTCATCAATAAGGTGAGGGACGACCCTCTTATCGACCATCGGCTTTCGCTCTATTAATAAGAAGAGCTAGCATATAAAGAACGATGTTGAATAAGATCGGTGACATAGGGTCTCCCCCGCCCGAGACCGCGTTCGTTTTTGGAAGTAGGGTCCTACGTCATCATTGACCTTTATCCCCACACTTCCTCCGGTGACCATATTTTGAACCCACCGGCACCATTTTGGGGAGAAACCTTTCATTCGTAGCGTTTGTTGAAGGAAAGACCACTTCACTTTTGTCGTATGCCTTTTCAAAATCAATTTTGAAAATGACACCGTCTCTCTTTTAGTGTGAAGTTCATGGATGGTTTCATGTAAGATTATGACCCCTTCCATTATATTTCGCGGGCATAAAGGCGTGCAGTGTTGACCTCACCACAGTTTTAGCTACCAAATTAAGCCTATTTGTGCCCACTTTAGTGAATATCTTAAAACTCACATTAAGCACACAAATAGGCCTGTATTGCTGAATTTTTATTGCATTATTGACCTTTGGAATTAAAGTAATAATACCAAAATTCAGTTTGTATAGGTCGAGAGCCTCCCCTGTGCGGCTCGGCAAATAAGGATAAAAGATCTTCCTTGATAACTCCCCAAAACACCGATAGAATTCCTTGAGGGAAACCATCCGGGCCCGGAGCTTTATTATCTTTGCATTTGGAAAACTGCCTCCCTCACTTGATTCGGTGTGGCGGCTTATGAGGATATCATTTTCCTCCAAAGTGATACCGTGGGATGTCCGGGTTTTGGTCTTCCATCGGGAGATATCGTAATTTTCCTACTGGCCAAAGAGGTCTTTGTAATAAGTCGTAATATGACTTTTGAGGTGATCATCACCTATGACAACGCCTTGATCATTTTCAAGTTCATAAATATGTTGCTTTCGATGTTTCCCATTGGCCACTAGATGAAAGAACCGAGTATTAGCATCCCCTTCTAAGAGGGCTTTGACTTTGGCTCTTTCATACCATTTTAGTTCCTCCTCTCTCAGAAGATTAACTAAGCGTTCTTTTAGATAGTGCTTCAGATCAATCTCTTGACTAGATAGGGGAGAGATCTCAGCTTTTTTATCAATGTTGTCTAAAAGAGCCAACAAAGTCTTTTTTCTCTTTGCGATAAGACCCTGCTGTATGTTTCGCCCAACCCCTAAGATATTGTCTGAGTCTACGGATCTTGAATTGCCATCTTTCAAGAGGGGTAGACCCGGAGCATGGAGATTGCCAAATATTTGCAACCGTATCATAAAATCCATCTGGTATCAACAATCCCCTCTCAAATTTGAAAGGACGATTGTGGGTAAGGTGAGTCGAAGCGCCAGTGTTAAGCTCTAGGGGGGTGTGGTCTGAGATATTCCTATCCCTAGGCTCTCATTGTTGATAATGGGAACATGATTTCCCAATCCGTGCTTACTAGAACTCTATCCAACTTTTCAAAGGTTGGATTGTCCCGGCCCCCCGCCAAGTGTATTGGCGGCCTGCCATTGTGATTTCTTTAAGCATCAGAGATTCAATGACAACATTAAAAAGATTTGGCCATTTAGGGTCAAAATCCCCAGAACTCTTATCTTCTGGCTTTCTCATTATGTTGAAATCTCCTCCTATAATATATGGAAGGGTTTCTTTGGAGCACGTGTTGGCGAGTTCTATTAAGAAAGCACTCTTGTTCGAAACTGTCTTTGGCCCATAAACCGTATATAGCACAAATTTGAAGTCATTTGATTTGACTCTTAAGGTGAATTTTACATAAAATTCTCCCTCATCAATAGCTCCAATATCAAAGACATTCATGTTGCGCACCTAGCGAGGATACCCCCGACCTTCCGTGGGGTGCCATGGTGTGCCAAAGAAAATCATGTCCTGCACAAAGATTTTTGAGGACATGATCGGGAAGGAATCGGCTTTGTTTCGGATAGAGCAATAAAATTAATTTGCTCTTCCTTAACTAATTCAGCCAAGAACCTATGTTTAGCCAAGTCTCCCAGACCTCTGCTATTCCAGAAGACTCCCTTCATTTTAAAACAATTTTAGAAGGGGTTTTTGGCTTCTTGGGAAGTTTGCCATTTTTAGTATTCTTGGCAATATTATATTTCTTCCTGCGATGGAGTGGAGTGAGATCTATGATTTGATCATTCTCCTCTTCCTGCAAATTCTCATATAGATTACCACAGACGTGGCTGAGAATTGCATCAAGTTGGTTATCCTGCTCATCCTCACTCTCAAGATTGGAGGGATGTATAGATTTAGCAGAACCTTTCTTTTTAGACGAACTTACAGTTAACCTATCAACCTCTAAGTTTTTTAATTTAACTACAGCTGAGGTGTCTAGGTTGATGCCTACCCTACCAAGGTTTGATAAAACTTTGGAATCTGGAAAGGTAGTGAAAGAGTTACCTGGAAATTCGAGGTTCTTCTTTGCTGCCAGTCTGTCTCCCTTGAGGAGGGTATGGACGTCCGCCGTTGCCGCGTTTCTGGAGCTGCGGCGCGGTACCTTGATGGGTGCCGCTGTAATTTCAGGTGCCATCTCCCCCACGGCTAGGGAAGTAGTGTCCACGGATTTGAGCACCGCCTGTGCAAAGGTCGCAGTTGGCGTAGCACGTGGTGAGGTGGCTCCCGAAGTTGGTGTAGGGGTGACAGCGGCATGTGGCGATGTCGGGGAAGAGCCACGTGCCGCCAAGGTGTCCTCCATGCTCTTCTCCAAGGTCGAAGTAGTGGACAAGGGGATATCAAGCGCTCCCCCCTGCACAGACACCGAAGTCGGAGAGGCCGTCAGTGGCGTGCCCCCCTCCAGGGGCGAAGCCACCAGCGGGAGTGCTGCCTCTCCCTCCACGGTACCGACCCCCTCGTCGATAGAAGGCAAGGGGGTCCTGAGTGAAGCACCATCCACCATGGGTGTAGCAGGGAGTGAGGGGGCAGAGGGTGCACCCCCCCAATCAGCCGCCACCGACGGGTTGCCCCCCTCCGGGGACGAGGTGGCCAGCGAAAAGGGCAGCCCGGCCCCCTCCACCATGACTCCACCCCCCGCCTTGGCAGATAAGGCGGTGGTGGAGTCCCTCGGCGTGGACGGGGCAGCAAGCACTGGCAAAGTATTGCCGGCCTCGACCACCGTGGGAGCTGTCAAAGAAACACTGCCACCCCCGTCAGTAGGGGCAGCACCAACCTCCTGCACAAAAGGGTGAGAGAGAGGGGGCGAAGGCGGTGTAGAGCCCCCTAGACCCTCTCCCAAAATGACCACGTCCACCATATCAGTAGCCCCTGTCAAGTGCTCCGCCAATTGAGTCATAGCAAAAGAAGAAGAAAGGAATTCGTTAGTGGAAAAATTTGCCACTTCTTCTTCTGTTGGTGGAGTTGCAGACCCATTGTCTGACTCTAGCATCACTTTAAGGCTGATCTCATTTAGGAGTTGATCAACAGCCTCACCAACTATCTCCTTCACCAGAGCTGCCTGTTTCTGAGGGGGGAGACTCTGAGAAGGATGTGAAGTCTCCTGAGAAGTGGTAGTATTGCCCTGAGGCGGGCCTTGATTTTCCACCTCTTCCATCTCATGGTCACTTCCTGCTTGGTCTTTATCATTGTCGTCCAACAGATCTTCATCCCCCGGCTCAACGGGATCCATCAGAATAGGTGCTTCATCAGGCTTAAAAAAGAGGCGGTAGATACCAGTGCCAACACAGACATCAACATAATCTGGAATCTTTTTAACATCATACACGCCCACTAGAATGCATACCTGACCTGTCGCCCGTAGGTGTATCATATCCACCTTCAGAGTAGTCCCGATGATAGTACCAACAGCCCACAGTGGGAGAAAAGAACGAAGTACCCTAGGCACACCGTGATCTGTCACCCATACCGCTCCAATTGCCTTATGGGTTGGACATCATCCACAAATTCAGCAAAAGTGATAGTGCCTTCCTTGTTCTTTGTGTTGATGGTGACAATGGCTACCATGCGATCAAGTTCTTCCTGGCTAGGAAAAGGTACAACAAACGTCTTTGCCCCTAGTTGCTGCACTTCCCAGTCCCAACGAACCGGGATGATCCTTGCCAGCTCAGCTTGTAGCAGCTGAGCAGAAACCTCTCCCGCATCAACTGTGATGAGAGCTGCCGGCGATGACCGGAAAGTTTCCACCACTTGGTTGTTCCTTGCGGCTTGAATGTGAAAAAACCCCATCCCATCCTCAGCGGCGCCGCACAAAGCGACTGATGGTTTGGGGCCCCTTAGGAGAGGACACCGGTTGGTGAAGTGTTCGTCCAAACAAATAGAGCACGCCGCGATGTACGCTTCCTCTTCTTGCCATGATCCCGATCCTCGCGCCTTGCCCGGCCCGACAACGCGGCAGCACTACCCCCTCACGGGAGTCACCCGCGCCGCTTGCCCCAGGCACCTGCGTGTCCACGTCAGCCACGACCGCGGTCGCCCGCGGATTGCGCCCGGCTTGGCCACCAGCATCCCGTTCAGGACGGGTCCGCCGCGACCACCACCCTCCGATGTTGTGGCGTCACGACCAGTTTGCGGGGGTGGGTCACCCACGGCCTCCACGTCGCGACCACGGCCACGCTCGATGCGGCCATGGCTCGGGCGTCGTCGTGGCCTCGTCCGCGACCACGTCGGCGATCGGAAGGAGCGCCGCGACCGTGAGCGCCCCGGTTTCCTCCCCTCGCTCACTCCTCCTCCAGCCATGAGCACGTCCCGGTAGGATCTCGGTTTGGCGGTGGTGGTGGGCGGCGCGATGCGGAGAGTGGTGGCGAGCAATCACGATACCGCGCGGCGAAGAAGCAGCGTCGCGTAGGCTAATTTTGGCGGCGGGCGTGTCGAGAATAACAGGCCGTACCCACCGCCTTGGTTTACCTTTGGAGTGGACCGGGTTGGGGCGGTGGTGGTGTGCGGCGCGATGCGGCGGTGGTGGCGGCGGTCGCGATCTGCGGAGGCGGTGCAAAGTCGCGCGGCGTCGTCGCATAGGCTATTTTGGCGGCGGGCGTGTCGAGAATAGCGGGCCTTACCCACCGCGTAGGTCCTTTGGAGTGGACCAGGTTGGGCTTGAGTATCGGATCGAAGACTTGGCCGCATGCACCGATCCACAAACATGCTCGAGCCGACCGGTTCAGGGAGAACGGCCGGACTGAGTTTGAAAATTGAACATGGAAAATGACCGTTGCGGGAGGAGCGCCCGACCAGGCGACGCCGTCGCCCCGTCACCGCCGCCCGGCGGGGGCCGGGCCACGCCGGCCGCGCCGCCCATAGCCCCGCCCCCCCCGCATCACCACCACTCCCCCCTATCCCCCCTCCTACACGAACCCCCTTCGCGCTCTCTCCCCTCGGGCGCGAGAGGCCGCCTTCACCGCGACGCTGCCCCCCACATCCAACGCCGTTTCGTCGGCCGGCGGGGGCTTACGCGGGGCTGGAGATCGCCGGATCCGCGCTGCGCGCTTCGGATCGCGCCCCAGGGCGGCGGCGGCGGCGTACTGGTGGCCCGGTGGCGGTCATGACGGACGGCGCCGTTCGGAAGCGTGGACCCGGCGACTCACGCCACGGCCGGCGGTGGCTTCCGGCGGGCCGTGGCCGTCCACCCGACCACACCGGAGCGTCCTTGGGTCTTCCTCCGGCCCCCGCCGTCGCGGTCGCCCCCCTTCCTCCGATGCCCCCTTCGGCGACCGGGGACTTCAACCAAAGGCGGGGGGTCGCGGGATCCGGCGCCACGTCCACGGGTCCGCGTCCCTAGGCGGCGTGGGCTGCCGCGGCAGCGGTCCGGCGGGTAGTGTCGCGAGCACCCGCGCCGTCCATGGGTTTCATCCGGCCTCCTCACGGAATCGGGGCGGCTCCGTGGGACGGCCCGGCGGTGGAACGGGCGCCGACGCTGGGGTGAGGGCAAGGCGTGCCGCGCGCCGCGCTGCCCGCCCAAGGCGCGTGTGAGGCCCTCTTGGGGCGGATCCACGGCCGCCTCCCCGGCATCCCACCCCGCTCTTCGGTCCAGCCGGGGGGTCCTCTGGGGCCTGGGCCGGACTCACAACGCCGGTTGCCGTGCGCTGCGGGTGACCTTTGTGGCGGCTCGGGAGGACACCATGGAGGTGGAACGGCGCTGCCCCGTACACGGCGTGTGTGAGGCCCTCTGGGCGGTTCCACGGCCGCCTCCCGGCATTCACGCCCAGCTCGTCGGCACGGCCCGGGGTACTCGGGTCTTTGGCCGGCCTCCACAACGCCGCCTATCTATCTGGCTGCCGCGGGCGACCTTGTGGCGGCCGGGTGGCCACCAAGGACTTCGTTCGGTCCCCGCCACGGCTATGGGGGCACCCCCACGTCTTCGGAGTTCTTTGCCCGTCGTGGAGGGCGTCGTCGAGGTTGTCTCCAACGAGGTCGGGAAGGGAAAGAGGAGGGTGTGGGCGGTGCGGCTCTGCTTTCAGTGTCCCGGCGTCGCCAACCCCGGCGGTGCGCACGGAGGGTGTGGGCGGTGCGGCTCTGCTAAGGGGACCGGCGTCGCCAACCCTTTGCGTCGTGGCGCGCGGAGGGGTGGGCGGGCGGGCCTCACGGCATCGACGGCGCCCGGCTGCGACATAGGCGTTGTCCGCAGCCGCACGGTGTCGGCTCCGCCCGCTGCGGCGGCGAGATTCGGTTTCCGGCGTCTTGGCCCTCGGCGGCCGCCCCGCACCCGACATTGACGCCGATGGCTTTGACTGTTGTGGGTCATCGACGACGGCGCGATCCGAGGTTAGCGGCAACCAAGACTCGTCGTCCGGTTCCGCCCGAGCTTGTGGGGACGTTGCTTCAAGCGCCTCGCGCAGCGCCATGTCGCCGCTCATTGTCGCTTCGCCGTCGCGTTGCCTTCGGTGCAAAGAGGGCGGGCACCGGCGCTTGGCTTGCAAGCGCCGAGTATCGCTTTGCGACCCCCGTCCGGGGAAGCGGTCGTGCATGACGGCGCGAGGGTGCCACCATGGCCCATGCTGCCTCGGGACATGCCACGGGCTCGCCTCGCCCGCCTCCTCGTGTCCGGCGGCGGCGCCGCCTCCGTCGACCACGCAGGCTGCGCCGCGGCATCCTCTCCCAGGTGTTCCTTGCCACGCGGCGGCAGCGCGCCCGCGGGCTGGAGGAACCGACTCGGGATTCTGATCCCATGCTCTTCGAGATGGAGGCGTCTAGGGTGGCACAAGCGGCGTCGTCGGGCACGGAGGATTGGTGGGCAGGTATGGCTATCATTGAGCTTGGCTTTCTGGCTAGTCCTCCTGGTGTCGTTTCGCCAGCTCGACCTCTGTGGGTCTCGAGCTGCTCACGTCGCCGGCGCACGAAGATTGGTGGGCAGATCTTGCTGATAGCGAGCTCGCAGCCTGCCCTCAGTCGGCCACACCCGCAGCACAGCGGACAGGTGGTGGAACTGCGGCACCGTGCAAGCCGATGGTGATCAAGACTGCTACAAGGGCCCGGGTTTCCAGCCGCGACGTCAAGACCCCACGTCGCAGTCGTCGTCTTGCTGCTATAGCGCTGCTCCGTGATCCTAATCCGGAGAGGCAGGCGGAGCACGTCATCGCCAAGACGTTCTGCTAGCTTCTTGTCTCCCGCTTGCTTCTCGTCGCACAATTAGTTTCCTTCTTAGTACAACCATTTAAACGCCACCGTTCTAGTCGGTGCCATTTGTTTGTGTGTCGCCTAATGATCTTCCGGGCAGCTCGCTAAGGAAGCACCATTAGGATGTATTTTAAACATTCTCACTTCCCTTAATGAAGCACGTGCCAATGGTACGCTTTCGAAAAAAAAAAAAATTGAACATGCGCCTGAATCGGATCGCTAACTGCGAAACGCCGCTGATGCTGCAGCGCCGGCCCCAGGAAGTCGCCGATGGTGGTCGCCGGCGTGACTCGAGGTGGTGGGATCGGACCCTTCCATGTCCGCAAGGGCAGCTTGATTCCTCGACAATGGGGCGACGGTGTGGCTATAGGGCCCGACGTAGCCGGCTGTCCCATTGCCGGCGTGGCTGTAAACGAAGAAGATGCCGATCTTGTGATCCGCGGCAAAGCTTCAGCGTCACCAAGATCCTCGCATTCCGTGGAATCAAGGTCTTGACCCCAGAACTTGCGCTCGATGACGGTGAAGAGCGGCGAGCGGTGATGTCAGGCTGATTAGACACGAACCGATCCTTCGCCGTGACCCGGCGAATTGCCGATTTCGTTGCGGCGCAAGAGACACAGGTGCCATCCCCATCACCGGGAGGATCACCGGTACAGGCGCACAGGCCGGCGGCGGCTCAACGCCACAGAGGGGGCGTGGGCGGCGCGGGCGGCGAGCGGTGGCGGTGGCGAGCCTAGGTGCGGCGACTTGACGGTGGAATCACCAGTGGGTGCGGCGGCCTCACGGGTGTTACTGTAGCACACATAATCATGATATATGATTAACGTCTTCAAATTCGGCACCTGAATTCAACTAGGCAAACTGTAGACATGGCAGGCACAAGGAATACATGGCACCTAGGGGCCGATCTTCTGGCTCCGCATGCTTCCCATCTGTTAGGAAAAGGGGCAGACCTTCCTAGGCTTGAACGCTGTGAAAAAAAGTTAGTGCATCCGAGGGGCAAACTGCTTCCGTTGTAGCCAGGCTGCTGAGATGGATGCAGCGTGCATAATAAATGGATCGCATGCACATGACTTCTTGCTCGCAACCGAATAGGACCTTGGACGACTCTCGGATCAGCTCGTGAGGCAAGGATGCAGCACCAGAGTCTTCTTGGTGCTTGCCAGCAGGAGGGCTTCATGAAGAACACAAAAAGGACACATTACATATGCTAAATTTGGGCCCTTGTAGTTTTTGGCAAGGCAATTTAAGTTGGTGTATGTTTTCTTAGTAAGGCATGACCTTTGATGATTCGTGAACTAAAATGGCAGAAAATCCACAGTCTATGAAATTGGTGATATGAGTACGTCCTGTGTGATGGAAAGTTTTTGTTGAGAGGGGGGTCGTCATTGACAGATACTACAGATTGAACAAGAAATGGCATGCTTTCACGGCTGAAGGCTCAGAGCTCATTGTTCCTCAAGATCAACAAAAATGTCCATGCTATTGCATCCCTTCATTTTCCCAGCTTGTGAATGCATGACAATACACTTTGATTTGTAGTGCAATGTATTCTAAAAATCTACTTACAGTTCTCGACATATACAAAATAAGTTATAAGTGATCGGAGAACACAAAAAACACTAGACAGCAGTCAGTTTTCTTGTCAAATGGAATAAACCAACAGCTGAACACTGCCTAGTCATCTATTGGCCATCATGTGAACAGTAGTAGGGTGTAGCTACAAAACCCATCTTTGTGCTAACTATTTGGGAACAGTACTTAATGGTAATGGAACGAACTAAATGTTTTACAGAACAAAAATCCTACCAGAGTATTATTGATTTGTAAGAGCACCTCAGTATTTATAACACAAGTATCACAAATATCATGTTGAATATATTGTACAACAAAGAAATGCAGGAGATAGTACGCAACTGAAACAAAAGATTCTGTTAAATACATGTGTAACTGGTAGGCAATAGCACTAGTAACGAAAATCATTTTATCGAGATTAGTTCTTGTGAGGAGTTAGTGTTGTATCCAAAATAGAAAATGACTTTAAGGGGAGGTATCAACAATATTCTTTAGCTGCCGCAATCATTTACACGCTCCCCCCTAGGCGCCATATAAGCATGTCGAGAACAGAATGGAAACTGAAGGAGTGAATGAATCATAGTAATCCCACACAACGTCGTGATCAAGTTTCCTGCACAAAAGTTATTTATTTGTCCTGTGACTGTTAAAGCAGAAACCACCAAAGATGTGAAAATTTATTTTTATGTGTAGGGCCAACGGCTAATATACAGATTTGTTACTATGCTTTATTAAAACAACAAGTCAAAAGATAAAAATGGGGGGGGGGTTGGGGGTTGAGAGAGAGAGAGAGCAGAAAGCTACAAAAATTCAACAAACAAAAAAAAAAAGGATCCTCCCAAAAGATGAATTATTGGTAGCATGAACTCTAGTTAACAGTCACCTTGTTTTGTCGCATGAACTTGAGAAACACGTTCTGAGTCTTCTGACGTTGCACTGGTGCTTGCCTTGGCGCAACCGGCCACCTTGAGGTCTGTGTTTCCAAAGCCCACCTTCAGGGCTCGCGGGTCGCGGCCACGGCAAGGAGCAGGGGCCCTAAGTGGTCTTCACCGCTTGCAGTATGATCATATCTTGCCAGGAAACATCACACATGTACACTGACGGGAATGGCTGGGATCATGCACAACTTTGCAGCTCGTGTTCGTGTGCCGGCCCGGCCATATATAGAAGTACCTTAATCTGGCAAGAAAGGAACAGGGACTAATGACTAGAATGCCTGCCTAGCCTGTATCGGCATGCCTAACTTTTGGTTCAATCTCATCAAACTTTGCAGTTGGTTTTCTCAGGGAATGCGATAATGAGAATGCATCATATATGAATGAACAGCAGTCGAAGGACCCATGACGGTGCCACGGTGGGCACGGCCACCATGTGGGAGTCATGGGCACACGGCATCGCTACTGTCTGCCACCATTGTACAGTATATGTGAAAGTAAAACAACCTCCGTGAATCTGTCCAGGCCTGAAAATATTGTTTCATCCTTCAGATTTAATTCCATATTCTGGACCCATCTTTTTTAGATTGCGGTCCATGACTTAAATTCCTACTGATTGATTCCTATTTATTTTAACCATTAGATCTTGCTCAATGAAGGGCTCCCATTACTTCCAAGCACCATAAAATTTCTCACAAAATAATTCTATACAAAAATTTCTATTTGTCCTATCATGCAGATCGGCGCAAGCATTCATTCTATTTCAGGGAGCCATATGTTGTAAACTGAACTATAGCTGAACTACTTATAAAACTACCTGTCACTCAGGGCAGTTAAATATAAAATTCTTGCCGATCGATGACCTATGTATAGATTACAGCTACAGCACATATGCTTGGAAAGAGCCTGCTTCTATTCACATGATCAACAGCACTAGCGCACATGATACAAGATGAAGTTCCTCCAATTCAGCAGCTTCAACTATTCAAAGTTTAGGCATGGAAGGAATGAGGAATATGAGGCTAACAGAGGTGGCATCTCTATCTTTTGATAGACCAGGGGCAAATCTTCCCAGGCTTGATCTGAGTATAGAAAATTTGGTGCATCAGCAATGCAAATTGCAAACTGGTTCTGCTGAAGCCCAGCCTTTGTTGGTGCCACATGTAGAACAAATGGGATCATCCAGCTTTGGATACATGATAGGTTGATGCATGCTGATGGCACGATCAGCGGCCTAGAAACAGAAGCACGGACGATGACCGAGATCCAGAGCCAATAGGAGTGGAGAGTACATGACGAAGCACTTGATGGCGGCCCGTACACATACCTATAATGTGCTTGTTGGCCTAGTATTTTATTTTTCTTGTGCATTGAGACCTATGATTTAAATGTGCATTCCTTGATAATTATTTATTATTTTATTTAGTTTTGTTTGTTTGTCATGCAAAAATCATTGAGGGTTGCAAAGCTGATTTGTGGCCTGACTCTCTAAGATGTGTCATGCGTATCACATTCATCCCTAGAGAGACAAGGTAAAGTGATCATGTATGAACATGCTTTTTGAGGCCGGCCGATTTGAGTGTTATAGCAAGCCTGAGTTTTTTTGCGTTCCTTAAGCTATGTAGCTCGTTGCTAGTTTGTGGCCTAATTAATTGGGGTCAATACAGACTATACATGAAGTCAATTATTGAAAAAAACACAGTGTGCAAATAAGTTTGCTGCACTTTGGTGATGAAGTCAATTATTGAAAAAAAAAAAATCAAAGCTGTTAATAGAGAATCAAACATTATAGAAAAATGCTGTATTTGCATACATCATGTGACAATTGACATGAATGAGCAAATAGGAAATTAGCTCGAGCTTTCATCTAGGGAGAGGTCCTACATGACAAGCCTTTGTTTTTAAAAGTAGAATTTTGGACAGAAGGAACACAAAGTATGACTGTCAATTCAAGTGGCCTCTCCTTGAACACTGAAGATATTGTGGAGGCACTAAAGATACAAACTCATCGGCCCTTCTTTATAGAAATTGTAATCATGACATGTTGGTCGATTTGGTCTTGCCAGGAACAATATGATTTTCAGACGCATTCAATCTCATTACAGCAATTCAAATCCACCGTCAAGGAAGAATTTGCCTCTTAGTTATACTGAGAGCAAAGCAACGCTACCATCATGCAATTGATTCATGGCTAGAAGGCTTTGTGTAATTTTATTTATTTTCTTTGTATCCTTTTTTGTATCTTGAGAATTTTGTACAGACTTTTACACTTTTATAAATAAAAGCACACTAAGGATCAAACCCCTATTTTCATCGAAAAAAAAACTGTCAATTCAAGTGTAGCTGTTACTCGCGTGGTCCATTAATTTCTTCAACAACTAGAGCAGATAAGACCACATGGTCCATTTCGTCAATTAACCTGAACTCCAAAGACAATTCGAGGGCCAGAATCAGTATGCGGAGTATGAAGGACTCACAGAAGACAGGCACCAAATTAAAATAAGGAATCCTAAATCAAGGAAACAAAATATAAAACAACACAGACAAGGAAATAATGCTCCCTCTTTGGTTTGCATAGACAGCATGAACAGATAAAGGATTCAGATAATCATTTGTCCATGAACGATGGACACTTTGGATGAGTAGTCTCTTGACGTAACCCACAGCTTCGGTGATGAACATCAAGAGATCGATTAATGCTCTAGAGTGACGTGAAACATCCCAAAGCAGATACACACAACGAGTACTAAGGATCAAGGGAGCTTATGGTGGACTGGAGCCATATAGTTGTTTACATCACTTAACAAAGTTCTCAAACACTTAGACGAGGATGGTTATTAGAATGTATGAAACCTTTTATGAGTATTAAAAAAATTGCTGGATTTAGCAGCTGTTTAGCTCATGAACTGTGTTTTGTTCAAACATAGATTGCTTGAATATTATGCAGACACCATCTTAGAATCTAGCATCTGGTTGTTAACCCTTCCAATCTCCATCTAGAATGGTGACCATGTTATAAGTCTGCATGATTGCTTAAATTTCTAGCTCATGATCTCCCTGTTGTGTTTCTGCTTGACCTTGACCTTTTTTGGTGATTAGGATGTCGTGGAGGTATCGTATCCCGGAGGTGTAGATGGTCTCCCGACTCAGTTCTGCCCGCTTAAGAGGAACTTTTGTCCTTTTTCGTTCCCACGTTGGCTTTACTCGAGGACCGGGTGAGGCAAAGGGGGCCTCAAAGTGCGAGAAAAAAGAAGAAAAGGTTTGGCTCGCGAACTTTTGGAGGGGTTCCTCCTCATGTAGCCCCCAAGGGAGACTTGGGTTTGATAGCTCAGAGCCGAGGATCCCTTTTCCATGCGTGCTCGCTTTTTGAAAGGTAATACTCCCTCCGTCCCTTAAATCTTGTAATTGCACCGTTCAAACGATGTCTCAAAAAATTGTAAGCCTGGGAGATACGAGCTTTTAGGTGGGACCCATTAAATAAAAAAATGCAATTGATAGATCACCACATGCACATCCTCCACTCCTCCCCGAAGGATCCAGCCTCTCGCACAAAAAAAAAGGCATCCAAGAATCACGAGAAAGGCGAGAAGCGCTCGCAGCCTCACCACATGCATTTGGAAGGCTTTGTTTGGTGGATCATTTAGGTCTGGTAAGGCCTCTCCTTGATCTGATGGTTGTGTGTTCAGATCAAAACCCATAGCTGGCACTCTGTAATGGAAGATAAAAAGATTGAAGAGGATGGAGAAAATGGAAGATGGGACACGGTGATGCAGGAGGACACAGAAGCAGGAAGCACGATGGCAAAATGGAAGCAACAACTATAGCTAGCGTAACGTGTCAACTGTTGTGTTTTATAGGCTCTCAAATTGGCGGCAACTTTAAATTTTGAAATGTATGGACAGTATTAGCGCCCACCAATCTTGAGTGGTTATTTGCGTCAATATTTAAATGTATTTCTGTGGCTGGTATGTTGCACCACCACCGTCAGTTCTGGACGGGTGCACAGCCTGTGCACTTCTAGAGAAGTCTATTGGTTTTTGAGTTCGGTGTGTCAGCAAGGGCAATTTCGTAATTTCACTCTTGCACTATCTTTGGTCTTGCAAAGTGAGAATCACACATTTTAAGGGACGGAGGGAGTACTTTGCTCGGATCTCTTACGAAACTATACTTAATTAATAATGAAACAAGAGAAATCACGTGAAACAAAAAAAATGGTGTGCAAGAGTATGACTGATTAGTTTTTGAGCCCCTGTATTCCTAGCTTGCTGATTGGTTTCGAAACTATATGTTTTGCTATGCATATATAGTAGTTCCAAGCACTGCAATAAAAAATGGATCTGTAAAAGAAAATAAATATGAATATGTAATTTATTTCGTATTCACCTAACTGTGCTTAGAAATAGGTGCAGCATTTGATTTGTCTCAGAGAGTCATGTGAAAAGTAAATTAACTGATCTCAGTGGACAATTAAAGATTAAAGAATAAATGATAGATAGAATGATATAAACTAAAGTCCAAGGCCGAAGACTTTATTATATATAGATATCTACAGGTGCTCACTTCTAAACTCCTATTCAGTCCTAAGGTTGTCCCTCACACGACATGAAGCTTAATCAACAAACTCAACACCTTCATCGATAGGAGACAAAGTTTAGGCATTGTAGGCATGAGGAATAGCAACTGCAGCAAATTGTCATCGCCATGCTTTCTAGCACCAACTCAGACCGCAACATAGGACAATGGGGACGACAGTGAAGACCGAGGAGCAGTGCGTCATAGATGCTTGTGCTATATGTGTATGCAGCAGCGTCAAAGTTCTCAGCGATGGCGTTCGTCCACGATAGCATTCATGGTCTCGAGATGGCAGTGTTGTTCATGTTACACTGATGGAGAGGTACAAGCCCTCCCGGTGATCCTGGTGCCTTGTAGATACGACATGCAAGAACCCTGGTAACCCGTTTGGAGTTTCGGTATATACTTGCTGTAGGTAATTGAATATGAGTATTGAGACCTCACAGGTAATTGCAGACAACTTACAAAGCTTGGGCAAAGAAGAAATTAATTTGAAGGTGTAATTGATTTCTTGTTGAATTTAAATCCAAATGGTAAAATCTGATTACTGCAATGAGTTTCAGTTCTATAGATCTAAATTGAATACCCAATTTGTTTTTTGTAAAAAAAAGATCGATCGATAGTTAAGCTCATATAGAGTTTTATTACACCGTACCTTTTACTATGCTGAGACACATGGGAAAAAAGAATGCATAATGATCGTACACTGCCTCAGGATCAATTTACTTGATTTTTTTTCTCAGTAGACAATAAAATAAAAGCAATGCGGCCCGACTGATGTAAGTTCTTGTTCAGACAGAATTTGCACTGTGATCTGTGGATGGGATTAAGCTAAGGTGCATACAGCTGGTACAGGCCCATTTCCCAGGTGCCCTTGATTGTGTTATGACCATCTCAAGCAGCTCACCTATAATGGATCCATAATAGGAGTATTGGTGATCACCAGAATTACTTTTTGAAATATTAGAAGAGATTCTATAGCACATTAATACATGGGATCGACATTAATTTAATTATTTTTTCCCTTTTTTCTTTTCTTTTCTCTGAGTTTCCTCCCCTGTTGTGGCCTCCATCCCAGTGCAATATCTGCGAGTGGGCCTCGCTCCCTGCTTCAGCCTCGTAGTTTCTCTCATCCTCAGCCATGGATGTACACACAGCCCGGCCTTGGATCCCTCCCCTCCCTTGCTGCGTCTTCTTTTCAAGCTCACGCCCGTGTCTTCTATGTTATCAGCAAATTTGCCATTTTTTTGGGGGAGTGGTTGGAAAGTATACTGATGTATGTTTATTTCTGTTGTGAGTTAATAAATCATGTAAACTATATACACTGAATTAAGCATGCACACTTGATGCCTTTGTATGACAATGACATACGTACATGGTATCCCCTAACTAACAAACAAGGACAACAAATAGTATGTTGAAAATTCCTTTAAAATTCACTAGAGTTGTTGGCCTATATCAAACACACTGGGTTATCCAATCACCTTGTGTCTACCTTAATAGTTAAAAGGCACCCATGTTTTGGAGCTTAATTATGATTGTACGCTACCTTTTTATACTTTGTAATTTTACTTCACCGGTTACCAAACGACAATTGGTATTAATAATGTTAATAATACATGAACGACCTTTATATATTTTTTAAATTTTTTTTACTTCTAAGAGGGTTTTAAGAGTTTACCATTCTTGTTTGATAGATTCTGACCTATGGTATCTGACATGAAAATATGACTGAACTTTGACCAAAGGTCATCGAAATTTTGATAGCATTTATAATGCAACATGAAAGCATTTCTGCACAATTTGCAACATCCTGCAGATTTTGCAATTTGAGGACAAGGTCAGTCACTTGTTGCTTGTAATACATGGATTCTAACAATCCAATAAGATACTCTTGAATTATATTAAATTATTTTTAGTAATGACATATGTGGTAGTTTAGAAATAGAAAGTCACTATGCATTCATCATAATGGTAGGTGTCATATTTTTATTAAAAAATTCAGATGTTTTTTAGGATGATTGTTGGAGTCTACCTAAAATTTATTATTTTCTAATCCTATAGTTGATAACATGGAGGGTCGTTAAATTTTGGTTATTATATTTTACAAATCTGTTGATACATTTGGTTAGTTATAAATTATACATGGATATGCATAACAAGTTTTACTTGTTATTTTCTAAGATGAGAATTTCTTGGGAATCAACCGGATGGTATTATAGACATTAGCCTTGCACAACCAACCCACTATCCAAATTATGGTCATGGGAATCAAACAATTCATGCCATTACTATCTAGAATCCAGATACTCAAAAACACTATCCCTATCTAGATACTCTAACCATTCAAATTGACTTGAGTGTTTTGGTACATATGTCATTTTATTTTGCAAACCCTGTTACTCGCTCAAATTTTCTCTGTGTCAAGATATCGTCGGAGATGCATAGGACCAGGAAGTGTGCATCATCAGCTATTTATCTCTTGGCCTTTACCATCCTGTGTGAGTATACTGATTGGAGTTCTCATTTATGCCTATAAATCATTTCACAACCATACATCTGCAACTAAATCAACAAGTGCTCTGCTCCAACTTTTGTGATAAAATCCATAAAGGAAAGAGAGAACACATTCTCAAGAAAGAACAGAGATTATAGTTAGTCCTTGCTCTTCTATCATTATACGAGTACAACAAAATATGTACGAGTACAAGGCGGCGGCTACAAAAGACTAACTATAGATGATATCTGGTACAAGGCTCGACAATATAGCACAAGATATCTAGTCATGGCTTAGGGAGAGCAATGAAGAGCATGAGCAAAGAGCAAGCTAGGATGCAGCAGTGGAGTGAACGAAAGAAATGAAGAGCATCCTGTTTTTTCACAATGCAGCAATGGAAATAGCAACATAAGCGATGACAAAGGAAATGGGATAGAGCGGACAGTGGTGGATATATAGACTACTCTCCAACAGTGCCGGGAATAGGTGCAGCAATTGACTATATTTCAGAGAGCCACGTGTTAAATTGAATGCTTATTGCTGATTTCGAGGGGATACTTTTCACCCAGGCCAATTAAAGCTTAAAGATTATGTGAGAAAAACAATACGTGAGGTATGCAAAATCTCAAGTCGGAAGAGCTATATATATAGACACCGTGTATACGTTGCGTTATACTTTGTATCCCTTACACTGCACTACAACTAATGTTCGCAACTTCTTTACCTCGAATTGGGCACACTTTAAGCATGGTAGGTATGAGGAACAGCAACAGAAGCGTTTCAATGTTTGCAAGCTGTCACACACTGGCTCGCCGGTGCTCGCCGGAAGCGTGAGAGAGACACACTGAATATGTAGGACCACCTCTGTATCTCGTGCTTTTGATTTCAATTCTTAACTGAGTCAGCCGGGTTCGCGATATAAAAGGGAAAGAGTGTACTGGTGCCAGGGACCCACTTGACATAATCTATTACAAAACAGCAATTCAGGATAACATGCTTTTCTTTCTCCGAATGCGTACTCCCAGTATTCCACCTTCAGCATAGAGTCATGACACAAGCCTTCCACAATCACCGCCTATGACTGAACGGCAGATAGGATGAGGAGGCATCATCCAACAGTCGCTCAAGTGTGGTGGAGCAACGATTCTAGTAATGTATCACATAGGTGCTGAAAGGATATATAGTTGCGTCCCTGGAAGATGGTGCAAGGCAGAGTTTTAGCTGGCTCTGTTCACCCTCTCTGGTCAACCTTATTTCTGTATCTCTTGCTTGCAATAGTTTTGTTTGTACCCGCAGCCTGCATGTTAAGGATTATTTCTGTATCTCTTTGATTTAACTATTTCTTGAACCTTGTATACTAGTTCTGCTTTGGTAGAATGATTTTGGTATTGCTTGTACCCACAACCAGACTTTAGATATGAAGTGTTACACTAGAGCACTCCTGTGAGCACTGGCTACATGCCTCCACTACTACATAATCTTCATCACCAGCACTTGCAGACCATTCACGACCACTCGTTTTGGCAACTCGGTTGTGAATTTTGTTGGCGATAACCATGGTTGTCACTGCCAGTTGGGAATCAGTGGTGATAAAATCCAATACTGGGCCAAAGAATAGTACAGTTTCTTTAATACACGTGTTGTGTGCTGGTGGGATTGAATCCTGAGAGCTGTGGCTTGGTGCATAGCTCCTCTGACCACTCTGCCCCAAAGTCCTTGTCTAAAGGGTATATAAATTCCCCTCGTAATCACTTTTCTCAGTTTTGAAATGAACATTAATTTGGGACCCTCAACCAATTCAAATGAAAAATATTTCGACTAGAAAATTGGTGCCACCTACTATACAAGTTTGACTTTATTGTTATATAATGCTCACAGCTATTTGCATTTGCATACTCTAAAATACCATACAACGTGACAACAAGCGACACACGGTGACAATGTTCCTATTTGCGAATGCCCTTTCCACGATTGCACCTCCTCGATTTCCTCTATCTTCCATTTGCTACAGCAGTCATTGAAGTTAATTATGAGAAAATCCAAAAGAAAACAGAGACGGATTCTAATTATTCCTTGCCCTCAATATTGAACTGTACAAGTACGTACCACTGATATGAAAAACTTGCCATGGTTACCAAACAACATTTTAACGTATTCGAACATAGGAGTACGGGGATGGCAGCAATTACCAAGGAGGGTCGTCTGGGGGTCTTTGGGTTTTTTCCACGGTACGGCAATAGGCAATATATAGATACGAGGCATGGCTAAGGCAATAGGTAGCATTGATGGAGGTAGGTGTAACTATTCATTCTATTTCAGCTAGCATTGTGGTAAACTGAATGCATGCTGATGCAAGAGAACTAATTAACTATTAAGTATAAAGTTCTAGCCAATGACTTACATATAGGTATAAATAGGGTGCATGTGTTTGAAAAGTGTCCATTTCTACAAAGCTCTCACCTAGCTTAACATAGCAAACCTTAGGCATGATAGGCATGAGGAATATGAGGCCACCTAGGGCGCAACATGTGTCTCTGTATCCTTTCCATCGTTTGTTAGAAACAAGCGATATGTGTAGTGGAAACTGCTTTGGTTGCAGGTCCTCCTCTCAGATGTGTTGAGTGAAGAAGGAATGAATTGCACGCACGCGCCTCCTAACTTGCTGGTAGGTCGCAGCAGAGTAAGAGATTGCAGTGGATGGCACATCAGCTCAATTTTTGTATCCACTTCCAATGTTGTCATACCCCGATGTAGCAGATAAGTTTAGTCATACACTGGATGTCTTGAACTGGCCACACGTACTAGGCCATTCCATGGTTTTAGAGGTTGTGCTGGCCGGAGGGTTCAATGACAGACATTGTTTAAGTTGGAATATATTTTTGGGTTAGGGCCTGGCCTTTGATGATTCATGTACAAAAGAGGCAGAAATTTTTGGGTTAGGGCCTGGCCTCTGATCCTGTTTGATGCCGACTTTCATGACAGCTGGCGCGTCATTGACATTTGACATGATACATCATGAACAGCAAATGTCATATGTTTAATACATTATGTATTTCAGAGCTGACCAAGTTCCTGAAGATAAACAAAAGTTTACATGCTATTGCATCGCATAATTTTTTTCCCCAGCTTTGCGTATGCATGAACATAGACTGTGATTTTCAGTGCAAGGTATACTCTGGTCAAAAACACTAATTTACAGTTCTCTATGTCCAAAATACAATTTGTTTTGCGAGGTCTCTATGTCTATAATACAAGTTTGTGATGGATCAGAGCAGAGAAAAGACATTGGATAACACTCAGTTCTTGTGAAATGTATGGATCTGAGAACAGCAAAGACATTGGATAGCACTCAGTTCTTGTAAAATGTATGGATCAGAGAACAGTGAAGACATTGGACAGCAGTCAGATCATGTGAGATGTAGACCAACATAGGACAGCATTTAGTTCTTGTCAAATGCAGGAAACCAACATGTGAGCTGCCTCTTCATCTATGGCCTGTCCGGTAAACATAGTGATTGCCAATAAATCTTATCACAGCCGTGCATCTCTTTTAAAAAGTTGCAAGCTTTTTTGATTCTATGATAATGTCTACTAAATAAAATAATTGGTTTTAGCTACAAACCTCTCTTTGTGCTCGAAGTCTGGTTGAATATCACTGATGGTAATGAAGCACGTGAAATGTTAAGACACAGAACAAAAATTCTACCTGAATATTAGTGACTAGTAATAGCACCTCTGTATTAGTTACTTCGTGCATATATTGTACAACCTAGCAATCCAGGAGACCATAATAAATAGAAAAAACGAATCTCTTTAATATGAGCGTCAATGGAAGGCACTAGTACTACTTTTCTACTAATATTTATTAACTTTCATAGAAGGCCTTGCGTAAACCGAGTGGTGACTGATGCAGGGCTGTCCCGGGAAAATTGGAGACCCGGTACGAAATAAAAAATGAGGCCTACTAGCCTAAAAAAAATAGTGTTTAATGTACCATATGATGTAGTATGAAGTATACGCTACTCTAAATAAATCCTCTGGAGACATTGTGGCAATATTTATGTCTTCTGGAGTTTCATCATAAAGCCTCTTTCTTTAATTGTTTTTTTTTAGAAAATGTTGTACCAATATCCATCTCATGTGCAATTTCTTTGGCTGACTCCAAAGCTTCTAAGAAACTGGTTTCCCTATAGCATCTATTCTTTGTTTTTTCTTAAGCGTTTCCCAACCCGATTCAAATTTTCTAGGCCGATTTGCAGAAGACGTGGCTTCAATATTTGAACAAGCATTAGGCGTCTAGATTAAAAGATCAACAGATCTCAGAGATCGATCAATTGCTCACTATAGTTTGCTGTGAATGTGAATGAATGATGAATTGAAAAAAAAATACGAATGATTAGTATTACCTTTAGGCCTCAGGTTCAGGCTTCAGCGTGTGTCGTCTGTTGATCGCCTAGTCTGGTGTTCTCCGTGCCGGCAGCGCGGCGGCAGCCAGAGTCTCCAGATAGGCAGATACGCAGCAGGGCACGCATCGCGCTTCGCATGGGACACAAAAATCGGCCACATCGCGTGGAGTCCCCACGCTGCCAGGAGAACCCACGAGGGATGAGTAGCATGTCACGTTAGGATAGCCTATTATTAGCTTGCTTTTTCTATTTCTTATTGGGCCAACTTGGATATATACATGTATATGGGTAATTGAAATATATATATTTGGAGGCCTGTCTCAATCGGAGGCCGAGAGCAGTCACTCCGCCTGCACTCCCCTGGGGACGGCCCTGACTGATGCTACAGATCTTATCCAATTACGTCTAGAGCTACCTATAAATTCTTAAAGACCAGAAACCAGAAAATTGTTGAAGTATAAAGTTGGTGGCCACTAACTTATATATACATAAGACATATATGCTTAGGAGCTTGTTTTTCTACTTGTATTAACTTGTAGTGCCGTCCCTCGCATGATTAGTAACATCCTCACTTGGTCATCTATTGAACAACATGCCCACTTAGGCATGGTAGGCATGAAGAATACCATGTTACTGATGGGGAAATTAACAGCTCACTGACTTCTCTACAGTCTGACCATTAGTGATGTTGTTGCTATGACTGCCATGTGATGTTACAGTATATTACCGATGTATTTGTATTAGGTAGAATATGATTATATCTGTATCTTACCATATATGTAGAAGAGGTTCCTTGCCCTCCAAGTCATATACCCATATATTCAGCCACTACTACAGATTCGTTCATCACTGTCGGGCTCCAACCCCCCTTCACTGTCGAAAACTGAATCGGCAGAACTATAGCGGTAGTGATGTGGGGTTCGAAACACTACCGGGTCAGAACACCGGCGGTGATTTGAGGTGACACTGTCGGGTGTCAATACAACCCGACAGAATGACTTGAAATAACACTACCGGTTTGCAACGGAGCCGGTAGTGTTGAATAACAAAACACTTTCGGTTGTGTATCGCAACCGGCAGTACAATAGTAAAGAACACTGTCGGTTGTGCGTCAATTGACAGAGATGTTTACGATCACACCGCGGTTACAATTGCAACCGAAAGTGTTTATTGTGCCTACACCGCTGGGTTGTTTCGAAACCGACAGTGTTGTAGACAGTCGCACTACCGATTTTTTAGACGTCGACAATGATTGCTATGCCAATAGTGCCGGTTTGTAATAACCGGCAGCGTTAGAAAATTAGAACGATAGGTAATTATAGCAACGTAGAATGTCAGGTTTATCAACAAAATATTATCATAATCACATGTCCACATCACAGGGTCTTGGTCAGTAGCCAAGTAGTCTAACAGTTACAATAGCTCACAAGTTTAGATCACAGGGTCTTGGTCAGCAGACTAATGCATGTGCACGGTCATAATGGAAAAAAGGCATCTGCAGAGCTGATGAATTTAAACCAAACTTACTACAGTTGTACTGAATTGAAGGGTACACGGGAATGGGCGCACCAATTAATTCATTTTATTTCTGAGGGAGGCATGTGATAAATTGAAGCTTACTGATCTTATATAACAGCCGGATGAAAGTCAGTAGTTCTATAAATACTTATTGATCTCCCTGGCCAGTTAAAGATTAACGTTTAAGTGACATGGAAAACACCTGAGGCAAAGCTAAATCTCAGGGCCGAAGACTTATATACAGATACCATGTATACCTTCATCACACTTGTATTCCTCACACTGCACGACACTTTAGGCATGGTAGGCATGGGGAATAGCAACAGAACCTGTTTGATGTTTGCAAGCCTTCCATCGCCGCCTAAGACTGCAGCAGAGGTGGGTTGACGAGGCATCCTCCAACCGTTGCTCACAAACAGTAGCCAAGTGATATCAGGAGCTTATAGTACCGGTGCTGATGGGATTGGTGTGACTCTGGGAGATGGTGTATGGCATAGTTCTCGCACACAAGGGTTCGCTCACTTTGTTTCTCTAGCTTTGCTTCCCATAGTTCTTCTTTGCTGGTTCCTAATACAAACTGCTGGTGAAAAAGATTATCACCGCTAGTTTGTATTATGAACCAAAGATGAAAATGGGATGATTTTCAGTGCGGGGTAACATATAAACCGGCGGTACCGATAAACTATCACAAATTGTACTATCAAATGAAGCGGTTTATAGGCCTATTAAACTTTTACAGACGTTTCGTCCAGGATGGCTCAATTATATATACCATCCTTTGCAAAGCTGCGACTGTGAGGGTTGTTAGAACATATTGGCGCACTACTATAAATTTGATTTTTAGAAACGCCACCATATTTGGATAGATGCAGCTGTATCAATGATCGCCTCTCTGAATAGTTTGTAAGCTGACCCAGCTCTCTAGAAAATCATTTTTTAGAGGCAGCTAAAAACCGAAACCGCTTTTAGAAGTGCCCTTTATTTTTAGAGGCGGCTGAAACGATGAACTACCTCAAAAAATCGTATTTCTGGGGAAACTTGAGTTTACAGCCGCCTAAGTGTCTTGAGATGACCAGAAATTTCAGCTATTTCTCAAAATGGATTTCAATAGGCGTTTGGAAATTTCGCCCACCTCTAAAAAAAATATGTGCACATAGTAAAATTCATAACTTTTTAAGACAAACTTTATATAAAAGTTGAACTCAAACAGATCTGTACATTGCTCAACAAAACTGAAATAAATTTTTTTTGAGTTTTTCAAATAAGACCTCATACAGAGAAAAGATCTAAACCAAAGTTGTAGTCTAAAAACTGTTAACAAGTTTCAGTTTTTATTTGAATTCATTTACTTCTTCAATTTTGCATAACAATATTCCTTAAAATGGATACAAAAGGATTATATCAACCGGCTAGTTACAAGTTACCTTTAGTCCCAATTGTAAGCACATGCATATATTACAAGCATTGTATCAACCAGCTACCTTGACTTTGTACACCTACATTTGCAAAGTGCGTGTATTTCTTGTGAAAATTGTGTGATTGTGGGGATTGTATGGTGAGCTTGTCCTAGGGTAAAAGGATTCTTTTTGCTGCATTGTGTTGGCACTAGGCCTCTGGGTTTTGGCCAGTCTCCAGAAATCGATTTCTAGAAGCAGTTGGATAGCTAGATTTGTAAAGACACACAAGTATAGGACGGTAAATAAGCAGCCGCCTCTTCAAACACTCTACCTCTAAATAAAAACGCTGGGTTGCTGGTTAGTATTAGCACCTTAGTATTTCTGCCAAAAGTATGAGAAGCAGTAACTTGTTGCATATACTGTACAACCCTGCACTGCTGGGTTGCTGGTTTGCGTCAAAAAAAAACTCAGCACTGCTGAAGAGACTACTAAACTGAAAGAAATATAAATCTGTTAGTTAGCTTCTCTTAATTGAAAGGCAGAGCTCCTGCCATTATTAAAAAAAAAGTAACACTGAAACGCACCAGTTGCATATGCAGCAATATATTCATTATCTTTCAGATAGCCATGTGTAAACCGAATGTTCACTGATGCTACAAATCTTCTCCAATTACATCTAGAGTTAGTAGTTGTCCCTTAAGTCAGTAAATGCATGCTTGAAGGACAGAAACTAGAAAACAATTGAAGCATAAAGTTCGTGGCCAGTGACAATCTATACTATAATGGAACAGTTGTTTCTATGTTTGGCACGAGCAACACCATCCGTCGGATCTCGCAACCAAAGGCTGAGATCGAAAGTTTGTCACACAGGTCTTACACCGTGACACCCGACGCCCACGCCCTCACCTTTCAACAAATAAGCGCAGGTTCGAATCCTGATTTTACCGAGATAATATAAAAATAGAATTTTTGTTTCGTCGATCTGGTCTTACGCGCCCGTCTTGTCCGCCGCCATCTCCTCCGATCGATAGTCTCCTCCAAGATCCCGCCGACGGCAAGGCTCCACACTCGCATCATCAGACGTGCCTCCGTTCCTCCGAAGCCCTCCACAGCGGCGGGCGTGTACCAGCCTGCAGGAGGACCACGTGGATCGCGGCACGGAGCCCCGCGGCAACGGTGGTCGCCATCCGGAGCAGCGAGATCTCGGCCACCGTTCCATGTCCAACTGCCGTTGCTCCACGGAGACAGATGAGTCTTGCTGCTCAAATTCCATGTGTTCTGCCCACCGGATCTAGGCGCACAAGGAGTGACCGATGACTTCTCAGCCCACAACTACCTCGGTGTGCTAGGTACCCTCTCTCCCTCTCGATTGTATGGCTTTGCAACCATGGCTTTTTTTTTTTTTTTTTTTTGTAGAATTTGTTTTTAGTCGACATGGTATTACACGTTCATCGGCAGATCATCCTCCGTGCCGGCATCACCACTCTCCACTTTGATCGCCTTCCTCTACTGTCATTGGCTGAGACCTGATGCCCGAATACACCGTAGCAATCGCACCTGTAGGTACTTGGTCAGATCACGATCATCAAATTCATTCAAACACCGGAGGCACTGCTACCTATCCTGTGGGCTGCACAAGCACGTTATGAACTTTGCCTTTCTTGCTTGCTTGTTTTCCGTTGTGCATGATCAAGAAGGCAGCAGCACGTGCGGGCTTCAGGTTTTGAATTCAAATTATCGACGTGGCTTCAGGTACAACGAGATTTGTTTGATAAGGGATTTCACAGCTCTATTTGCCATCTGATGTGCACAAGTTTGTATTTTTCTTTCAGGTGCCTTATATCAATTTCCAGAATTTTTGTGCATCAAAGAAAATGGTAAGAATATAGATCATGGCTTGATTACTTATATTATTTGTATTCAGGCTTTCTGGTGCAGCTACCAATTTCACTGCTAAATAGAGAAACTACCCCAACAATTTTTAGCAAATACAACAATGGTAGGTTTTAGTAAACCAAATCAATTAAATTTCTTCATTTCCTTGTTAGGTCCATGACGAAGCAACACAATGATGAAGCAACACGATAACCTAAAGAAATTGAGCTAAAGGAAATGTAGGGTATGAGGTACACATAACTCAGCCTGCAGTTTGCTGAAGTGAAAGAGAAAAATAAGCTGTAGATGAAATATGTAGAACTAAACACCGTGGAAACTGTAGGAATAAAAGAGTAAACTAACCTAAAAAAATGTCAGGCATTGCGACGGCTAGAATAACAACCTCTGTATCAATAGTAAGTTGTATGTGTTATACATAAACTGTGACTTGTAGAATATAACATGTTTTCAGCATGTGTGTCATTTTGGATGCATAATTGATGTTTACCATTTTAGTTTCATGTTTTATTTACAATTTCAGTTTTATGTTTTTTTTTTCTAGATGTCACCGTAGCGTTAGCACGGGCAATATACTAGTATTATAAATAAGGCATATATGCTTGAAAGGAGCTACTTTTCTCGACTGCTATTAACTTGTAGCATTGTCCGTTGTATGAATGCATGATGAGTAACATCTTCAATTGGTCATCCCTTGAACAATAGGCACACTTAGGCATGAGAGGCATCAGGAATACCAAGTTTACTATCTGTCTAGGTATCCGTTCCATCTTTTGTTGAAGGACAGGGCTACCAATGTGGAGTTTCGCAGATGATCACTCTTGGGACGTCGGTGTCACCAGGTTAATCTTGCCTACTCGTTGATGTCCACAACTCTGTCATCCTAGGAAGAACTCAATGGCCTCAAGCACGGGTTTCCATCGGCACCAGCTTGGCCACAAGATGAGTGGGAAGCAATGTTACATACAACAGGAAAAACACCCTAGAGTACTGGCTGAAGATTTAGGGTAACGGTTGTAGGTGTTTGGCTATTGTCGGTTTGGGAACAACATTAGGTGTTGATGGTTAGCCATGATGTAGGCTGACTGGTGGGGTCGTGTGGGCCTTGAGAAATAAAAGGCAATCCTGTAATAGCTGAATGGTTTGTGACTCCCTTTCTCTGTATTCCTCTTTTCTTAATTCCTCTATCGAGTTTTTTTTATTCTTATGTAAATTCAGATTCCACTCCACGATTCAGTCAGGTTCTAGACCCAGGACCCTGACAAAGGGAAAGATGTTGACAAAAAGTAAGATGCTTCACCATTCAGTTCACTACTGGACGCAGTAGATTGAGCTAACTAAACTGACTCCATGTGAAATGAAGCTGGCTAATGAAATCATGGAAAATAACACACTCGGCCAACCAAGACAAGGATGATCGAAACAAGTTAGTGAGGTAACATGAAGTCCAATGCGAAAAGAGACATGTACATAAAAAACATGTACATGTTTGAATTCTTATCACTTTCATTCTGTACTGAAAATGATGTTGTCCCAAACAAGACAATTAATGTCCACAAATTATGAAATTGATAACATTCAACAGGGACCCCTTTATTAATGCCAGACATGTGGAATACCAACGGAAGAAGGTCATAACATTTGAGAACATGATCTAATGCATGGTCTGTGAGACAAAAGTCAAACAATGTACCACCGCGCTCTGGAGGCCTGGGTTTAGTCAAACACCAAGCGCGTTCGCAAGAATCTCCTCAAGGAGGACTACCAGCTTGGGGCTACACGCCTCAACCTCACCGCTTGCCCACCCGAGGGTTTCATAACACCTGAGGAGACTAAGGAGCTCGACGCTGCCAGCGCCCTCATCGCTCAACTCTTCAAGACCCTTGCCAAGCTACAGGCTGAGAGTAGTTCTTAACACAAACAACTATTAGAAACCCAACACAGGGATACATTGAACACACACATAGCAGATTGATGAAAAGAGATGCACACAAAAGAGAGGTGAATAGTAGACAATTGAATAATAAATTTGTTAAATAAACATGTTATATGATGTAGGAGCGAATATAATTCATTTAGTGTGATATATTGTTTCATTCCACAGGTACTTATTTATATAAGAGTACGTGGTTTGGATATGATAAATAAGGTTATGATGTCATTACTATTAATTGTAAATAAACATTATCTTGATACACATAATATATACTCAGAAGCCTAGTTTATAGTTGCATTCGCACCCAGAGCTCCACATGTGTTGGGGTGGATTGGGATTTAAAGTTAATTAACTTTCATTCCAATCCGGTCTAACCCACGTGGATGAGTTGATGAGGATACCAGCTCCAAATATGTACGATGTGCGATTTTATGTTTTTGAAAAACAACCTCAGAGGATGCTGAAGTTATATATATACATGTGGAGCTATGGATAAGTAGATAATGCATTTTGTTTGGTCATCGTCTAGAACAGAGTGGAAACTAAACGAGTGAACCATAGTAATCCACAATGTAGGGCTCAAGTTGCATGCGTGAAACTTATTATTTATTTATTTACTAGGAAATATGCCCGTGCGTTGCTACGGGTGCGCCGGTGAAAAATATTTTTTTTTCTTGCTCGTCATTTTCTCTTAATGAGAAAAAGATGAATTTTACTGTCTATTAATTCTTTTCTCAAATATATGTTGTGTGTGAAAAACGGAATGGAAGGATAAACGTAAATTAATACATTTTTATTGGATGTGCAAACTGCAAACATGTTTTGAAACCGAACTTTTTATACTTTGTTTGGACATGTGCTATTATAGCTCAGTTGAGGATGATGATAAGTTCGGGTTAGGCATGGATTATATAGTTTACCAATTTCCTCAAAAAAAAAAAAGTAGTTTACCAATTATTACTTTTGTTTAGTTTTTTTTCTCTGTTAATAATATATTACATATGAATTAAATAGTACTCGTAAATAAGACCATGCATAGTAATAGGATGGAAAAAAATTTATCGTGTATCAAGTACCATTATTGTCATACCCAAATTTTAAGGACAAATTTGGATACATAAAACCTTAAGTGTGCCCATAACGGAAACACACATAAGTTGACAAATTGTTGGAATGTATCATCACAATGCTTACAACAAAGATTTAAAACAAAAACTCAACTGAATTGATACTAATTCCAACAATCATGCGGAAGCTCCAAGATCGGCACGCCGATTTGGGGGTCCACAAGTCTAGTGCTTCCGACAAGAATCCTCAATCCATCCTTGATCCGAGACCGGTGTGGTGGAAATTGCAAGAGTGAGTCCATGTCGAACTCAAAGCAAATATATAGCAAGACAATATCTTATCCATATACCATGATCATTATAACATAATAATGTAAAGCATAAACGATAAACTATGGACCTGTTAAACAAACATAGGTCATCATCTTTAATGCAAAGGGTTCCAAGGCCGCCGTGACCGTGAGCACGGTACCGATATACGATTTTTACTCTGCGCGAGAGGTGTACACTTTCACCGTGGAGCCGTGAATTGCCCTACGTGTGAGGCGTCGACCTCTTGACCCTCTTCCTAGGGACGGTCGGCCGGGGTTCACTATGAAGCCTTTCAACAAGGTTCGTCTAACAAGTTGGGGTGCTAAGTCGCCGATATAGGACCCACCCTTCCTATATGGCACATAACCACGGCCTATACACATATATATGGACGGGGGCTATACTATACCCAATTCGGCACTTCCTCCAAACTCGCTAGAAAAGGTCCCGGGTATGCGAGCTAAAAACCGAGCCATGTGGCCCTCACGGTTATCTTGTTTTCCGGATACTCTAGTACAGACAAGTCCACATGTTGCTAAACAATTCACATTTAACATTCAATGCATTAACATTAATTAAGTCATATGATCATGATTTAAAGCTAACATATTCCAAAACTATACTTGCCTTGATTCCCAAAGTTCTGCTGACACTGCTAATCCTCAAAATATGGCTCTTGATCTTCAAGGTATTGCTCACCATCTAAACTCGATAAATAAAGCAACAACAGACAGACATCCATAGACAATCATGCACGAAGCAAACAAGACTATATTAGAACAGTACACCAGCAGTGGTAAAACAATATAAAAGTTTATAAAACTAATCTACGTGTTGCTACGATCACATGGACATAAAGATCACGGAAATCGGAGCTAAAACGGATAAGTTATGGATTTTACAAGATTTCATATAGACGGACAATTAGTTAATTAATTAATTCCAACTACGAAAATTAAATATTACAAACCTACTGAAAAGTAACATTAACGTGTAGGGAATTTAATTACGAACCTAACGCAAGTTGAACGGGTCGATTTCAAGTTAAAACGTGAAAGTTATAGGCATTTAAAGACAGTGGCATTTCTGTAATTAGACCGTACTCTAATTCTGGCTTAAAACGTGAATTTGGACTGTTTCACAATTAACCGTAGACTACAGGGGCTAGATCGAACAGTAAATTAGTTACGTAATAGTGCAGGGGCTAGATCGTAAAAGTACGATGACATGGCGGATTGACAGTGTTGAGTCGGTCAATGCTCACGTGCCGCTGATGTGGCGCGCACGTGGCGGCACGTGGCTCTTGCGTGGCAGCTGACTTGGACTAGTTGACCGCCGGTACCGGTACCTGATTCTAATCTGGGTCGTTGGTTGAGAAACGGACAGCTGAGGCAGCTTGACTGGGTTACGTCGCCGGAGCGGCGGGAAGCACGGCGGCGTATCGCCGGAGAGCGGCGGCGGACTCGCCGGAGTTCACCGGAATGGAGCTCCGGTGGCCGGTTTTGTGCGTGGGTGGCATGGGCGTGGAGCGCGGGGCGGCGCGGACCTAGCTAGGGCGACGGAAATGGCTATGGCCGGCTGGAGGCGGCGAAACGCGGAGCATGGCGGCTGCAGGCTCGCCTGTGAGGCTAGATGCGGCTGCAGTGCGCGCTAAGCCATGGCGAGGGCACGCGCTTGGTGTTGGCAACGCGACGAGCACGATGCGAGGCTCAGCGGCGGCAGACTGTAGCCGGAGACGGCGGCACACGCGGCGCGGCGGAGGCGGGCTCGCCGGCGTGGCACGGTCGGGCTGCGGGTCGTGCTAGGACACGGCGAGGACGCGTGCGCGATGCTCGAGAGTTCTCGGACGCATTGCGCACGCAGGTTGCGGCTGATAGCGGCTAACGGCGCGGGTCGACGCGGCGGCGCCATGGCTGGCAGCAGATGGAACTCGCCGGCGCCCTCGATTAGAGTCCTAGAGACTACAATTCAGAAATCTAAGAGCATGGGGAGGAAGGGGAGGTCGATTCGGGCTCACCCTAGCGACGAATCGGCGCGGGGTCGGCTGATGACGGCGAACGGCGGAATCCGAGCTCGGCGACGCTGGTGCTTTCGTCAAAGGGGAGCGGCGGCAGTGGCGCTGGTGTTCGCGGCGGGGATGGCTCGGGAGGACGGCGTGTGATGGCGGCGTGAAATATTCGTGTCCTCGGCTCAAATAAGCAGAGGGGGTGATGGTGAGGACCGGCAGCTCGGGCTTGGCATGCCGCTCACGGCGGGATCGATGCTGACCGCGCCGTGGCGAGGGGAGGGAGTAGCTGGGTTTGCGCTCGGAATGAGGGGAGGAGCTCGGTCCTAGGGATGCGGAGTGCGCGGGACACCTGCCCGGTCTACGCAGGTGCGGCAGACGCGTGCGCGCGGACGGGAGGATCTCCGGTGTTGTCGGCTTCGTGGATCAGGGGAACGGAGGTAGGAGACGAAGTCCTGATGCTGGACCTGCTGTGCCACGCTGCTGCTTGGGCTGATGGGCCAAGGCCCATGCGGGAGTAGAAAGGCCAACGGCCTTCACGGTCCAAATGGGAGAAGGGAAAGCTTTCCCTTTTGTTTTCCTTTTCTATTTTCTCTTTTCTTTTCTTTTTATGTTTTACCAATTGTATAAAATAAAATTAAACTTGAATTAAAACCTGATTTCACTATCACTAATTATTTTAAAGGTATTCTTCTAAGATTTGGAAGTACGACTTGAACTCATTTAAAATCACATAATCCATTTCTCTATTTAATTTGTGACACATAGATTAAAAATCAATTCATATCTAAAACAAATTTAATAAATTCACTTTTTATCACACAATAAAATAATGCATCGGCATGAATGCAACAAACATGTAACTAGGCCTTATAATTTATTTTCCAAAATTTATTATTTACCTAAATTGGAATGCTCACAAAATTCATAAATAAATCAATTTTAATCTATTTTCTAAAATTGTAAAATTTGGGGTGTTACAATTACAGACCAATACCCATATATTGCTGGCCATATACCTGTGTTGCTGCTCGTTGGAGACTGTTGTGTCTAGTCCACCTGTTCATAACACGTTCAAATATGGCCAATCTAAGGCAACAGGAAAAAAATAAACAAATACTAGTGGGACATTGTTGAGTCCATCAGGGAGACGATAAGCAGCCTGTGACTGTTAAAACAGAAACCACCAGATGTAAAAATATCTTGTGCTGTATTAAGTCAACGCCTTATACATATTGATATGCATTCACTCTGCTCCATCACATGCAAATTGTACTCTTAACAATTAATGAGGATACTATAAGCATGGTAGGTTGCGAACACATGGTTGATTTAGGTCACATGTGTTTAGTTTTTGTGATGTAGTGATTGTCAACAAATCAACATTCTCCTTCTATTTTTCATTTATCTTTTATGCTTGGCTATGTTTCACCGCACACGTGGAGTGTGTCGAAGACGTATCTCTTGGTTCGTGTTGTGCGGGTGTGGAGCTCGGAGATGGTAGCCGACGGCGAGGTGAAGGGGCCAAGGAGGGCGTCTTGGGGCCGACGGACCGCGGAGGTGAAGGACGGACGTGAGGCTTGGACCGAGGGACCGGATCGCCGGGTGGCTAGCCATGGTGGGTGACATCTTGGACATCGACGGATGCGAGAGGGCGTGGCGGGGACCGTGTCGATCGGGTCAAGGCGGCGGCGCGGAGAGCGGGGAGCTCGGATGACTTGGCGACTCGGGCGGTAAAGACGGCGATGACACGTGTCGAGGAGGTTTGGTGGTTTGCCCTCAAAACCATCGGCGCGGGTTTAGTGGTTTGGGCCTCAAAACCACAGGCGCGGGTTTCGCGGGTTTGGGCCTCAAAACCCGAAGCTTTCCGGCGGACGGAAGGACGGCACGTGGCGGCATCGGGGAGGTTGCGTGGATGCAAGGCTACCGATGAGGAGGCGCGGTGGCCGTCGGATCAAATTATCCCAGAGTCGACCGAAATAGCCTTAGGGTTACAAGACCGACTCATGTATCTTAAGGGTAGTTTAGGCAGAGGGAATATGGGGCTATTTAGCAGAGGCATACCCCTTCATCCTCCTTTGCCTCTCATTTTACATTTTCTAGCTAGGGTTCCAGACAAAGGTGTGAGAGGTCCACCGATCTTGTATCGAATTTGTTGAGCAAGGGCTAGCTCTGAAGATGCCACTTTTTTGTGAAATTTTACTTATTTCCTGGCATGGCATTGAAATGGTGTATATACATACTAATACCTTTTGTTTAACTCAAATTGAAGATTGATTGGTTGATGCGGAAAACCTTGGAAGAACACCATCTCAAAGCATTCCAAGGGACCATAGCAAGATTTATTAATGACAAGGTCTTAAAGCCCGACGGAGAGTTCTACAATGACCCCAATGAAGTTTAGCTTCCAAATCGCTAGAATTCAGGACTTGAAATTGTAATCGCCCTAAGTGTGGCACGGTGTGACGTTGAAATACAATGCCCGCTTTTAACTATATATAATATATGTATGTTTTATGTTATTTGTATATGCATCGATCCATTTGAAACTTTTTTCGAATCGCGGCGTATACATGTCATTGGCATCGTAGAATCAAATTCGAAAACCAATTTAATTTTAAAAAGAAAATGAATGAACAACCAAAAAAGAGCAGCAAAAAAAAAAAAAAAAGCCCCCTATTGTTTGTCCCGGTTCTAGACAACAACCGGGACAAAAATGAGATGACCACGTGGCTGGTACAATATACAAAACCCCTCTATTTTTGTCCCGGGTGGTGTCTACAACCAGGACTAATGGTCTGACCACGTGGCTGCCAAAATGCAAAAGCCCCCCATTATTGTCCCGGGTGTAGTGTAGAACCGGGACAAACCCTTAGGTTTATCCCCGGTTCTAATGCTACAGTGCAATGTTCAGTCCCGGGAGCGTAACCCTAGTTACATAACCGGGACAAATGCCCATGGTGAACCGGGGATAGACCTCTATCCTGTACTAGTGTTGCTCGTGGCTGCACATCCTTAGATCGTCTACGATGGCACAAATGTGGCCACCAGGGCCGACCTTGCCCGCAAGCTTCCCATAGCTGATGCAGAGCTCGCTGCCGCCAGGAGCGATCTTCTGCAAAACCTGCACGCTGCCAACCCACTCCAGCACATGTGGTCACGTGGCCATGCTACGTCATATGCCTCACCGGCCTACGGCTGAACCTCATGGCTGAACGCTTCAGGCGATCGAGACTTGATATATAATGTGGAAGGTGTAGAGGGAGCACATCAGGTTGTCCATATGCAAGAAAAAAGAGTAGACAGTGGATTGTGTTGGATGATTTCTCAACCCGTCATCTGATCTGTGTTTGCTAGATTCACTTGGATTGTGTTGGATGATTTCGATGTTAGCAGAAATGGGATGGCTTAGATTCCATGGCAAAAGTGTATTTATTAGTACTGAATTGGAATCGATAGTGGATGACTGTAACTGAATTCACTTTTAGATTTTTGCTGTTTGGATTATCTCAAACTTGGTAGGAGAACCCTATTGTTAATTATCTCATACTTGATCAAAAGAGATCAACTACTGATGGGCCCTTTATCACGCCTTGACTGTGGACCAGTCCTAATTATGTAACGCCCTGGTCTTAGACCTTTCCTATCATAAATATCAAATGCACCTTCGGGGGAGGCGATCAAGACCATGCCAGCCACTGTTTGTACAAAGCTAACAAAGACCCCAATGCAAATGAATGTTAACATCTACTCCCTCCGTGCTGTAATATAGTTGTATTTCTAGGGTTAAATAATTTGTATCTACAAATATATGAGATTATAATGGACAAAGAGACACAATATTCTAGCATATTTACCCCTACTTTGCTATCTCCACGAGCACTACTCACGTGCATCAAGGTCTTCACAATCATCTTATTTAATTAATATGTGCTCGAATCTAGACGAGTTGATGACAGAGCCGGTGGTACATTCTCGAGGAGCAGACTTTTTATCCTCAGCGGGTCCCACAACTGCAATCCTGTTGCCTAACACAAGTCTAAAATTGCATTCTTTGTTGGATGTGCCTCTATTAATAAAAGTGCATCCATTAGTGGAAAGAGGGAGTACGTGGTAGTGATACCACAGCGACATTATTGTCTCAAATTGATAGTTTTGAGTTGGCCATGCACTTGAGGAATTACTCTTCTATAAATAGTCTCCACCACGACGCATAAAGTAGGCTATATAAATTGGGAACTTAGCTGAAGGCCGGCCGATATGAAAAAGGTTGGCTATAAAACCTGGCGCCGAGTATAGAAGTTTGGTCTTTCATTCATCAGGAACTAAAGTTCCATGTACAGTACATAAACTCTGACTACAGATAAATAGAAATGGGAGTCATAAGGAATTGAAACGTATTGACACCAGATTTTGAGGATATACAGGTCCAGCCCAGGAAATCGTGTCAATTAAGATTGCCGATGGATGGTAGCTATGTGGGTTTATTGGCTAACAAGATGTCATCAGAGCCAACCTGAAGGGGAGCGATTGAGGAATCGAAGCGTCCAGGTGATAGCATCGTACGGAAGGGATGACGCCTGTTTTTGGTCTGACAGAGTTCATACCCAGGAATCGAGATGAGCAAAATAGCTGGCTCGGAAGGATATGCTTTGCTGATAGAGGAAGCAGAATTGGCTAGAATGATGCCATCAAGCTCGGTTGTAGAGTTTTGACTCAATACCATTGCAGACCTATGGGCCATGCTAATGCGATAAGATGGAATATTGGACTCCAAACAGAAAGGAAAGATTGGAGACCAAATTATCTTTATCTAGGGTTTATCTCTCGGACGAATTGGAGTCCTGTTAGGTTAAGACTCGTGTCAAGCCTTGGGCTATAAATATGCGCTGGTTACTTGGCTCTCGGCAATGAAGATCTTTACCAAGTACCAGGTACTATCCTCTCGGCGAAGATCATGTTCTCAGCGAAGCGTGGGACACGTGGTGCTGATTTTTTTTGTGCAAAAAAAGGCACATTTTCTGTGCCGAGAGCTCCTTGGAGCTGCCCTTGGCAAAGAGCGCATCCTTTGCCGAGGGGTAGACGTCTATCCCTCGGCAAAGTAAACGGAGTAGACGGCGTTACCTTGGGCACCGTTTCTCACAAGAACCAAGGCTTCGCCGACGGCTTTCTCACGACAAAGAATGGCTTTGCCGAGGGTATGTCCGAACTGAGAACTGTGCACTCGTGAGGGTCGCTTTGCCGAGGGCTTTACTTTCGCGAGAGAGGCCGTCGGCAATGTCTGGCTTTGCCGAGCGCACGTTTTGGGGTGCTCGGCAAACCACTATACCGTCGGCGAAGCCTGATTTTCCCATAGCGGGTATAAGGGAACCGTTATATGTATTCACCGTAAATATGAATAACTTATGTGCTGCTCCTTTTCTTTGCTTTTGTATAGTTTAGTGCACTGGTATGTCCTCGTCACTACCTTAATCATGGCCTTGGAGGAGTGTCCTCATCTTTGCCAGGGCAAGATATCGGGCATTGGGCAAAGATGTGATAAGCCGAGTGTTACACTAGGCAAAATATGCTGAGGAGCCTTTTTCAAGTGTTACGCTCGGCAAAGGCGTTTCCAAGTGTTTTCTGGCCGGTAGTGCATTATTTTCCTGACACATAGAAAACCTCCTCCTTTAGCAATTTTTCGGACAAAACATTTTTAAGAGGGTTCTCATGTCATGCTTAATTTCTAGTATGAATCCTTAAGAAGATACAACTTTAGCATGTGAACATTTTCTAATTTTTATGGTTGCCCATGCATGTTCTTGCAATTTTCTAGAAAAGTTTCGTAGAGGCCATAATATGAACTGCCCTAACTATCATTTTTTTTTTTTTTTGAAAAAGACCCTAACTATCAATGGAATCAGTTTTCTAAGCGTCATTATGTAGCTATACCCCAACAATTTTAGGCTTTATGGGCTTGACATTTCTGGACACGGCTGTGAATTATGCCCCTAGAAACTGTGCAAAGAGAAGTAATACCATCCTCATACGCAGATTTTTGTTTGTTCGAACGTAACACTTGAGTAATGTAAATGATGTGCATCACTACTATGTGAGCATTGTTTTGATCCTTCAGCAACACATGTGGGGACTTGATTCATAGGTACCTCCAAAACATAACTTCTATCATTAATTTCAAAAAGTTTGGTTTCATAAAAAAAAACTTTATTTGCAGCTAAAATAGCCAGCCCAGCATGAGATTGGGGAAACACATTTCGTAGATGATCATATATATGGAACTGCAGGCATTCTAGTGTTTGCGCTACGTGGGACACATCCCAATTTCACAAATCAAGCAATTTACATGCACTTCTCATAGGATTGACAAGCATCAGGAACTGCTGCTACTTTCGATAAAGACGTCGTGGACACCTCTGTATCTCGTCGGGAGTAACTTTTGCAAATAAGCGCTGCATGCCTTTGATTATTCAATTCCTAATACAGCTTGAGTCAGCTTCAGCCAAAGCTTCTCTTTGATAATCGGGTCCAATCCCTCTTATGCAGAGTACAACATCAGTGCTGAACCCCCATCTTACTGTCCTGTTGTGAATGTTTCTGAATCTCTGGGCCATATCGCAGAGAAGTAAAAAAAAAAGGTTGTCCTAAAACAATAGGAGTGGATTGACATAATACTAGATGCAATTGGATTTTCCCATTCTATTGGATTCTACTAGGTTGGATATTGACATCCTTTCCTTTTGATCCGATCGCATTGGATGTTTCTCGACAAAACATGCTCATAATAATCCAAATCCAACTGGACTGACACAGGCTTCCAACAACGTCTTGGGTAGGGCACCGTAGACACTGCACGCAGCCGCAGATCCGCATCACGCCACCAAGTAATTGTGGTAGTGGCGGCCATGAACATCTCTCGAGGTGTCCGCTTTGTTGCAGCAAGTTCTTGACGACGTTGATGTCTGTGCACCCATGCCCGGTGGAAGTCTCCGGGCTGCTCTAGCAGTGGACGCACACAGCAGCTCCACCACCAACTCGCCGGTGTGGAGCTATGCCACTTGCTCTACCTTGGCGCAGCTGGCTGAGAGGTCACCGCTTTGCTTGTTCATGGGGCTCGTCAGGAGACGGAATGGGCACTACAGATGTGTGGTGAGGTAGTTGGATGCAGAGACGTGCATGCTAATCTACCTCATACTCCCACTGTCTACTCCCTCCGTCCCAAAATAGTGTCATTTTAGGTTTTATTAATTTGTTGTTTGACCATTTGTCTTATTCAAAATATTTGTATAAACATTATTTATTTTGTCATTACTTACTTTATCACTCAAGAGACTTTAATAATGATTTATTTATTTTATAGTTTGCATAAAATTTTTAAATAAGACGAATAGTCAAATATGATGTCCGAAAACCTAAAACAACACTTTTTTTAGTCGGGGCCACGGTGGTGTCAGACACAAGGTTGTGGCACAAGGCATCATCGGTCTTCATGGGGTGCCAGCTCGGGTGACGGTGACAACACCGTGATAAAGTTTCCGGCCTCTCGACCTTGTAGGAGATAATGTTCCTCTTTTTTTCATTGATATGTGATGGAATTGGACGAGTGGGACGACACAGCCGATGGTGCATTCATGAGGAGCAGATTTGTATAAACATTATTTATTTTGTCATGACTTATTTTATCACTCAAGAGACTTTAATAATGATTTATTTATTTTATAATTTGCATAAAATTTTTAAATAAGACGAATAGTCAAATATGATGTCTGAAAACCTAAAACAACACTTTTTTTAGTCGGGGCCACGGCGGTGTCAGACACAAGGTTGTGGCACAAGGCATCATCGGTCTTCATGGGGTGCCAGCTCGGGTGACGGTGACAACACCGTGATAAAGTTTCCGGCCTCTCGACCTTGTAGGAGATAATGTTCCTCTTTTTTTCATTGATATGTGATGGAATTGGACGAGTGGACGACACAACCGATGGTGCATTCATGAGGAGCAGATTTTTTTTACCACAGTGGGCCCCACAACTGCTCGCTTGTTGCATAACGCATGTCTAAACTTGCATTCTTTGTTGAATGTGCCTCTATTCATAAAAGTGCATCGATGAGTGGACAGAGGGAGAATGCAATAGTGAACCGCGGGGACATTAAATTGTCTCAAATTGATAGTATTGAGCTGGCCATGTACATGAACAATTTCTCTTTGTGTAAAGAGTTTCCTCCATGACGCCCAAAGTAGTTTATATAATTGGGGACTCAGCTGAAGGCTGTCCGAAAAAGAGTTTCCTGATCATGATCGAAAAAGGTTGGCTATAAAACCTGGCGCCAAGTGTAGAAGTTTGGTCCTTCGTTCATGATCAGGAACTAAAGTTTCACGTGCAGTACAAACATAAACTCTGAGTGCTGATAAATAGAAATGGGAGTCAAAAGGAATTGAAACGAGAGTTTGTTTCTCAGATGTGGTGTCCATGTGTATACAGTACAACAGTGTGCCTCCACTCAAACAGCCAGTCTTGGTGTGTGTGCAAGGTGTCACAGTGGTGCTAGCGCCGTCCATAAGCTTGACGGAGCTGCCAACAACGGTCGTTCATCATCTCTCTGGATATGTGTAATACTGCCTGAGAATGTTAGCAGTAGGAAGGGACTGGAACAGAGTTGTTGGCAGAATGGCACGACGGAGCACAAGGGATGGGGACAGAACCAGGACAGGTTAATTCTGTCTGTATTTACTTCAATTGTTCTCCACTACTCACCACTCACTCTAATTAAGTATTACAAAGTATACCAGTCTATGCATTGCCAATCAGGACCCACGTAATTGTGGGACGGTCGTTGGGGCAAGGAGTTCCTGTGAAACGCCGAGGCCTATCGAGTAGAGCAGTCGTGTTTCCTTCTGTTGCCAGACCATGATAACTAGCGTTCCATGGGCCTGACGCAGTGATGGTGCTGACAGAGAAGTTTCACGGCTGTATCTTTAGGCATATGAGCATACCCAAGTTTGGAGTCTGAGTTTGATAATGATTTAAATAAATATCCAGTAGAGCCTATAGCGACTGGGCTCTTGTGCATTTAATTATATAGGAACTTAACATAGACACTACTCTGCAGATTCATCAGAGATAAGGCATAGGTGCCGGCTTCATGGTGGTTCCTTTGCACATACACCAGGTGCTTCGTGCCGTTGCCAGGATCTCGAGCTCCTTGTTGGATCCTATGAAGAATCCATCCCAGGGCCTATGGTAGCAGAGACTCGTTCGTTGCTGCAGAACTCATGACCCACAATTCTTTCCTGGTTGCTCAATTTTCATTGTCGATGAAAGTCTCCTGCAGCTGATACAGAATGCATTTTTGAACTATTTGGAATTTGGAACAGGATCACAGTTGCCTTTCTTCTTCATAGCTATGTTCCCTCTTTGAAGCTTCTCTTTTCTGTTTCTATATATGTTTATCAAGTTTTGATCAAGGAAGCTAGATTTCCCAAGGCACCGTAACTACCACGTGTTTGATTGGTACATATACATGACAGGCCAAAATATAGAGGATGATTCAAACTACATGTAGGTTTCACTGATGTGCAAATTGCAAAGCAACATATGCGTGTGGAACAAATACTAAGTGTATCTATCAATTGAGGTTGGGTTGTTTTCTCCTTTTGTCTTGTTTCTTGTCTATAGCAACGTATGCGCGTGTACGTCTCGGATGCAGTGTGCTGAACATCTCAAGTTCAAAGTTGTCCGAACTGTGGATATTCTCAGAGCCATGGCCTCAGCGGCCCATCCGCTTGCGTGCTGCCCAAATGAAGCCTATGAACCAGCCGGAAAATAGGAATGGAGTTAACTGTCGGCTATAGTCTTTCTTATGTTAGAAATGACTGGATGTATGCATCATGCTGAGGCCTTCTCCAACGCTACACACTGTATATATGCTTGGTTAGGCCACAGCTACGCCCCGACAAAAAAAAAAAAAAAAAAAAATCAACTGAGTTGATATCCCCGCAGTACTTTATAGCGTGAAGGAGTCAATTGCTCCAACTAACACAATACAGAAGCACACACCAGAGAGCGTGCTGTGAGTAAAAGCAGACTCCCTAGAGTATATATAGATACCATATAGAAGCTAGTTTATGCTTCATTGATTCATTTAAATCATTGTCCCCATGCCACAACTAACGTCCAGAAATTCTTCAATAGGGTACACTGTAGGCATGGGAGGTATGAGGAATAGCAACACAAACATCGATTTCTGCAAGCCTTCCAACGCTGCCTAAGATCGCACAGTAGGCGTGCGGCTGTCAAGTCACACTGTACCAGTAGGTGATGTGTACGTCAAGGACACATCAGGGGCTTAAGATACAGTAACTGCGACGATAGTTGTGCCTCTGGGAAATTTTGCAAGGCATAGTACTCTTGTGAATTGATACAGAAGCACAAACCAGAGAGGTGTGCTGTGAGTACAAGCAGACTCCCTACATTGTGAATTGATAAAGCTGACTCATGCAAGCAAAAGTATTTGTACTCTCCATGTGCGCCTACGGTGGAGGGATAGTGGTCTCGTGCTCTGTGCGGACGTGGTGAACATACTTTTTGCTAAGGCTAACATCCATGTTCGCTCGAGTTGCTCGTGCCCTCATAAGCTTCGGCATACTATATATGTATAATGGCACAAAAGATGACATAGCAGCATAGAGGCTGAATAATTAACAGAGCACACAACCTAAAATAAATAAATCATTGTCCTACACAACATGTAATTTTGAACATTACAGTAACATGTTCATTGGAACAAGAACTACAACAAACATCACATTGCAGTAGACAAATTAATCTTTCTAATCCAATCCAATCCAAGTACAGCATTGCTACCAATGTTTTGAAGCATAGCTACCAAGACAATCGTTCACCCAGTCTAGCGTTCACCTGTCAGGTGGCGAGTTCCTCATTCTATACGCGAGCGCCGACAGCACCTCTGCCTAATCTGAACGCAACCAACAAAAACCGCCATTAGCAGCACCTTCGTCCAATTAATGTGCAAGATAGCTCAGATACGTGCTAAAGTTCAAGGCCAAAGAGTACCGTGGACAGCCGCAGGAGGTGCTGCCATGTCCACCGCCTTGGCGCCTTCCTTCCTGTTGCTCGGGTTTGTGTCTGGCGACCGCTCGAGCAGCGAGCTATGAGGCAGCTGGGGAGAGGAGGACGATGTCACACATTTTAAAAACGTTGTCATAATATGTCTTAAAAAATATTGGTGTCACAAAACCTATTAAAAGAAGATGAAGCTACAACGAAACTCCCACCGTTACTGGCTTAATAGTTTTATGTTTGCATCTCACAAGTAGGCACGTTATACCTTAGCAGATGGAGCGACCCAATTCTGTTTGAAAATCTCAATTCTTGTATAGCATGCCCTGATATTTCTTTAAACAGATTTTCTATTTTTGAACAGAGTAGTATGCCCCCAAATTACTTAGCCATTTTTATTTGAACTCCTTGCGTAGCAGCTATAGGTCTCGGTAACTGAGAGCAGGGCGATGGTCCTGTACTGGATCGAACTGATGAATAAGATGTTCCGGCAGCGAGCAGTTGTAATTCTATATAAATGTTGCCAGTGCGGCACCATTTGACATCTCTCTAGTCTGTTTGCTGTGAATTGCTGCAGCACATCATTGAGGTGCACTGGAATTGTAACTGGCCGTGAAGACACACAGACCCATTCCACATCGAGACCAACCTCTACGAAGCCGAGCTATCCACCCCTGAACACATATCCACCGACTGATGACGCCGAGATGGGAAGGCACGGATCCATCCACCACGTCGACTTGCAAGTACAGGCGAGCTTGGGCATCTTGTCATAGCGTGGAAGTAGATGTTTCTCCCGTGGTGAGCAGAAATGGGAATAGTAATGCAGCAGGTGTTCCTGATGCTTCATACTCCTATACATAATTCCCCAGGAAGCGATATGTCACTACTACATCGGAGCTTCTGCTCGTTTGCCTGCAGTTTTATATATAGACAAGGATTTAGATATTTCTACACAAGCCATGGAGAGGTACAATCTGATTCCCCATGCACTTATAACCACGCACCATGTATGTGAGTAACTATCCATTCAATTTAGTCCGGCATGCAGTAAATGTTGATCCGATTCTCATATATATCAAAACATGTCTATTGAGCTTTAGCCATAGGAGGGAAAGGAGACTGGAGAGACAAGAAAATTATGAGGAGAAGCCGGCGTCTGAGAGATGCGATATAAACATCATTTTGGGGGGCTTTGGATTTTTGTTGTGAGAAAATACATTTGTTTTTATTCGTGTGACCTCAGGAGGGTTGATTTTATGTAGTGGCATGCATATTTTGTAAACATGTTCAAGTAATGAGGATCACCATTTGACATCTTATGATTCGATAATATAGCTTTGTCTTATGATGCAATAGCAGGGACTTCTGATTATTAAAACTAGGGGATTCCCTGCGCGTTGCTGCGGGTATGCAAGAGAAAATACGAATAAATTTGATTAGCTATCTTCATTATAGAAGTGGAATAGAGGAGTTGGATGGACATGAGATGCAACGGAAAAATAAAAGTGCAAATATACAATTAAGAAATCCCTCTACCTAATGCGTCCTTGATCGGAGTTGAACCACTACATAAAGACAGACGATGATGATGTGCTTGGCTGATGTTTGTTGTTGCGCGCTGGGCGCAGATCGTGACTCTCGATTATCAACGCGATGGTGTTGAGCAGTTCCTTGTCGTCTTGTCATCGACCATGTCCTTCTTGGTGTGGAAGACAACGATTGATCCTCGGTACAACCGACCTGAAAGCAAGGATCAAATGCAAATAACACAACAAAATACTTACCAGATTTCTCGTGCTTTATCTCAGCCTTTGAGGCCTTCTGCTGAGATGCTGAGATGCTTGTGTTTCCCATTTGGCGTGCGTGTCATTTCCCATGGAGAACAATCCTCAAGCTTGCCTCTATTTTTTTGTCCATGCATTGCATCATCCAAAATTCAGTGTAGTCTTTGTTTAGCTGAGTAGAAATCCCTTTATGTATGAGAAGACAAATAATATTATTTTAGAGGAATATGTCACAAAAAAGTGAGCAGTATAAGAAAGCATAACATGTTTGTAACCAATGGAAAAACTAATGAAGTCGAAGAGCGTACCTACTATAGTAGAGGCTTAACGCTCCTTCAATCTTGCCGTTCCTTCGACCTGCAATAGTCCAAGAGGAGACTCGTTAATGTACAGGGATTCCCTCACCGCGGCATTCACTGTTTATGTTCAGTGAATGCAAGTTGACCAACAGATTTATGTGCAAAGCGGCAAAGACCCTATATGTCAGCCAATTGGCTGCAACGACGAACAGATTTACATGTAGCGGAAAAGACCATCAGCCAATTATGATTCAAATGGAACTTGTACTCATCTTGCGGGAAATGGATAGATCAACTAACAGTTTATCCAAAAAATTATTGGAAAAATTATCTAAATACGCATTGGGTAAGGGTATACTTTGTACGTGCAAACTATTAGAGTAAAAGTAATAAGTTTTTGTGCAACAATGGACAATTGTTGATGGTTGGAAAATAGTAATCTTGTATAGGTGGTCAGCCAAAAATAACGATGGAAATATGCTGTAGCCTGCATGTCAAGCAATTAATCCCTGCGTACATATGCTAACTTGATGGTAAAAGTTAATGTGGTTAACTAACAGATTGTTGTACTGCTAAATAATAAACAGTGTGTTGTACTGATAAATATGTTGTTGAACATGGGATGGGGATTACTACTTGGTAACAAAAGTGCACTGTAGCGGTATGGATCCTGCAGCTGACAAAATTATATATAGAAGGCAGATAACCTATGTGGCCCTTACTATGATTATTTGATAATGGTAGTACCACTTTTACCATGTGTTTATCAAAATGCAATCTTTTGAGTTGATGCTCTAAAGAACGCCATATTCATTCATCACTGTCAAGGCCATCTAAGCTCTCCATCTGGTTTTAGAAGGCAGTTAACTGCAGGTTAAGTACAAACCTGTACAATCGATACATGCAAGGGCTTCCAAAACAAAGTGGTAATATGCGTGGTATTCAATCACAAAAAATTTGAGAAAGGCAAAGGGAAAATGTCGAGACTACAGGCTATGAGGAGATTAGGGAGCATGCTAGTTCAGAATAATAAACTCCAAAACAAATAGTTTATGAAATGAAATGGCCGATGTAAGAATAGTTCTGTACAGAAAATAATATTGCATTCAACTTCAAACAGATGCGGATCAACACCAAATTCCCAAATTTATAACACAAGGTTACTTGTGAATTGTGACTCAGCTTCTTGTGATAATTGGTTACATGGCCAAACAAAACTAATGATCTATATACCTTCGCATAGCTTAATTACCACATAATACACACACTACCTTTCTGCACACTTCATAGATAAGTAGATATCATAGAAATTTAAGCAAATGTTCATAGTAGCGGTGAGTGGCAGCAGTTTCATTAAGATCTAATTAAAGTATCTGTTATATTTTTTTCGTGCATCAAACAAACAAAAAAGAAGAAGAAGAAAGTTTTGGAGAGCGAGAGTGCCAGTTTTGCGGTTTTGCCCAACTATATATTCAAGGGATTATCTCAATTTCTTCTTTTTCCCGAAAGAAGGATTATCTCAATTTCATCAAAAGCAAGTCATATGAGGAGATATCTGAATCTAAAACATTGTTCAACCAAAAGAACTATGATGAAGTATTGACCTTTCGAGAAGAAGAAAAGTATGACCTTTCGGAAGAAGTATTGATCAACGTTCTAGCAGAATAATTCAATCGACAAGCAAAGGAAGCTCAATTGGATCCTTATAGGCACCGAGTGATGCAAGCGTTGCCCATGGCTCTCTTCCAACTCCTCCGCTGCTCAGAAATCCTCGAAATCCTCTGCAGGTGAAATCAATCACCGCTACTGTAAGCAAAAATTGCGAGTTAAGAATCAAGAGAAAACATTGGTTATAGGTAAAACCCCCATTATACAAACAAACAGGTAGATCAAACCTTTTAGAAGAAACAAACAACTTTACTCTGGAGGACGAACAAACCCTTCTCTCTTATTGCTGACAGTAGATCGGGTTACTCCAAAAAGCGAGTCTCTTCCTTCCAATTCCCCTCGTTGTACTTTTTATGGACAACGATAGCAGAAGAAGATAAACCAAAAGAACAGGACTTTGGTATGGATCGACGGGAAAGATAGAGGGGATCCGAGAGGACGAGACGTAGAGAGAGGGGATCTGGGAGAGACTGACCACACGCACCTAGGCACGTCGCAATGCTTTCTGCGGCGGGTGAAGCCCTTGGCCGCAGCGGCGAGTAGTTTTGGAGGCGTGCAGGGTGAAGAGAAAAGCCGGCCGTGGTGAGGACGATTCCGGATTGGGGAGCTCAACATGGGGAAGACGGTGGGACGGGATTGGGAAAGGCGACGACACAGCATGGGTAGGGGAGGAGATGGATGCGGGAGAAGGATGAATGCGGGCGGCGCAGGGTAGGGGAAGAGGCCACCGCGGTCGGGATTTGGGAAGGAGAACGGCCGGCGACGGACGCGAAGAGAGGCCCGAATGAAAACACAAACGGAAATAGAAACGAACGACGGGGAAGAAGCGGTCGGAAACGGCAACGAAAAAGACCGCGTCCAGGAAAGAGAAATCCGCGCAATCCGCGCTGCTACGTTTGCAGTTATCAGTGAGAACTCCCAGAGAATCCCCTATTGGGGAGCTCCTTTATAGGAGTTATAGATATGAGCAGCTAAGACCGAAGCATATTATTTGTTTATCTGCATAAACCACGAGCTGATTCTTTCTCTTTCATTTTGAAAATCTAGCAAATTTATTTTCATCCTGATCTGAGATAGTAGTATTATGTGTTTATGTCTACTAATCTCGAGATCTATTTGATGTGTTTCTATTTGTGATAGTTCAAGTGTTTTATCTTGTTCATTAAGATAAACCATTGCAACAATATAGGATCGTCAGTGTGTTTGTACTAAATATCAATGATTTGAGTTATTTCGGTGCGATTTGTTAATCACAAAAAATATAACTTAGGTTCCGCAATTACCCACCCCCACTGATTGCCTACCTATATGTGAATTGATGCTATAGTTTGCAAGGCCCATAAAAATGCACTATATCACAGCAAATCTAAAACGTCGGAAAAAAAAGGGTCGCTATAAGAAACTATAGCGCCGGAGCTATCCGTCGCTATAAAGTTATAGCGACCTATGTATAAGTCGTCGTAAGTGGCATTGCTATAGGCCTATAGCGTCCGATCGGTCCATAGCGACTAGGTCTCTTAGAAAATAAGATATATACGTCATCATCCTCGCTAGAATCCTCTATAACCTCATCAATACAAAATAAAAAAAAAAAAACATATCATAAGCACGGAAATAGTCGCATACTTCCTCAGCATGAAAAAAGAGAGTGCAACACAGCTACGAAAATAGACACCTATCGATAGATACAAGCAGAACTGCTGCCAAGAGCACGTTCAAATGCCTTCCCAAGGTGTCCAACTACGTGTGGAGCAGCTGCAATTACAATATGGTCTCTCAAATCAATGTTAAAAAAATGACAAACAAATCTGCAGTCACTGGGAATTAAATAAATGTTGAACTGAAATAAAGCAAAAAAAATGATTAGAAACTAAATTGATTAGAAACAAATCAGCCGGGTGAACTGCTTTGTTCAACACATTGAGGCCCCAAGCAGTGGTGGAGTTGGTGAATAGGCAAGCCTTGCACTACTGGATAATGGAACTTTGGTGGCGGGCAAAAAATGTTTTCCGTGGCGGTTTTTCAGTCCACCACAAATGAAGGGTCACGGAGAATGAAATCTTTTCCGTGGCGGTCCTAAATGCCCGCCATGGTAAATCATAAAAAAAAAACAAAAAATAAATAAATAAACCCAGATCCAGGCCCAAATGGGCCCGGATGCAGGCGGCTACCGCCCGCACTGCTAGGGGTTCCAAAGACCGCGGGCCCCGGCGCCGCCGCCGCGGATTCGGCCTTACACCGCCGCCCGGTCGCCGCCGCGGCAGATCCCCGCCGGCGCGGCTGGACGGCGGATCCCGCCGCCGACGCCGGCTGGACAGCGGATCAGCGCGAAACGCCCGCTGGAGATCCGCCACGACGCCGCAAGCGGCCGCTGGATCCCGCCGCTGGCCGCCGCCCGCCGCGCGGATCCGGCCGCCCGCCGCCCGGATCCCGCCGCTGACGCCGCCCTCCGCGGATCCGGCCGCCCGCCACGGATCCCCGCCGCCGCCCTAAGGCCATGACCCGCCGCTGCCTTGGGGGGGCCGGTGGAGGGGGAGGGGGGTGGAAGGGGAGGGGCGGGTGGAGGGGAGGGGCCGGTGGTGGGGAGCGGAGGGGGGGGAGGGGCTCGAGGAGGGGAGGGGGCCGGTGGAGGGGAGCGGAGGGGAGGGGAGGGGCGCTCGAGGAGGGGAGAGGGGCCGGTGGAAGAGGAGGGGAGGGGAGGGAGGGGCCGGTGTAAGAGTTTGGAGGTGAGTTAGAAACCCTAGAGAGAGGTATATATATGAAGTGCTTTGAAATGGGCCTGTTGGGCTAGCGGGTTGGGCCTGATTTTCCGTGGCGGGCCAGTTATAAAAACCGCCACGGTTAATCGATTTACCGTGGCGGACATTATAACCGCCACGGTTAATTAAAAAAAACCGCCACGGTAAATCAACCTATTTTCCGTGGCGGTTTCTCAAATGCCCGCCACGGAAAATAAAATCTGAACACCACGCAAAATCAATCCTGTAGTAGTGGGCCATTATTAGTTAACGGTGGTAATTAAAAAATACATGATTTAGACGAATTTTCAAACACAAACCTAATAATATTAATCCCGATCTGGATTTGGTTGTTCTCAATCTAGCCTGGTAGACCAAGGAATCCTAGCCTAATAATACTAATCCAGATCTGGATTTGGTTGCTCTCGATCTAGCCTTGTCGATCAAGGAATTATGAGATGCCCAGAGGGGATAGGAAGGGAAGGGAGCAGCTGATCGACGGGAATGGAAGGGAAGAGAGACAGTACCTGCTCGAGGACGCGGCTACGATGACAGGCTAGGATGGGGACGATAGCTAAGGCAGCTCAGGCGAGTAGCAGGCGATACCGGTGAGCATGGAGTGGGGATAGCGGCCTGTACGGTGGTCTCGTCGGCTCTCCTGGCTAGACGACGACCACGACGGCGCGGTTGGCAGCGGCGGCCCAGATGGCCCGAAGATGTGGCGGCAGCTAGTGGTGCAGGGTGGGTGCGTGAGTGAGATGTGTGTGGGTGTGCACGTGAGATGAGTGCGTGCCTGAGATAGAATTGTGCGGCGGCTGCATCTGGGGTGGGGAGTGCTAGGGATAGGGGTTTTTTTGGTTAGTCTATGACTAGTGGGCCAAACTCAGTTCACTGCACAGCAGTGGGCTGGGCTGAGTGTGCCAGAATGAAAATGGACTATAGTGACCGATGGTTGGACTCTGAGATTCATTTATAGCGGCAAAACGACTGCCACAAGCTTATAGCGACCGATATTCCGTCAGTACAAGTAAATATAGCAATCGATGATCCATTACAAGCTTATAGCGACTGATAGTAGGATGCTAATATTAAGTTTTAGCGATCGTTGTCGGACCCTAGGTTGTGGTATAGTGATGGTGGTGACGAGAGCCATGTGTCAAACTAAAATGTTTGTTCATCCTACAGGATCGGGGATCAAATTCGACCAGTTCTATAAATAAACTTGTCTCCCTACCAGTTAAAGCTTAAAGTTTAAGTGATAACATTCATGATGTGAGGTACACTAAAGCTCAAGGCGGAAGAGTATATATAGATACCAAATAGAAGTTTATGCTTCACTGATTCATTTGAATCATTGTCCGTCACGCTACAACTAACTTCCAGAAATTCTTCAATAGGGTACACTGTAGGCATGGGAGGTATGAGGAATAGCAACACAAACATCGATGTCTGCAAGCCTTCCAACACTGCCTATGATAGGCGGCTATCAGGTCACGCTCTACCGGTTGCTCACAGCCTCACCGGTGATGTGTACGTCAAGGACACATCAGGGGCTTAAGTTACAGTTGCTGCGACGATAGTTGTGCCTCTGGGAAATGGTGCAGTGCATAGTACTCTCAGACCAGGGCCTTGTGACCGAACTTGTGCTGCTTCGCTCGCGAGTTTGAGGGTTTCACTTCTGTTCGCCCTTCCAGCGAACTTCACCTTCAGCGCACTTTGGTGAACCTTGTTTTTCTGTATCTTTTGCTACAGTTTTGTGACTACATATGAGCTGCAGGCACAAAGTATATCATAGGTCAATTTGTGCACGCACCTGGCATGTTTAGGGATTAGTTCTGGTTTGCTTAGATTCAAATCACTATGCCCAGTTTAGAAAACGAATTAATTTAATTGACTTCTTTGATTTAATTTTTGCTTGAATCACGTCAACAATTGTTCATATAGAAGTGCAAGGATTGGAAATGTTGAACTCAGTTTTGTGCATACTCAATCATGATGTAAATACTTAGACGCATGTCACATTTACATAGCTGCATAAGAGTGGTCTGGTCTGAGTCGTGCTGTGTTAACGGTGAGACTGAATCATTTCTTTGCCACATGACACACAAAACTCTCCGGCGCTAGGCGGGCACATCACAGTGTGAACTGGATGTGTTGGGGAACTCAAGGGCAAGCACGCTGTCTCATAGCAACGCCTCATTTTTAAGTAGAGGCAGCTCTATCAACAGCAGCCCCTATGGTGGGCATCTCGGGACCCACTGCAGCATTTGCTCCTACAAATACATCTGTATGGGCGATTTTGGTTATTAGCTGCCCCTACAAATGGTGTCCATTTAATGACGGCTCAATATCTTGCCGCCTCTACAAATTGGATTTTTTGTCGTGGCAAATACACGTAATAGTAAAATTAGACAATAATTGTTTTAAAATTATCTCCGATGGAAAATGACCTAAATAAAAAATGTAGATCACGTAAAGTTATGAATCTTTGTTGTTAACAACTTTTTCATTTGAATTTATTTGGCAGCTCAAATTGTGGGGTTTGAATTTCTAAAATTCAAGTTTGAATGTTTCAAAACGACCTCGGATGGAAAAACTATGTAAATGAAAATTGTAGATCTCAAAAAAGTTATGAAACTTTATAGTTTACAACTTTTTGATTTGAAATAACCTAAGAAGATCCATTTTTATTTCGGGCCGTATCTAACCGAATGGTGATTTGTGGTTCAATCTGGTTCGAACCGGGCCATATCATCCGGTGGAAACAGACCGCATTCCATGCCATTCCAGGCGAAAAAAGAACGATGCCTAAAAGAGAATATATCATGGGTTGGCTGTGTGTATGTGTGGTTTAAATTGTTAAATCCTTCAATTTTCATGATCGATCAATAATTAATAACAACTACTGCAGAACTAGGTTTTGGAAACATTGATGGATTGGCTACTAACAACTCTGGCATGTGCGCTCTCCAACCTACACATGGTGACATACTTCCATCTGCGTGATGTCCGGCCATGACCAAAATGGAGGATGAGCGGTGTTGCTAGTACGTGTTTTTTGTCATGGAAAGCTACAATGAGCCACACCGTGGCACAGGTGGAGATACCAAGCTCAATTAACCAGGACGGGCAGCTTACTTACGTACTACGCTAAATGTTTTCGACAATAGATGTACTGTACATAATGTTATAAATTTAGTAGCGATGCAAAGTGGGCCTTGAATTGGTTGAGGATTGTCCTTTGCTCGGGCAATCCTGGGACAATGTTTATCTCAGTATCTGTCTTAACTCAGTTACTTTATTTGGCAAGCTATAAGTGTGTCACTGGAGTCAAGACAGATCCAGCGCATTGTGATGAGGGATGGTTGCTTTTTGCATTGCTCCATTGTCATCTTAGCCAGCAGCCAGATCCAGCACGTGAACATTGCAGAGAGCAGAGGGGGCTAAGAGTAACTGGCACCGTATTTCATTTCAGTGAGCCTGTGTTGATGCCAAATTGGATTGCATGGGAGCACACCCGAGTTTGCACACGGCCAAATAACTCCAATATCATTAAGACAGATTAATAGATCAATAAGACTAATTTGATTCCCATCCTTCCAAAGATGAACTTGAGAACACCTCCTGGGAACACCATTCAAAGAGATGCATGCCAAAGATGTCCTAGGGTCGGCAAGGCAACCAGGAACGCTGCCGAGTGTCCTTGAGAGATCTGTCCAATAACAGAGCATTGGAAAAGTAGGGTGAAGGGTGCAATAGATGTAATTTGATCGATTGGAAGTTGGATATCTCAACCGGCCGTGACCTCATGTATATAGATAGGGTGCTCTTATCCAAGTAGAAACATATTACAAAAACACGTTTAGCGTGTTGGACTCTAACTGGTTATGGAATACGAGAAAAATTGGCCTAGCCTATTTCCATGGGCCTCGTTCATGCTGGCCAGGACAATTAAAGGGAAACCAATGTTGCCGGTTTGGGAAACTGGCTAGGATGGCTTTTGGTAGTCTGTGCCCAAAAATTTTGACAATCCAAACGCCGACTTTGGTTATCTTGAGACCTATAACTCTATGATGGAGACCATTTACGTGTTATCCACTGTTTTCTATGAACGGAATGGTAGTGCTTGGTGTTGATGTTACATGAGAATCGTCATTTGTTATGACATACTGTATGAACAAAAACAGTACCCGAGAATTAGTGTTTTTTTAGGACATTTGTATTTCTAATTAATTAACTTGCAGCATATATTGTGGAACGATACAATGCAGGAGACATTACTAAACTGAAAAAATATGAATCAGTCAATATGAGTCACACGGATCGGTAACAGTTGATGGAGATATATAGACGCAACAATTCATTGTATTTCAGCAGGCCATGTGGTAAACTGAATGTTTGCTGATGCAATACAACCACTAGTTCAACTGCTTTGTAAAACTAGTTAGCTTATCTCCCACTTGTCAGATAAAGCTTAGAGGACAGAAACCAACAAGTTATTTAATTCAGTATTAAAGTTGCAGGCTGAAAACTTTATATATACATTATGCCTGTTTCTTGATTTTGTAACCACTTGTAAATCTGTAGCACACATAATTCATGATTTGTGATTTGCTTCCTCAAATTCGGTGCCTGACTTCAACTAGGCAAACATTAGGCATGGCAGGCACGAGGAATACTAGGCCACCTACGGCAGGGCTTATTTCTCGGTAGGCTTCCCATGTGTCTGGAAAAGGGACAGAACCTCCAAGGCTTGAACAGTGCGAAAAAAAACTTGGTGCATCCGAGGTGCAAACTGCTTCCGTTGTAGGCTTGTAGCCAGGCTATAGAGATGGACGCAGCCTGCGGAAAAAATGGATCCCATGCACATGATTTGTTGCTCGCAAGTCGCAATAGAGTAGAACCTTTACGACTCAGCTCAAGTGGCGAGGATGCAGCACCAGTCTTCTGGGCCCTTGTAGTTTTTGGCAAGGCAATTTAAGTTGGACTGTAGGTGTACATTTTCATGGTCGTAAGGCTTGACCTTAAATTCCAGTCTATGAATTGACATGATACTCAGACTGAACAAAAAAAGGCATGCATTGAATAAGCTTCGAATGACATACTTTCACGGCTTAAGGCTCAGAGCTGATTATTCCTGAAGATCAACAAAAGTGTCCATGCCATTGCATCCCTTCGGTTTCCCACCTTGTGTATGCATGACAATACACTTTCATTTGTAGTGCAATGTGTACTGAACAAAAACTCTAGTTTACAGTTCTCTACATCTACGATATAAGTTGCAATGGATAGGAGAACTGAAAAAACACTGGACAGCAGTCAGTTTTCTTGTCAAATGGAATAAATCAACAGTTGAACTGCCTTGTCATCTATTTTTTTTAGATAATGGATATCAAATCCGGCCTCTACATCCAGAGATGTACACAGCCAAAACTTACAAAAAGAGAGAAAAAAACAAAACAGAGAAAATCCATAGTCTTATACATCGACCAGGACAATACAGCAAAACGATATAAATGCTTCGACCCTCTATTTGATCAACGAGAGGGCGTCCTTGGCTTGCTCTTCACGCTGCAGCTGAGTCTCGAATGCCGTACTGCAGGGGCTCAGGAAGGCTTTTGCAAAGAAGGAAATTACAGCGACGCCTCCAAGGGGGAATATGATGCCGAGTTCGTCATCGCCGCTGGCCTAGAGCCAGCCAGGCAGGGTTTTCACCAGTAATCCAAGTTCCTGTAAAAGCACATCCAAGCCGAACCTGCAGACGATGAAATGCCAGAGATGATCGGCAGAGTCTTCACCAGCTGCAGCAAGGCAACCTTTGATGTGGACGGCAGATGATCTGAGCACGGCGTCCTTTGATGTGGACGTCGAAGCCAGCTTGCGGCTGCCTGGGAGCAGCGTGGACGGCGCTCAGGGGTCTAAATGCGACCCCCAGACGCCGCCATTCGCTGCTGCAATAGGGTCCTCTGGCCAACGCGTTAGGGTGGGCGCCGACGGTCGGTGGACGGGGGCAGCTGCCCCAAGTCCAGATCCGGGGGTCAGCCACCCACCGGGTCCCCCCGTCCATTACGGGGAGAGGGCCGTTTGGCTGGACTTGTGCCCAGCCACGCTACGGAGGCCTCGCGAGGTGGAAATCCGTGGCGAGCCCGTCGTACCGCCCTAAACCCCTGCGTCGCGGATCCGGGGGCAGGGGGGCGCGTTCGCGCCCTCCGGGCCCCCAGCTAGCACGCCGCCACCGCCCGGTGGCGGCGAAGCAGCCGGTCGTCACCGGGGGCCGGTGGTCGGCGGGAGGCGAGGCTCCTCGCGCCCTGGCGGCCCGCCCGCCCACCGCCGGATCAAGGCCGGAATCACCGGATCCGGTGGCGGAGGGCATGGATCCACGCTCCCAAGCCTGCTTGCTCGTCGCCGGCCATCGTCATCTTCAGGCGCCCGACTTTTGTTCACGGGGGAGGGGGACATGGGAGAGGGGCGGGGTGTGCTGTGGGGGCGGGGCCGCCGCCACCGCTCACTGGAGGGGCGGCGACAGCGGCCGAGGTGGTGGCGGCGAGGATCTCGGCGGCGCGGTGGGTCGCCTCGAAGTCGCCCCTCGGGAGGGCGCCCGGGGAGGTACGGGAGCGTCAATGTTATCAGATTGCACGTTAGTATTGGTTATCATGTTTACATAGCGATTGCTAAAAACTCTTACGGCAGCTATGCACCTCTTTTAAAAGTGCCAAGCTTGTTTGCTCAGATGATAGTGTGAACAGTAGTAGGGTGTAGCTGCAAAACACATCTTTGTGCCAACTGTTGCGGAACAGTGGTTAATGATAATGGAACAAACAAAATGTTTTGATAGAACAAAAATCCTACCAGAGTATATCAGTGATTTGTAAGAGCACCTCGGTATTTATAACACGAGTATCACAAATATCAACTTGTTGAATATATTGTGCAACAAAGAAATGCAGGAGATAGTACAAAACTGAAAAAATGATTCTGTTAAATACAGGTGTCACTGGTAGGCAATGGTTCATGGAGATTTATGCTGCAATTACTTATCTTGCAGAGAGCCATGTGTTAAAATTCTAGATATCTAATTCGTTTACGTCTGGAACCAATACTTGTCCGTCTGGACAGAAAATGCTTACAGGTCCACAGAAACAAGAAAATAATTTGAGTATAAAGTCCATGGCCAGTGACTTATATATAGATTCGGCATATATTCTTGGAAGGCGCTAGTTTCTGGACTTCTATTTAACTTGCCGCACTGTCCCTCGAGCTCACATGATGGGAGTATATTATCCTCAATTGATCATCTTTTGAACAAGAGGCATACTTAGGCATGGCAGGCACGAGGAATACCAGACTACCAGTTGAAAAATATCTGTCTGATTTCTGAAAATATGGGGCAAACCATCCCAGCTGCGTGTCAGTGTCATGGACGTGGTTCAGAACATCCACTGGACACATGCTGGGCTGATGGCCATGACACGATTGCCATCACAACACACGTAGCACGGACGATGACGGATGACTGTGTAACGACAGAGAGCACATACAAAACGCGGTTTACCAGTAATGTTCATGTTCTGGGCCACTATTTTAATGCTTGTGCATTGGGCTATGGGCTATACTTATTTTAAACGTGGGTTTCACGAGGATGTATTTATTACTTTATTTTATTGATTGTTGGTCGTGCATGTGTGATCGTTCTTTTCTATGTTTTGCAAAAAGAACAGGATATTGGCCTCAACACAAGCTCTTGTCATTCTGGCAAGATTAACAGCAGCATAGGAAGTTCGGTTGATTGATGCATATAGAATGCCTGGTTCAAGCTCCAGTAGTTCAACCGTGGAAGCCAATTAAGGAGCAGGGCAGAACAGTAGCAACACTGTCTTGTATGCACATTTCTTGATGAGAGATGTTTGCTATTGGGGATAATGGATAGGACGGGGTTTATGCCACTTGTGCTAATTAGGTTGTCCTATTATTGGACTTAATGTTTTCCCAGAATGGAATAAAAGTTCCAACCTCTACCATCCGAGGATGGTACGCAGCGAAGGGTTTGGGTACAAAACATAGCCATAAGGCCTACATAATGACAAAGGAAAAAATGTTCTACCTGGAAACTGATCTTAAAAACAAAACAAAGAGCTAAACCTCGATGCGGTTCATGAACTTCCAGCCAAATTTCGAAGATAGCTATGAGTAAAGTCACCCATCTTATGCAACCTTCCATGAACAAAGGTCTCCCTATGCAACATTGACCACCGTCGAATCTAATAAGTTGCCCTGAAGTTACCTGCATGGCAGTATTAGGTTTAACCTTATTAAATACCACGTAAATTTCTATTCAACCAAATTGCCCAACAAACGTCTATTGTATAAAAGACCATTTCACCTTATCCTAGGCTTTCTCAAAGTCTAGCTTTAAGATTACCCCAACTAATTTTTTTCTTGTGCATTTCATGAATGGTCGTACGCAGAATGACCACACCATCTAGACCACCTTCTGGGCCACTAGGGTTATACAGTTAGTCAAAACCTTTGTAAAGATTTTAAAACTAACATTCAACAAACAGATGGGTCGAAACTGCTGAATCTGTGTTGCAACGTTCTGCTTTGGTAACAACGTGATTGTGCCAATGTTGAGACCAAAAATGGGTAGATCACCCTTGTGGAAGTCAATGAAGAGGCTCATTAGATCAACTTTTATTACCTCCCAAAAGATTTGGAAGAATTCAGCCAGAAAACCATCAGGTCCTAGAGCTTTATTATGTTCCATTTGGAAAACCGCCTCTTTCACTTCTTTCTCTAAAAAGTATGTCGTTAGGACTTCATTTTCCAGCCGTGAGACTTGAGGAATGTCACTCATAACAGAAAAGAGAAATTGTTATTAGTCTTGCACGGCCAACATTGCAATGGTGTGGTACCAGCTCCCTGTTCATTTCTCCAAATTTCCGCCACCAACTCAGTAAAGTCCTTCCTCAACAACCAACCTAGCTCAAATTTGAACGTGGGTTGTTGGTTACCATGTGTGCCATTACCAATGTCTAGTAGCAACGGAGTATGATAAAAAACTTCCCGTGTCAATGATTATACAGTTGCTAATGGGAATTTAGATTCCCACTCCGTGCTAACTAAGATTCTATCTAGTCATTAATAAGTTGGTGTTTCCCTCGTATTGTCCTATGTATATTTCCTATTAGAGAGAGTGCTCCCTTAAATCCACGCTATCAATAATAGCATTAAACTGGAAGGGCCATTGATCCTCATATCTATCATTGTTCTTCTCTTGTGGGCTCCTAATGATATTAAAATCACCAGCCATAAGAACAGGTTTGGACCAGTTCAGTAAGAAAGGCCTCTTTGTATTCCACTTGTGCGCCTCCATAAACAACTATAAGCATCCAGAGGAAGCCATCTGCTTTATTCCCGAGCCAAAATTTTACATAATAATCTCCCTCACCAATATTGCTGATGTCAAAAACTTTCAAATTAATCCCTAACACAATTCCTCCGGAGCAACCATGAGGTTGAGTCCAATGCCATATATACTCTTGTCCCCCACAAATATTGGATGTGAGCAAATCTGTCACCCCCGTATGAGGTGATATTTATTGGTGGGCCGAGAACGCACAATGTTGCATTGGGCTATCACCATGGGAGAAGCAAGCATGCGTGCAAGATTAAACAAAATTGCGCATGAGTGCATTTTTTTTTGAGAAATTAAATCGGGTTTGTATTTATGAAGTTCATACAGTTTACATTCCAAGACTTGCAATGACACCCTAAAAAAAGGAAAAATTATAGCATATTCCTTGCACAGTGGTTCTCCCGGTCGTCCCCATCGCTGGCAATCGGATGCTACCATTTATAAAATTTAGTAGTCATAGTTTACAAACCAAATATCCAAATCAAATTCTGATTGTACCATTATGTTCATATATTGTTAGATGTTTGTGAAATATCCAAATGAAACATCTCAGAACTATAACTCGATGCCCGAGCACAGTTTTGAATACATCAAAACAAGTCTAGACATGTCAAAATAAAGAGCCGACGGGAGGAACCAGATTACCAGCATATTAATTAGCAAATCTTGATCTTTATTGCTGTGGTATATTTACAATTTGTATCACACAAAGCAACCTGTCGGGCTCCGGCTAGATTGGGCGAAGGTGACACCCAATTTGCGATCGAGGAGGGGGAGGAGGGAGGTGGTGGCGTGGCGGATCGCCGGCGGGCCGGGCAGCGACGGCGGCGGTGGTCGGCGCGGCGGCGCGAAGCCCAGGGCGGCGGCGTGAGGGCAGGGAGGGGGTGGCGCGTGAGGGAGAGGAGGCGGGGGGAGATTGGAATAACTTCTTTATTTGCTTGTTGCCACTGAAAGATTACTGAGACCCCTTACTTTTATAGCCCGACTAGTGGGACTTGTATCTCAAGCAATCTCTCTAAAGGTTTCCTTATAGATTGGAATACCTTTTACAAGCATATCCTATTTATTTATTTCCTAATAAGGGTCTCCCTTATAGATGAGATATCCCCTTGCACACCAAAAACGCCTAAAGATAATCCTAGATATTTTCCTCCTTTATTCCCGAATTAATTGCCGAAGAATCCGTGGAAGGGAGGAGGCGGGCGACGGGGCGCGCGCGCCTTGCCAGGGGGCGGCGCCCGTGCTCCGTGGGCCTGGCGGACCTATCCTTCGGGCCCTATTTCTGGGTCATGACATCTCCCCCCTTCTCCGACCGGGCGTCCTCCGCCGGCTGGGAAAGTCCATTCGGTCATACACGGGTGGAGGTCACCGCCCTGGCATGATGAGCTCAACCTGCAGTACCAGTCTTCCTTCCACCGGGTTTTTGAGGATCATGTTCTCCCTGGTTCGCTTTGGAGCAAACTCCAGGAGGTAGTGAAGGTTGCCGATGTAGCCGTGGTAGATGTTTGGGGGACAAAGACGTCCCCTCGCCGTGATCTTTCGTCTGTCGACGGGCCGCCCAGGGAGCTCCCATGGAACGCCCACCTCACGGTGCTGATGCACCATGTCGCGGGTGGGCTCTCCAGAATAAGAAACGCTCATTGGGAGGAGGCGTTGACGAAGAGCGGAAGGAGGCGCCGAGATGGTGATGTCGGGCAGTAGGAGGAGTGGCGGCCAAGTTCAACATCGTACCGTACATGAAGGAGCCGACGTCGAACAGAGAGGGCGAAAGCTGGTGGGTGCCCCTCTCTGCATCGTAGCTGTTGTGGACGTTGTTGACGGTGAGGAAGAGGCGATCCATGCCATTGAGGAAGACGACCTGGCTGGCTCGACGTGGTGGCGCCGCGTACATGTAACACCCGGCTAGAAAAACCACCGGGGCCTACCCTCAACACATTCACTAAGACTAAAACAAACCTATTACAGCTGCTATGTAAAAGATTATGCATTTGTAAACGAAAAGTGAGTACTTATAATGATGGTGCTACTCCCAGTTCCCATGCAAGTCGTGATGGTTTAGCACCTAAAAACCAAATGAACACAAGGGTGAGTGAAAACACTCAGCAAGTACAATTAGAACCGAAAGAACTGTTATCTAATGAATATCCAGAACAAATTACTAGAACAGCGAATAAACAGTAGTTTCCGTCTGAAACGGACAACACTTGAGTACTCCTTAGCATTTACCGGTAAAGCCGAGCAAGTGGGGCCAGCACTTACTCACAGGCACCTGAATATAAGAACCAAATTGCACCTCCGGATAAACCGGCACCAGAATTGTATATAAATATATGGAACCTTTGAAACTTGAATCTCATGAACAAGAAACTTGAACTTGAACCAGAAATATAATACTTGAACATTGGAAAGAAAGAAAACTCAAATAATAGGCGTAAAGCCGAAGCAAAGATTCGTCATGCACTTGCCTTAATTTCGACGAGACCAAAGCATCACACGCTCGGTACTTGCAGCTTCTAACCCTTCTCTTTCTCGTTTACTACACGTAATACATGATGCATTGCTTAACATAACGGAATGCATGCCACGATGCATGATGAAAAGCATACAAGTGCATAAAAGAACTTTAAACAACTAATGAGCATAAAACACTTTAGTTATTTAGCACACGTTGATTATGAGCCTCACAGACAACTAAGCCCGATGCCGAGGAGCAACAGAGGTGATCATGTTCCCTGGTCAATCAACTCCAAAAATCCTTCCAAATCATATTACGATTTATGCTAATCAATTTGATAATCATTAACTAATAATTAAGGTATATAATTAAAGATATACTTAAACATCATCAAACTATTCCCAAACTTTTGTGCGAAGGTTGATACTAGCATGAAACATATAAACAAGAAGGTTCATGATCATCGGATATTTATTTAACCTACAAAAACCATGGAAGTTGCATTTCTTAATTAAAAGAGGTATTTTTTGATCATACCCAAACTATAGTTCTCAATGTTTCATATCTTCCCTACACAGATATCATCACAAGGAAGCTACACAAAAAGTTTCATGAATTTAGCATGCACCAATAATTAGAGATGAAAATCACAAGTTTTGTTGAAAATAGAAAAAAAAAAAGAAAACCTTTTCTCTTTCTCTTTCTACGGACTGCACAAGGGCCGGCCACTACTGTTCTTCTCCTTCCTCACGTAGCTACAGAGCAGGGGATCGAGGCCGGCGTCGGCAGGAGCAAGGGACCGGCTTCGGTAGGAACAGCCACCCGGGACAGCGTGAGGACCTGGCGCGATCAGCAGCGCCGCATGGTAGCACCAACTCGCCCGGCGTTAGCAAAGGCGGTGGGCAGGCGCTATATGGTGGCGGCAGTCGGTGCCCTCGCCATGGTCGGCACGCGGACGGGCCGGCGGCGGGGAAGGAAGCTATGGAGGAGTGGGTGAGGCAAGGGGCGGCGGTATGCTTGTCCCGGCTGGGCGGCGAGCAAGAGCTGGGGCGGCTGGTGCTTGTCTGTGCTGGCTGCCATGGCTACGAGAGGAAAAGAAACGAGAGGTCGAGCGAGAGAGCTGGAGAGCGGCGAGTCGATGGAAGGGATGAAGGCGTGGCCCGGCGCAGCCGTGAACTCGGCACGCGAGACGGAGATGTGGCCAGTGCGAGGCACACAGGCGACCAATTCGATCACGTCGGCGAGGCAAGCGGTATTTGGTGCGGCTACGACTGTTTACGGAAGTTCGTACTAGTAACGTCTTGCTTCCTTCTTCTTCTATTATCTCTCAAAATCATATAGCCACTAAAAAATATTCCAAAATAAAAGTTGCTCAAAATAATGAGAACTACACTTTTGCTTTTGGGCTCATCGCCAAATTCAAGTAGTTTAAAAAAGTAGGATTTTGAATTTAGGATTAATAAAATAATTAATTAGCCAACTTAATTAGTGAACAATCATTAATCAACCATCAGAAAAATCACAAAACATTATAACTAATGTTTAATGTCAATATATCATGTAGCAAACAAAACACACTATTTGTAACATATAACTGCAATATATAAACATTTAAAATGCGTTATTGCCTTGATACTTGATAATTTCACATGGCGATGATCATATTTAAAATTTTAATTACTTATTAATGTGCTGGGATGTTACAGTCTTCCCCGCTAAAAGAAATCTCGTCGAGATTTTGATGTAACAAAACATGTGGGATAAGTATTGAAAAAAGAAAAATGTGTCACCCACATTGACTTGCAACAAGTTCACAAAGAATCAAGAGTTGATCACAAGATTACAACCGTGACCAAAAGGCGACTGCAACCACAATTAGGGTTCTCGAAAATTCAGGAGAAGCACGGATATAAAGATTTCCAAATGAGGTTCCAAGGAGAGCGAAAGCACATTAATTGCGAGCTATAATGGATCATGACCACGAACCCGATATCCGGCGTCAGCGATAACTTCCTATGGTCGCGATCCATAGGAGACCCCAGATTTCGTATTTGCATCATGGTCATAGATCACGGTACCACCATAGAGTACAAATACAATAGCTTTCAACCAACACATGTTGGTTGTCAATTTTAAAGAAATAGCATCGTCGTGGTAGAAAGAATGGGGCTAACACACACATAGATCTAAGAAGTCAAAGATTAGTCAAGTTTCGGTATTGAATTAGCATAGTAAATGAGTGCATCGGAAGTTCCCCAAGGACTAGGAACTTATGGAGCAAGGATCATCAAGGGTGATATTTTGGCTAAAACCTATAACATGATGAGATTAGCGAAATGGGATAATTACAAAAGCGGACTAGCTGTCCCAAAAATTTAAGGGAAGAATCTCAACATCATTATATTTTATCTTTTATGTGAATGATATGATGCATGCTCATCCTATATATCTTCACAACGTAAAAAAACATAAATTAGGTATATAGGGCAAAACTTCACTCTTCTCTCAACTTGACAGAAGAATAGCTCCCAGCGATACTTCGTCAATTAAGTTGACTCTTCAATTTATTTTCATAAGATGAGTTGAAAATCTCTTGATACCGTCGACACAACAATCAACGGAAACACAAAAGCAATGTAACCCATGCGAACCCAATCCTATAGTGCAAAAAGTGTGTCATTTTAAATCTTATTTTTTCAAGAATCTATAACCAGGCTCGATACCAAATGTAACGCATGGCTAGAAAAACCACCGGGGGCTACCCTCAACACATTCACTAAGACTAAAACAAACCTATTACATTTGCTATGTAAAAGATTATGCGTTTGTAAACGAAAAGTAGTACTTATGATGATGGTGCTACTCAGTTCATACATGCAAGTCGTGATGGTTTAGCACCTAAAAACCAAATGAACACAAGGGTGAGTGAAAACACTCGGCAAGTACAATTAGAACCGAAAGAAGCGTTATCTAATGAATATCCGGAACAAATTACTAGAACAGCCCGAATAAGCGGTAGTTTTCGTGCGAAACGGACAACACTTGAGTACTCCTTAGCATTTACCGGTAAAGCCGAGCAAGTGGGGCCAGCACTTACTCACAGGCACCTGAATATAAGAACCAAATTGCACCTCCGGATAAACCGGCACCAGAATTGTATATAAATATATGGAACCTTTGAAACTTGAATCTCATGAACAAGAAACTTGAACTTGAACCAGAAATATAATACTTGAACATTGGAAAGCAAGAAAACTCAAATAATAGGCGTAAAGCCGAAGCAAAGATTCGTCATGCACTTGCCTTAATTTCGAGCGAGACCAAAGCATCACACGCAGCGGTACTTGCGGCTTCTAACCCTTCTCTTTCTCGTTTACTACCGTAATACATGATGCATTGCTTAACATAACGGAATGCATGCCACGATGCATGATGAAAAGCATACAAGTGCATAAAAGAACTTTAAACAACTAATGAGCATAAAACACTTTAGTTATTTAGCACACGTTGATTATGAGCCTCACAGACAACTAAGCCAGTACCGAGGAGCAACAGGAGGTGATCATGTTCCCTGGTCAATCAACTCCAAAAATCCTTCCAAATCATATTACGATTTATGCTAATCAATTTGATAATCATTAACTAATAATTAAGGTATATAATTAAAGATATACTTAAACATCATCAAACTATTCCCAAACTTTGTCGAAGGTTGATACTAGCATGAAACATATAAACAAGAAGGTTCATGATCATCGGATATTTATTTAACCTACAAAAAACCATGGAAGTTGCATTTCTTAATTAAAAAGAGGTATTTTTGATCATACCCAAACTATCAGTTCTCAATGTTTCATATCTTCCCTACACGAGATATCATCACAAGGAAGCTACACAAAAAGTTTCATGAATTTAGCATGTACCAATAATTAGAGATGAAAATCACAAGTTTCGGTGAAAATAGAAAAAAGAAAAAGAAAAACCTTTTCTCTTTCTCTTTCTCTGGACTGCACAGGGCCGACCCACTGCTGCTCTTCTCCTTCCTCACGTAGCTACGAGAAAGGGGGATCGAGCGGCGTCGGCTTGGGAGCAAGAGGACCGGCTCGGCCGAACGCCACGCGGGACCGCGCGAGGACCTGGCGCGGTCAACCGCGCCCGCAGCTGGCACCAACTCGCCCGGCGTTGGCAAAGACGGTGGGCAGCTGCTATATGGTGGCGGCAGTCGATTGCCCTCGCCATGGTCGGCAAAGAAACGGGTGGCGGCAGGGGAAGGAAGCTATGGAGGGAGTGGAGTGAGGCAAGGCCGAGGCGAGGTATGCTGTAAATTTGGACGGCGAGCGAGAAGCTAGGCGGCTAGTCTTCTTTGTCTTGTAGCTGCCATAACTCTGAAAGAGGGAAAAAGAGAGAGAGGTGGCGAGAAGGCTGGAGGAGGCGGCGAGGGTCGACGGAAGGGATGAGGCGTGGCCGGCGCAACATTGAACTCGCCCTTGCGGGACGAGAGATGTGGCCAGGTGCGAGGCACACCAGAGCTGACCAATTCGATCACGTCGACGGCAGGCAAGCAGGCTGTTTGGTGCAGCTACGACTGTTTCTGGAAGTTCTGTACTAGTACGTCTTGCTTCCTTCTTCTTCTATTATCTCTCAAAATCATATAGCCACTCAAAAATATTCCAAAATAAAAGTTGCTCAAAATAATGAGAACTACACTTTTTTGCTTTTGGGCTCATCATAAATTCAAGTAGTTTAAAAAGTAGGATTTTAAATTTAGGATTAATAAAATAATTAATTAGCCAACTTAATTAGTGAACAATCATTAATCAACCATCAGAAAAATCACAAAACATTATAACTAATGTTTAATGTCAATATATCATGTAGCAAACAAAACACACTATTTGTAACATATAACTGCAATATATAAACACGAAATGCGTTATTGCCTTGATACTTGATAATTTCACATGACGATGATCATATTTAAAATTTTAATTACTTATTAATGTCTGGGATGTTACAGTCTTCCCCGCTAAAAGAAATCTCATCCCGAGATTTTGATGTAACAAAACATGTGGGATAAGTATTGAAAAAGAAAATGTGTCACCCACATTGACTTGCAACAAGTTCACAAAGAATCAAGAGTTGATCACAAGATTACAACCGTGACCAAAAGGCGACTGCAACCACAATTAGGGTTCTCGAAAATTCAGGAGAAGCACGGATATGAATTTCCAAATGAGGTTCCAAGGAGAGCGAAAGCACATTAATTGCGAGCTATAATGGATCATGACCACGAACCCCGATATCAGCGAGCGTCCAGCAGTAACTTCCTATGGTCGCGATCCATAGGAGACCCCAGATTTCGACGCTGCATCATGGTCATAGATCACGGTACCACCATAGAGTACAAATACAATAGCTTTCAACCAACACATGTTGGTTGTCAATTTTAAAGAAATAGCATCTGTCGTGGTAGAAAGAGATAGGGCTAACACACACATAGATCTAAGAAGTCAAAGATTAGTCAAGTTTCGGTATTGAATTAGCATAGTAAATGAGTGCATCCGAAGTTCCCCAAGGACTAGGAACTTATGGAGCAAAAAAGGATCATCAAGGGTGATATTTTGGCTAAAACCTATAACATGATGAGATTAAGCGAAATGGGATAATTACAAAAGCAGACTAAATTTGTCCCAAAAATTTAAGGGAAGAATCTCAACAACATTATATTTTATCTTTATGTGAATGATATGATGCATGCTCATCTATATATCTTCACAACGTAAAAAAAAACATAAATTAGGTATATAGGGCAAAACTTCCTCTTCTCTCTCTCAACTTGACAGAAGAATAGCTCGGCGATACTTCGTCAATTAAGTTGACTCTTCAATTTATTTTCATAAGATGAGTTGAAAATCTCTTGATACCGTCGACACAACAATCAACGGAAACACAAAAGCAATGTAACCC